>CAUYUJ010009067.1:0-28947 GCA_963575745.1 Prorocentrum cordatum | reverse complement strand
CCTCCCTCCTCCCTTCGCCCTCCTCCCTCCTCCCTCCTCCCTTCTCCCTCCTCCCTTCTCCCTCCATCGCGGCATGGGCGATTGAGATATTTTTTTCCGCAGTCGCGCCGGCCGCCGCCGCGAAGGCAGCAGGAACCAACACAAAACAGACATCGGAATGCCAGGACGTCAAGGGGCGCGCCTTCCGATTTGCGGGGGGCCCTCACATTAGGTGTTCGATCATGGACCCCTTTCTTGGACACGAACATCAAGCTTTCGCGCCGAATACCGCTGGAAACCGCCAAAGTCCTCCAGAAACTGCCGAAAGCCGCCCGACGACCGCCTAAGACCTTCCGAAGACCGCCGAAGACGGCACAGGAGCGATGGGTAACAAGGGGCCCACGGTCGAACACGTAGCTCACAAGTAAGTCCCAAGCGCGTGGCGGGTCGCAGTCGCGCTGGCCGCCTCCGCGAAAGCAGCACGAGGGGCACGCCTTCCGCCTTGCTTTTGGCCTCGCTCGCGCTGCGCGTTCGGGGTAGCCCCCTCGAGGCCTCGAGGGGCAGCAGACCCCCCCCTCTCCTCTGCTTGGTGGCTGGAGACAAGGAAAAAAGGAGGGGCACGCCTTCCAGGGTGCGTTCTGAGTAGAATTTCGAGGCGAATCCAGCGGTGGCGACGAGGGCCTCCCAGGAGGCCCACGAAAAGAGAAAACGAGGCAAGGGCAGCGGTATCGGTGCCTCTCCCTCCGAGCGAAAGGGCACGCCCTGCGATGTGCGGGGGCGCCCTCGCTGACAGGTTCCGAGCGTGTGGCGGGCCGCGGGGGCATCGCCAGTCCGCGCCTCCTGCGCACGTCGGCCACGCGCAGAGGGGTGTGTTCAGGATTTTCGGTTGGCGTTTCGGCTTTTCGATGATCGAGTTTCGAGGTCTTCGGGCGGTCTCGCCGGTTTTCGGCGGCTTTCCATCCTCGGCCTGCGTGCTGCGTGCCGGCAGGTGCGCCTCGCCGAGGGCGTTCCGCGGGGTTCCTGGGTCGTCCCGAGCGGCCGCCAGAGATCCGAGTTGTGCCCCGTAAGCCAAGCTCGCCCATGCGCACAGGGGGGTAGGGGGAGGGGCGAAGGCTTCTCAGAGGCACCCCTGCTTCTCAGAAGGCGCGGGCCTCGTCTGCAGATGTAGGGCCAGCGCCTTCCAAGAAACAACCTCCTTTAAAGAAGCCTCCCCCCTCCGCCTACCTCCTTGTGCGCGACGCCAAACATTGGCTCCGGCCAGCGGGAAAAGGCCCATACTTCTAACGTTGCAAGAAGTTCGATCGCTACAGCGGTTTTTCTCACATTTCCGCCTCTGGGGGCCTTCGCCAGGCCCCCGGGACAGTCAGAAAGTGATAGTTTTCGTATTCATTGTTTTGCCGATCGGCGCGGGCCCTCGCACCGCCCCCCCTGCCCCCCCCCCCCCCTGGAGTAGATCTTGGCTGTTTTTGGCGCCTGTTTCAAGCAGGTGGAGCCTCCCCCCCCCATAGGACGCACTGCTGCACCCAGTCGCACAAAGCGAAGATCCGGAGCCAGACCCCTCCCCTGCCCCCCCCCCTTGCCCACTGTCGAGGCGCTGATTGAGAAAACGTGCACAAGGCGACTCCTCCTCCTCCTCCTGCTCCTCCTCCTCCTCCTCCTGCTCCTCCTCCACCCTCCTCCCTCCTCCCTCCTCCCTCCTCCCTCCTCCCTCCTCCCTCCTCCCTCCTCCCTCGGGGTCCCGAACTGGTCGAGGCCGCCCCTCTGCGCGCCTCCCGCGCACGTGCTGAGCCCGTGGCAGGCCCGCGGGGCCCGCGCCCCCGCAGCGGGCGCCCTCCGCGGCGAGGTGGGGGCGCTTGCTCTGCTCCACCCGCGGGTTTCGGGGGCAGGACCATCATCACCGACGTCATCAAGGCCGCCGTCAACACCGCCGTCATCACCAACCATCCTCCTCCTCATCATCAGCATCATCGTCGTCGTCGTCATCATCATTATCAACATCATCAGCATCATCATCGTCGTCGTTGTCGTCGTCGTGATCACCACCGTACTCATCATCCTCATCATCATCATCATCATCATCATCATCATCATCATCATCAGCAGCAGCAGCAGCAGCATCATCATCATCATCATCATCATCATCATCATCATCATCATCATCATCATCCATCATCCATCATCCATCATCAGCATCATCATCATCATCATCACCATCATCATCATCATCATCACCAGCAACATCAGCATCAGCATAAACATCAGCTGCTGCTCCACTTCGTTCGGACGCTGCTCCTTGGAGGTTCTATTCAGAATCGAATGTTCTCCGGCTCAGTCCCAGTGAATCTGGCTGAGTCCCGGATTAGGTTGAATCCAGCCCCATCCGGTTCAGTGGCCTTGTAATCGGGCTTACGAAGACCTCCCAGGAGTTGCTTCTTAAATTTCGGGGGCATGAGCATGACCATGAAACTATGTTTGCAGCCACCGCCGCGCACGGCATAGTGGACATTGTCCAGGATAGGTTTACGAACGTGAGACGTTCAACACACTGTGTGCGAAGGCCCACACGACTCACTACATGCACAGAAATCTTCCAATGATTTGTGAGAGGAAAGGTTTTTGGACATGTGGATGAGGTGTGAATCCAGCGATGTGTTACCAGTTTACTGTGTCCTGCCTCCGCCGACTCCTCGTCCTCCCACCTCCTCCCTCCTCATCCCTCCTTCTCCCTCCTCATCAATCATCCCGCCTCCTCATCCCTTCTCTTCCCACATTCTCCCTGGCCCCAAATCTGTCTGGGTTTTCATAATATGCTGGAATGTCCTCCCCTTACCTCCGCCTCCTCCCACTCCCTTCCTCCCTCCCTCCCTCCCCTTGCCGCCCCATCGTTCCTCTGGTCGTGCTCTTCCTCTCCCATTTTCCCCCCCTCGTTCCTCCCTCTCCCCCTCGCCCTCGCCGTCCGCCGCCCTCTCGGTTCTTTGCGTTGGGCTGCCTGGGGCTCAGGGCCTGGCCTCCCTTCGTTGGAGAGGGCGGCGGTGGCTGCTAGTGTACCCCCCTCGGTTCTCGGGTGAGAGCCATCAGCATGACGGCGCGCAGACCGCTGCAACGCCGAGCCCGACCGGCCGATCATCCCCCTCCTGCTTACCTGGGACCACCACGAGGGTGCCAAGGTAGTCGCCCTTCGCGCATCGAGGTCCGGGCCATCTCAGAGCGAGGCGCGAGTCCCCCCCTCCTGCTCCAAGAGGGGAGTGGGCCACGGCGCGAGAGCGCGAAGGTGATCGCGCTTCGGGCGACTTCAGAGCGAGGCGCGAGCCCCTCATCCTGTTCCCGGGGGGGGGGGCGGCCCGAACGCGCGAAGATGATCGCGCTTCGGGCCAAGTGGAGCGCGCAGCCCGAAGATGGCTGCCCTAGCTTGCTCATCCCCCTTCCGACCTCCCTCCCCGTCTCGCTCCTCCCTCCTCTCCCCTCCCCCAGGCCCCGCTCCCTCTCTCTCCCTCGCGCTCTTCCCCTCCCTCCTCCCCTCCCCTCCCCTCCCTCCCTCTTCACCACCCTCCCTCGCCCTCCCTGCTCCCTCCCCCTGGCGTCCCTCCCCTCTCCGCCGCCCGCTCCTCCTGCACCTCCCCGCCTCCCCGCCCCCAACGACGACGACGACGACGACGACGACGACGACGACGACGACGACGACGACGACGACGACGACGACGACGACGACGACGACCCGAGGTCGTGCTCGTGCCCAGCCTGCCGCCCGGCAGCCCGGGCAGCGACGAGGTCGAGAACGCGGTCGATCTGGGCGTCAGGAGTCGAGTGCTGGCAGGGGGGGGTCGGGCGGGCCCGGAATCGCGATCACTCCTTTTGCAGAGCGTCCCGGAAGGCTCTCGGAGCGTTCTGGAGTGCTCTGAAGCGGCCGCGGCGCCCCGACGCATCTTGCAAGCCCGTCGATGCGCAGAGATTTTCTATTTGTGTCGGTCCGATTTTGTCTCGATTCTGCCTTCGTTTTAAAAGGTGACTCTTCGCCAGACCACCTCCCCGCGTCGCGACGGAATCACGATGGCGTGCTTTTCGCCGTCCTCTGCCCCAGGGCCTGCAAACGAATGCTCGGTATGCGACGCTGGTCCTGGGGAATGGGTCGAGACTCGAGACCCTGGGGAGAATCATGACGTCGGAGTTCCACCAGCAGCAAAGGCGCGAGCAAGAGAGACAAGGAGGCAGGGGGCAGGAGGAGGCAGGAGGCAGGAGGATGACGGAGGAGGAGGAGGACGACGACGAGGAGGAGGAGGAGGAGGAGGATGAGGAGAGGGAGGAGGAGGAGGAGCGGAGACCACAGTGCTATATTCAAAACGAGGACGTAGCACACGGGAGGGTTAGGGAAACATTTGCGTTTTTTTTTTTTTCTAAGGGCAGAGTGACCTTTATGGTGCGTGCCGACAGGCGCCCCGGCCGCTTGCGGAGTGCGGTGCGGCAGCCGCGGCGGCTGGCGCGCTCGGGTTTGGTTCCAAACGTCCGAGGCGTCGCTCCCGAAAGCTCACAACCAGTGGTTGTTTTGTTTCGCAGCGCGTCAGGAGGGGAACAACACACAGGCACAAATGATCGTCGACCTCCTAGGAAATTTAGGAAAACATTGGAAGTGGAGGGGAAGACGAAAATCCAGAAAAGATTTAGAAATATCAGGAATCCTGGGATTTGTGTGTATTTGTTTGTGTGCCCCTGGGCGCTTTCAACGTGGGCCCTCTGATTTCTGGATGCCCTTTTCTCGGCTGCGCATCCCGAGTCATATTTTGCTGGCTGCCCCGTGACCCAGGGAGGCCCCGGGAGGCGGAACATAGCGAGCAGCCTTGCGTCGCGGTCAGTTTTCCGACGCGCAGAGGAGGAGGAGGAGGAGAAGGTGGAGAAGAGGGATGAGGAGGAGGAGGAGGAAGACGAGGAGGGGGAGGAGGAGGAGGAGGAGGAGGAGGAGGAGGAGGAGGAGGAAAACGAACAAGAGGAGGAGGATGGCGGAAGAGGAGGATGGCGGAGGAGGAGGAGGAAGAGGGAGAGGGCTTGCTCGTGGGCGTCGTCATCCCTGGGGGTTTTAGATCGCCCTCTTTCCAGACATCTTCCAGCGGCAGAGGCCAGTTTCGGAGGCGCTCTCCCGCATGTTCTCTTTATCGCCATCCTGCAGTGCCGGTGGCGTCCAAGAGGGGGAGGACTGGGCTCTTCAAGGCAGCCCCCCCTCTTCTAGCACGTCACCTGGCCACCGCCCGCCCGCGCACCTGCCTGCGGCCACGATGCGCACCCTGAGGCTTCGTCGCTGCGAACAGGAAGCGAGCACCACGAACGCTGAACCCCTCCTCCTCCCACTTCTCCTCCTCCTCGTCCTCCTCCCTCCTCTCCTCCCTCTCCTCCTCCTTTTCCTCCTCCTCCTCCTCCTCCTCCTCACCTCCTCCTCCTCCCCCTCCCTCTCCTCCTCTTCCTCCTCCTCTTCCTCCTCCTCCCCCTCTTCCTCCTTCCGTAACCATCTGGGCTCGAATTCAAGATATGCTTGCCCCGTGGCAGAGCACTGATACCCTCGGTCCAGGGCCAGCATGGACGCCGCTTTCCCGCCCTCGCCATCGCTGCGCCCGCAGCGTTGAGTTTTATATTCTGTGCTGCCGCAGTCGCCTGCGGTCAGCTTCCATATCACGCGCGTTCTGCTGTGGCTGGCGCCGGCCACCTCTCGCCTGCGGCTGAGGCTGCAGAATGGGATCGTCTAGTGGTTCGGTCGGAAGTGACGCCGACATCGCAGCTCCTAGTGGCACAGGCATTGGCGAGAAAGGTGTTGGCAAAGGACTTGCCTCCGAAAGTCCAGGGCGGCTGGTGCTGGACAGTTTCTCGCCGCGACCATCCCTGCCCATCAACGAAAAGAACGACAATATCTACTTCAAACTCACGTTTACTAAGCTGCTGTTGCGTTCGAAGCCACTTTAAGCAGAATATCAGCCGACGCTCAAGCCGAGTTCATCGCGACCATCACCTGCAACACGGAAGCTCTCTGCGCCAGACAAGAATCTGCCGAATGTGACCTCGCCCAGCTCAAGTCCCGTACCGACAAAGCCGAACGCCTCAGTGCTGAACTTCAAGCCAGCGTCGATGAGATCATGAAGTCCACTCGTCATGCCGAAGCCCTGCACCCGTCCATCAGCTGCGGCGCGCTGGGCAACTGGGACAGAGCCCCTCATGCTGCTACATTATGGTGCGGTGCCCCCGCCGAGTTCGACACGGAGGGCCTCAAGAACGCGCTCGCCCCCTGGTTCGCTGCAGCCGACGTCGTCATCAACGCGATGCGCCTCAACTCGACTGGACCTGCTGCAAGAATGTCTTTCCCGCTTACTGGGGGGGGGGGTGATCTACAGGCCCTTCCTCGTGCTAGTACCCTTCATAAAGCCCTTCGATCTGGACGAGAATGGGGGCAATTTCAGGTCGCGAGTCTGTCTGGACAGGTACCGCTCTACGTTTAAGCCGAGAAATCGCCTCGGATGTTTCGACAAGAAGTTCAGCTCAAAAAGCTCAGCAGAACCATCGCAGCCAAACGCCCCGACATCGAGATGAAGATCCACCGCGCGCTCGGGAACCTGACTGTCAAAAGCTCGCTCATCGTGCAGGTCGACGCTGGAGCAGCTCCGGATGCGGCTGCTAAATCAGAACAGGAAAAAACATGAACACAAAGAGTTTTGTTGGTTTTACACCGGAAGGGGGCGTCGTTGAGAGGGTGCCCGGCACGGATGCGGGGATCGGGGTGGCGTCGGTGTTTGGAGCTGGCGGTTTGCGCGGCAAGCGCGTTTAGCTGGTCGCATTTGTTCGGGGCGCGTGACGGGTGGAAAGGCCGCTCACCAGCAACTGGCAGTCCTCTGCCCGCGGGCCAGAACAAATCGTCGCGCGCTCGCAACGGGGCGTGGGAAGGGGGGCTGGGGAGCGCGAGTCTCATTCCCAAGAAGTCCCTTCGATATGCAGCAAATAATTCTTTTTCTATTCATCTGCCGCGCGGCCAACCGAACGAACGAACAACTGTCTCGGCGCGCAGCGTTAGCTTCGCTTGCGCGCATCCTGGCTTCCTTCCGTTGCTTCCTTCGCTTCTTTCTCGCCCTCTTCTTCCGTTTCCTCCCCCTTGTTTTGCCTTGCCCCGCCCCCCTTTTTTTCCAGCTCGGAGCTGTCGCCGCGCGCGAAGAGCGCAACCCAAAGGGCGTTGCTGTAATTCATTTGCGCGCCGCGAAGTCTCGCGCAATTCCTGCGCGCGCGGTCTGGTTGCGCTGCCGGCGCGGGGGGCGCGCAAAGGAATTTCCTTTGCGTGCGATCGTTTTCGCCGCCCCCACAAGAGCGCGCGCGATTCCTCTGTGTAGGGCCTGTTTTCCCGCCGCGAGGAGCGCGCGGGGCCTGGCGCTGCAGCCGCAAGGCCGCGGCGCCTGGCATTGCGATGCCGCTGCGCTGGATGCCACGCCCAAAACGACCCTGCGTGGATTTCGGCTCTTCTGCCGGATTCGCGCTGGCAGCTGGCCAGCCACATCGCTGGCCTTGCATGCCCGTGCGTTCTACTGCGTTCTGCTGCCGCGCCGCGTGCTGCTGTCAACGGATGAACAAACTGCCGTTGCACGGTGGTTTGGCTGTGCCAAACCACCATGGAATGCCTGTTGGTAGCGGATCTTGGGATCTTGTCGCCGCCGACAGCATTGCCACGCCATGCGTGTCAACTGCATCCTAGAGCACGGCCGTGCATCAACCCTGGTTCGGATCGGTGGGGATCCAGTGGCATGTGTGCACATGCGTTGCACCGTTGGTGGTGCCAAAACCCATTGTGTGAAATTCCTGTGTGTTTTTCTCTGGCTCCTACTAAAGCTCGCTGGTCTGACGCTGCCGTTCCTGCTGGCATTCCGGCAGCTGAGCGCGGTCCCATCGTCGCAGAGCTCGCCGCCGCCTCCGCGGCCCGGTGTCTGCAGCGCGATGGCTTTAGCACAAGATGGTCGCCGTGGTTCGCGAATCTTCAGCCAGATGGCCGCGACGTCGTCGCCTGGAGCGCCCGGGCGCTAGTAGGGAAATCAGATTCCCGTCGCGCCTTCGAGCGCGACGTCTCGCTGCCTTCCACGAGACAGCGCACCGCTATTGCGCTGCAGAAGACCCGCGGCAACTGCGCCGACATGCAGTACTTCGCCGACTTCACTCCGTACCCGTTCATTGCGTCCCACTCGGGGTGCATGGAAAACTCCGAGAACACTGGCGGCGCTGCCCATTTCGTTCCACACGACAAGCGCGAGCTTGGACTTCCTGATGACTAACGGCCTAATCGTGACTTTCGGCCCATCGTCCACGGACGCATCGCAGAACTTCGCGTTCTGGATGGTGAGCGGAGCCACGTGACCACCATCTTCAACGGGCACAACCACGAGCTGTCGCCTAGTGGCCGCCGTCTTTTCCAAGCCGCCTGGGACTCTGCGCATCGGCGTCTTGCCGACAACCCTGGCACGCACAATGTGATCCTCGTCGGCGATTTCAGCATCTCTGCGCTGCCGCTAAAGAGCCTGATGTGGCCTGTCTGTCGACGCAGCCACCGCAGATCTCATCGCCAACCAGAATTCTGGAAACATCTTGTCGACAATGGTCGAGGTCACCGCCAGGTCCACCGCGCGCCGATGCTCGGCCAACATGACCGAGGTCTCGATTGGCAGCTGCTTTATAGCCACAGCAGCAGTCAACGTTCCCCACCTGGAGACGCACTTGACAGTGGACGGCCGCCCGCTGGAAAGCGCTGGCGCACCTGCTAGTGATCGCAAAGTTCTACACCTTCGTCCTCGTCCTCGCTCGCGGCGACCTGCTGCCGAGAGGGGCGTCCCCGAATTCATCTTCGAGTCCAAGCGCTACATGCTCTATTTCGAGCGCTTCGTGAGCATGGTCGATCTGATTCTCTTCGGCCCGACCGCGAAATGGCGCGCAATGAAGCGTTTCATGACGCTGGCGGCGCAGGAAGCTCGCGGCGCCCTCGCCGCGATCCAGCCGCCCGAGCTCGAGGGTGACGACCCCATCATCTGCTGCGAGGCGCGCGCCATGACGCTGCGCAGCATCGCCGGAACAGTGCTACCAGGACAGGAAGCTCGCCGTGACGCCTGCCTCCGACACCACCGCGGGCGCGAAGCATCTGAGCGTAGACAACAACCAGATCGCCCGCGCCGGCTCCGCAGTTTTCGCCGGCGAGGTCGACTCGACCGACCTGGCCATCGCCGATCGCCGCCGTCTCGATGCTGCTGCGCATTCCAGGGCTGCGCTCCAGGATCAGAACCGTCAACTTGACGACAAGTGGAGGCAGCACTCACGAGGCGCTGGCCAACGAGGAGATCTGCGGAATCCATTCGCCAAGCGTCTCACTCTCTCCCGCATTCGCATCTCCGAAGGAGCCGACTACCACGCGATCTCCGACCCGACGGCCATGCACAGCGCCGCCCGGTCTCATTGGAGCCTCGCCTTCTCCGCCAAGGCAGTCAACATCCAGGGCGCGCAGCGATGCTTCGACAGCGTATTCCCACAATAAGTTTTATCACACCTGCCTCTACCAGACAGCCAGGAGCTGCGCGCTGCTGCGCGCCTGGCAGACGACTGCGCCTGGACCTGATGGGCTATCCCACCGCGCATGGCTACACCCACCTGGCAGCGTCGACGCCCTCCATGACCTCGTGCCCTCCATGGCGGAAGGCGGCCCCATTCCGTGCGACATGAACTACTCGCCGATGGCCATGCTACTCATGGGCGATGAGCCTCTCGGCTACTTCGATTGCGCCAGGAGCCCCGACTGCCTCCGCCCGCTCGCCACGAACAGCGACGTCGAGTTGATTGCCTCCGCGACGAGTCGAAAGCTGCATCGCGTTGCGGCCAGGACGACAGAGGAGCAACAGGGCTTCGTCAACCCCAGGCATCTCCTGAACAACACTGTTCTCGTCGACTCCGTCGCGAGGAAACCTAGCATCTCCGAGGACGCAGGGTCGCTCGTGCCGTGCTCCGCGAGCATGGACATCGCGGCCGCATTCCCAGGTCTGCTCCGCGACTGGCTGTGGGAAGTCCTTGGGCGCTGGGGCATCCATGATTCCTTCCTCTCGCTGCTGAAGGCCTGCTACGAGCTGCCTGTCGTCTTCCTAGAGTTGGGCGGGTCGCGGCACCCCCTGCTCATCGCCGCCGCAGGCGTCGCTCGAGGGCGCCACTTGAGTGGCGCGTTGTGGGCGCTCATCTTCAAAAACGTCATC
Source organism: Prorocentrum cordatum (assembly GCA_963575745.1). NCBI lineage: Eukaryota > Dinophyceae > Prorocentrales > Prorocentraceae > Prorocentrum > Prorocentrum cordatum. Next base: position 18,733 of record CAUYUJ010009067.1, on the reverse strand, counting down.
CGTGGCATCAATCAGATACGAGCTCGAAGGCATCGTTCGTGGCCTTATCAGCGCACGTGGGCATGATCCTGGCTGCTCTCAAAGACATCGAAAAACTATTCCCGCATCTCCGGGCTGCGCAGCTATTCGCAGGGCTGCATCTCCAAGCCAAGAAATGCATAATTGCCCCCACATGGTCGCTGCCAACGTCGACGCTCGCACGACGCATCCAGCAGACGTTAGAGTGCATCAACCCCCACGTGGAAGGATTTCAAGGTCGCCAGCTTCGCGCGTTACCTTGGCTTGGCGCCTCCGTGGGTCCCGGGGCCTCGCTCTCGGCGCAATGGGGGAATCCTGCCGGCAAGCGGTGGGGGCGCATCCAGGTCTTGGTTGACGCCAGGGCGCCGTTTCAACAGAGTTCCAAGTTGTGCAGCGTCGCTGCTGTCGCCTGTCTCTCTTACATCGGCCAACTACGCCGTCCCTCGCTATGCTTCCTAGCCAAAGAACTTCACGGACTTCACAAACTGCTTCGAGCTGCCCCGTCGAGCTTCTTCAAGATGGACAGCTTCTCTTTCAGGCGCTGGGCAGGCGCGGACATACCCCGGGGCCTCGAGACCCTGCCATCTGCTACGACATGGAGGACAGCGACAAAGACGATCAAGTCGCGGCCGTGCCTTCGTCGCGAACACCGGCAAGTTACTGAAGACCGACTCCTATTGCGTCAAGTTATCGACGGAGCTCGGTGCGCCTCCTGCTGGGATGACAAGCTCGCCATTGTTCAACGCCTTGGCGTTGTCGTCTCCAACCAGCTGTGCCCGACGTGCAAGGACTGTATCCACCAGATAATCAAGCGCTTGCTGGGCACGACCGAGCGTGCATCCAATGTTTTGCATTCTGATCATCGACGCGCTGCTGCCGCTGGTCGGCTTGCGCTGGCGGAGCATGGCCGCGACAGGGCCAATCCTGCACGCGATGCGCCAGGCCGCGGCATGGCCCAGGGTCTTGGCGAGGCCCAAGGTAAAGGAGCACGCGGGAAACCCAGATCGCCTCAACAAGCATACTTGCGCGAGCTCCAGAACCCTCTGCCAGGGCGCATTCGACAAGCCGATCCTCAAGCGCGTAATGTCCTGGCCCCCCCTGCCGGGTCACCTCATTCGTGCTCGCCCCTTTCAACCGCCACAAGATGCCGAACATGATCCGTCCTCCCCGACAGCGACGCCCTCGCACAACGGTGCATGTGACAACATGAGCGAGCGCGCCGAGGCGTGAGCAGCGCGGTGGGTTCCTAGCGTCGTCATGGATACGAGCTACGACAACTGCCGTGACTGGATTGAGCGGTGTTCCCCCTACCTCACCGCCGTGTTCCGTCGCCCGCAGTTCGACGCCATGTTCTGCGTCGACGACTTCGCAGGTACTGCTGAGCGGCGCCATGACATTGTTAAACAGACCTGCGAGACCAAGGTCGTCTTGTAGAACGGGAGGAAGAAGCTGCTGAACAACCGAGCCCGCCGCCGCTGGCTAGTTGCTGAAGGTCCCACACGAGACGAATATCGTTGGCTACCTGGCGATGTCGTACGTGGGGGCAGCGAGCCGCCGCAGGCCGACATGATCGGCATACCCGATTGGCCCGCATCTCTGGTCGCGGCATGGACTACACTTCGAACTTACCTCGCACGTGAGCCTCCGTCGAAGCTATGACCTGCGCTCAAGGCGCTCGCACGCGCATGGACGACCACGTGAACACGCACAAGCACAACTGCCTGCTCGTCTGTCCCATCAGCAAGCGCAGGCACAACATTGACGAAATCTCGCACTATCTCACATGCCCCCCGAGAGTGTGGTCGCGCGTCTGGCATCCACGCGGCATAGCATCGGCCAACATCCTGACTCGCTTTGGCTTGAACGGCGAGATCCAGGACGGCGAGAAAGGCATCCGCCACGCCATCACACGCATGGCTGTATCGCTCAAGACATCCAACTTCCCCCGCATTCAGCACGCGGCGAACACCGACCCGAACGTCATCAACGAGATCAGGGCCGCGTTCACCCAGCACTCCGCCCAGTACAAGGAGAACGCCGCGGCCGTGGCCGCCTCGCGTCGCTCCCCGAGGCTTCCCGCGCGCCTCGTTGGCGGTGTACGTTCACTCTTCTTCCCCCTCCTCCTCCTCCTCCTCCTCCTCCTCCTCCTCCTCCTCCTCCTCCTCCTCCTCCTCCTCCTCCTCCTCCTCCTCCTCCGCCCCCTCTTCTTCCTCCTCCTCCTCGTCCTCCTCCTCCTCCCCCTCCTCCTCCTCCTTCTCGTCCTCTTCTTCCTCCTCCTCCTCCTCCTCCTCCATCTCGTCCTCCTCCTTCCTCCTCCCCCTCCTTCCTCCTCCTCCTCCTCCTCCTCCTCCTCGTCCTCCTCCCTCGTGCTCCCCGTCCTCCTCCTCCCTCCTCGTCCTCTTCCTCTTCCTCCTCCTCCTCATCCGCCTCCTCTTCCTCTTTGTCCTCTTCCATCCTCTCCTCCTCCTCCTCCTCCTTCTCCTCCTCCTCCTCCTCCTCCTTCTGTTCCTCCTCTTCGTCCGCCTCCCTCCTCTCCCCCGTCCCTCTCTTCCATTCCTCTTCCTCCTCCTCCTCCTCCTCCACCTCCTCCTCTTCCTCCTCGTCCTCCTCCTCCTGTGGCAGCAGCAGTGGCAGTAAGTACTTTTCCCTTGAGCCAACGTGTCGATACGGTCAGACACATGCTAAGAACCCTTAAACAAAACCTGTTCGATAAAATCAGCTGACCTGCTACACAGGTCCAACTTTCTCCCAGGTTTTGTACCCTCAAGCCGCCCGGTCCCTGTGACCGGCGGAGAGCAGACAGCCGCAAGCCTGTCTGCCGGTGCCCAGAGAGAAAGAGGGAAAAGGGACTAAGGAAAAGCGGAATGAGCGCAAGATTATTGGAAAGCATGGGAACAGGATGGATGAGAGGAGCAAGGAAGGGAGGAGGTACCACCACCACCACCACCACCATCAGCCCAGAACTGGTCCTGGAAGTCCTTCCACGAGATCATCACACTCTCGTCCAGGGCTCTACGAGACGCTGCCTGTGTGCGGCTCTTCAGCCCGGGCTGCGCCCGGCGACGTTCAACCTCGGCGCCCTCGTCCACCAGCACAAGTCGGCCACTTGTCATGAGGTCGAAGAGGGCGGCGTTGCCTTTAGAAACGTCGTCCTTGGTGAGCTGGTCCACTGGCATTCTGCCGTGTGGAATCCAGCGGACCTTCCCTCGGGCCCGTTCTAGGGCCTCACATATGATTGCCAAGTCGATTGCGGTACGCCTGTCTCTGGCCGAGGCGTTCCCGTCTTTGAGCATGGTATCATATATTGACTTTGCATCAACAACATGCACTTGTCGTTCCCGGGAACCCAGCCTGCAGTTGCTACGCAAGACAGTAGTGAAAGGACTGGAGCACCTCACCTGGTCCTGGATGTCGACATCTTGGAACATGATGTCTCGGTACAGGATCTGAAGGTATTCAACCTCTGCCACCGCCGCGGAGAGTGCCTGGGTCTCCCCGGCGAGTGTGGAGGGTACTTTTCGTCTCAACTTCGAACTGCGCCACCCCAGCACTGATGCACGTACTGAGCAGTTGTCCAGGACACTGCGGTCGGCAGCTAGGACCATCCACGCGCCTTGCGTGGGGTCCTCGGGTAGACCACGCTCGTCCACCATGTCGTCAAATGCACCGACCCCACCAGCATCTGAAAACGAGATAAACGCCATTCGTTCTGGATCGAGCTTCCAAACCGTAAGGACCCTAGAGGCCGAGGCCCGAAGATGTCTCACCAGTTTGTTGGCCAACATCACGTCGCCGGTCGTCGGTGCTTTGAGTCGGCTAGCAAGTATGCTTGCCACCCCAGCAGCTTCTGGACGGCACTCTCTACCTACCCAGTTGAATTTGTACACTAGCGACCTCAACGCTCGAAATTCTGCCTGGTCCAGGGGGCTGTGCTTGGACGACAGTCGCCCGCGAGTCATGCTGAGAGGCTTCACTTCTTCCAAGATATACTTCTCTTGGTCCAGTGTCGCCTTCTGGGAGCTGATTGTGATACGTCTGCCCGCGAACTCCACGGGTCCAGCATGACAGTCACGGTACTTGCCAAATTTAAAACGAGTCTCCAGAAGTCCTCTGAGCCAGGTCCGGGTAGCCTGGGTGCTGCTGCCTATGAAGAAGTCATCGAACCTCTAGGAGGATCATGTTGAGAATCTCGCCACGGGATCCGTACCGGACCCACCAGCACGGCTCCAACAACGACTTCTGAAAACCATGCTGACCCAGGAACTTGACTACTGTGCGTCTCCACGCCACGGGCGCGTCATCAAGACCATAAACATTAACACGCAACAATATCAGAGAACCTCGCGGTAGCTCGATGCCCTCGCAGGGCTCGACGTACACGAGACCCTGGGACCTGGTCATGGGGTCGGACTGGCAGAATGCGTTCTTGACATCCGCGATGTCCGCCCAGAGGCCCAAATTCATGAGCACCTGGGTGAACATCATGATGCTTGAGGTTTGGGGCGTGGGGGCATAGACCTGGAGCGAACCTGAGTCTGGGTCTCGGTGCCCGTGGACGCACCATCTGGATTTGGCCGCGGGCTCCGATCCGGTGCCTTCTACAGGCTTCCAGCGTCGGACCATCCGGCTCGTGATGATGCGGTCTGGCTGAGACTTCCTCACAATGCCCGCCTTGGCGGGAGGGATGACTTCGACAGCTCCGGTGCCCATCATGGCTTCCCACTCCTTGCGGTCGGACAGGACAAACCGCTCTCTTTCCGAGGGGGTCAGGTTCTTCAAACTAACTTCCCCCCCTCGACTGGCTGCCATAGCCCAGCCGCTCGACTCCACGAGGCCACACCACTCACTCACTGGCCAGGCCCGGACACCATCATCCTCATCATCACCACCACCACCACCGGAGGAGGAGGGGGAGGTGAGGAAGAAGTCCTCGGTCGCAGAGGACGGCCCGTCCTCCAGGCGCTCCCGAGGGGAGCGACTGTGCCTCCCCGCGTCGAAGTCGCGGACGAGGTCCGCCACGGACTGCCGGGGCTCGACGCCGGGCGTGACAGGCCCACGCTCGTCAGGCCCGGTCTCTAAGCCCGGCGGGGGAGGGTGAGGAGGAGGAGCCTCGGGAGGAGAGGGAGCAGAGGAGGAAGGGTCCAGAAGGGGCCCCGGGACCCTGGCCGGTTCTTCGATCCGCGCTCTCTTGACTTCGGGCGGACTCGAGATCGCCCGAGTGGACGAACCAGCACTGGTATCCTGCCGGGCCCGCAGAATGCATCCTGGCACGTCGTTCGGCTGCACCAGCCGTCTGGGCCGAGGAGGCTGACTGGAGGGACGCCCGCCCTCTGGTCTCTCCTCAGCAGGCCGAGCTGAGGGCTCCTCGGAGGGAAGAGGAGGAGGAGAGGTAGGAGCCGGAAGAGGAGCAGTGGGAGACGGGTCAGGAGAGGTGGAAGAAGGTCCCCCGGGATCCCCGTCGGCGCCAGCTCCCAGAGTGGGCTGCCGAGAGAGAGCGGGAGGGGTCAGCTCTGGCGAGCCCCCCGGACCGCTTCCCGGGTCACTCCCGGGGTCCTCGGCGATAGAGGGCATCCTGGTCCTCTCAGTCCCGGCCCTGGCCTCCACGGATCCGGCGTCCGAGCTGGGAGGAGGAGGAGGAGGAGGAGGGCGCGGACCCAGACGTCCCGGACCGACCGCCGGCCCCACCACGGAGGGGGGAGGAGGAGGAGGACCAGCTTCCGCCGGCTCCCTCGGCTCGGGACTGGGCCCTGGGACCCTCGGCGCCGTGTCACTTCCCACTCTCAGGGGTTCGTCCCACGCGTCGTCCGGGGGGGGACCCTCTCTTTGGACGTCCACGACTGTCGCTCTGCGCGTGTGGACTTGCCTCAGAAGGTCTCTCCACTGGGGGCTCTGGGCGAGCTGCAGGCCGTACTCTTCCTCGGGGCTGGCGAGTCTAACTTGCTCTATAGAGCATTTCCAGAGGCGAGCCCGCACTGCGACCCATACTGTGCCTCCTTCGCACAGAACGACCACGCCCGGACCCGCCCATCCGTCTCTGCGACGCCCCAGAGCGTCGGCCCGCGACGTAGTGCGGCCCATATGCCTCCAGACGAACACCCATTGTCCCGGCGCAAACTCCTTGAAGCCTGGGGCCCGGGCTCGCGAGGCGCGGCTGATCTTCTCTCGCGCGGTGACCTCCAGGGCCAGTCGCCTGGCATTCGCCCTCACCTCCTGGGCTCGGGCAAACTCTGCGCCCGCGGCGTCTTGCTCTGAGGCGGGGCGGACCATGTCCTGCCACCCTGGGACCGCACGAGCATCGTCCGAGAGAATGTCGTGGGGTAACCTAGGGTTTTGCCCGAAAACCAGCTGGAGGGGGCTGAAGCCACCGCGGTGCCAGAAACGATTTTTATGGGCCACGAGCTCGTGGACGAGGTCGTCTAATTCTTCAACACTGCTGGGGATGGAGGCGCCGGCGTCTAGCTCGGCCTTGACCCTGTCTTTAACCCACCCCCCGTGCCGTTCTACGCGACCGTTCTGCCATGGGCTGTCGGCGTCGCACACATGGTGCATGATCCCCCATTGCTCCGTGCCCCTAGCGAAACGCTCCCCGAACTCGGAACCGCCATCTGACACCAGGAAATCGGGCGCCCCGAATGGGCGGATCCAGCACGCGACGAACGCACTCCACACTGTGGCAGCACGAGCGTTGGCCAGTCTCATACAAATCTGGAGGTTAGAGCCGTGGTCGACTATGTTGACGAATGGGTGGGTGACCCCGGCAAACTCCAGATAAAAGAGATCTATGCCTACGATATGGTTGAAGCGAAACGTCCTAGGCAGGGCCACCCGTCGGTGATTGTCCACCCTGCGCTTCTCCTCGCATTCTGAACACCGGAACTTGTTCCGGGCCCACCGCACAAGGTGTCGCTTCACTCCCCCCGCGCGCAAGACACGACAGAACTTTCTGGAGTCGGGATGGCCCATGTTAACATGTAGCTTGTATATGAGTCGCTTCTCATCCTCGCTCGGATCAGGGTCCGGCAAGGTCTCGGCCCCTGGACCCTTGTGAGGCTGACGTGTCTCGGGCTCGTCCCCGCTGTCTTCCGTCCCGGCTTCCTCGCCCTCAACCTCGTCCAGAGTAGGGGCCTGACCTTCCGCCACTGCCGCCGGGAGGTCCACCTCGGTGAGTTCGGCCCATGTCGGCCGGCTCTTCCTTGAACCCCCGCTCCAGTGCTTTGTCACCGCTCGAGCCACCAGACGGACGAAACGCGGAGGGTATCGTGCAGCCCTCGAGGTCCGCCAGCTTCCTTCCAGGACAGCGTGTCGATGGCCACCCGTGCAGAGGTGTCCGTCCAGGACCCGACTTATCCCCGGGTGGTTGGTAAGTATGCCGGTGGGTTTCTTGTTGAGTCCTCTGGCGTCGACCTGTAGGCCGAAGCAGCACATGTCCACCCTTAGCTTCCGGACCCCGGGGAGGGACGCTATGTGCGAGACCACCTGAGTGTTCCACGAGCTGGCATAGAGAGGGTGTTCAAAGGCAAAGAAACGACCCCGATCGAGCTGATACTGAGCGATCTCCATGCACAGGATGAGATCTCGAAGGCCACTCATCACCTCTCGGTGCCACTCCTCAGGGTCCCTCCGGTCCTTATTAAGACGGTTCATAGCCGAGAAAACCCTACACTCCGAACACATCCAGATCGTCTCGGGCCCTTCCCGCTCGATCTGACGCCAGAGACCCTCGACATGATCCGGCCGTGACGAGTCCCAGCCCAGCAGCTTGTCGCAGCTGGGTCTCTCCCCCAGGGCCCCTCCCCGGCGTTCAACCTCTGGCGCCATTCGAGGAGGAGAGAAAACCTCCAGAAAAGTGGTCTTGGCCCGATGCTTCGTGTCGGCCGGGAAGCTACTGCTGTCAGCCTCGGCCGTGTCCTCGCCTAGGGCTCTCTGAGCGTTGGCTTCGAGGGCAGAGGTGACCTGCTTCGGACATGAGACCTCACGGTCATCGTTGTACCAGTCTCCGTCCAGCCAGAACGCCTCGGGCCCCTGGGACCGAGCACCACTATCGGGCATAGCCAGTTGAGAGGAGAACCCCACGGGATAGCAAGCAACAGAGGTTGGTGGAGAGACGGGAGAGAGAGAGGAGAGGTGAGAAAAGGGGGGCTGCTCCGTTTTCTGGCCTCCGGTCGGGCAGCAGCCGCAGCCCGGAGAGCTTGCTGCCAGCCGCAGCACAGAAGTCTGGCGTCCTTGCGCCTCGCCTGCTGGGGCCGTAGGATGGTCGCTCACACGAGCTCCCAGCTCGACCCGCCCGGAGGCGTCGTCGTGGTGGTCGAAGTGAGACCTCCACCTCCCTGGCCTCCGTCGCTCTGGGCCGGTCCCTGGCTCCCGCTCAGAGGCTGAAACTGCTGCGGCTGACCCTGAGGAGGCAGGCCCGCTCCCGAGCTGTTGCTGGATGCCGACACCTCCGGCATCACCCCGGCCATCGCGGTGAGCGCTCCGATCGCCGTGCCCATCTGGATCATCATCTGGGTCAGCTGGTCCACGCTCTGCTGCAGCGTCGCCAGGTTGGTGGTGATCAGGTCCACACTGGTCTGTACAAAGTCGATGCTCTCGCCGAACTCCTCGAGAGAGCCCAAGATCCTCTGGATCTTGATGACCCCCTGGTGTATCTGTAGCATCCCCTCCTCGACTTGCCCCGGCGCATTCTGGGCCTGCTGGGCATGAAGGGTCATCGTGTCCAGCACCTCCTGGACGTTCGCCAAGGCGCGTATGCCCTCTGGCACCGCCGAGAGCTGCCACTGTAGGCTCTGAAGTAGCCCACCCAGCTGATTGACCGTGTTCAGCGCCGCGGCGCCGGATGCGAAACCGTCGTTCTCCTGTAGAATCTCCACTGCCCGCTGAGCCTGCGCCGCCGCTGTCCTGGCTGCTTGGGCGGCTGACTGCTCGGGACGCTCCGCAGGTTCGGCGTTCGGCAGTGCACCCCTGGGGATCCATGTAAGGCGGACTCCGCACCTCGTGCACTTGGACCCGCTCCCGTGCTGGTTCCCGTAGTAGCGAATGCACCTGTCGGGATGCCCGCATGCTGGATCGCCACCGATCATGGCACCGAACTGCGCCCCAGGAGGTGTCTCGATCCGGGGTGGAGGCTTCACTGGTACCGCCCCGCCCGGGGTCTGCATCATCGGGATGTGCGTGTGCTGCGGGAGAGGAGCAGCTGGGCCCGGGATGAACCCCGTCCTCGGATCCGGCTTGGGAGGTGGCTTGGGTCGAAGGCCTGGCTGTAGAGCTCCCGGGCGACCGACCTCGAAGTAGCCCTGGGGGTTGTAGTACCCGAGCGTGTTGCCTGGTAGGTCGGGCGTGTTCGAGAAAGCTGGCGGAGGTCCGCCGGTGCCTGAGCTCGACGCTGATCCCCAGGCCGCTGCCGCTGGATATGTCGCGGTACCCGCTTCTGCTGACGCCGATGCTCCGGCTGCCCCCGTAGTCTGGCCCACCGCCTGGTTGAACGCTCCCAGGCTGTCTGCGATGCCTGTCTGCATTGCGATGTCGTCCTCGTGCTGGGCCCGCGAGACATGTCCGCTTGTTAGCTGCGTCGGTGCGTCGGCTGTCGGAGGCATTACTCCGGTCTGAGGCGTCTCTGTCTGTGTGGTCGTGCCGGTGACGGTCTGGCCCTGCGGCTGGAGCTGCTGCAGCACCGCCTGGCGCTGCCTCTCGAGCTCCTGCTGCGTGGCGTCCCAGGCTGCTGGCTTCTTCTTCTTCCCGTCCAAGGCGCCGCTCGCACCCGTGAGCATCATGATCACCGCGAGCCTCGCTGCCATCGAGACCTGTGTCTCCGCTCCTCTGGCTGGGAGGGTGATCGCGTGAGAAGACCTTATACGTGAAAGCAATTGCGCCTGTCAGGCTCGAGCCAAAAGTGGCTACGGAGAGGCCTCCAACCAAGAGCGCCGCTAGTCGTCCTAGGTCCCCCTGCTCGAGCGTCGGCCAGTTCGCCTTAGCTTCTTCAGTTGATCCTAAGCCCCCGCACGGATCGATAGACGCTATCTGAGCTCGCGGCAACACGATCCCGATAAACACCAGTGTCCAGAACTTCGTCAACCCGAGGAGGGACCCGCCGAATCTGATGCTGGTGCTTCCCGAAGACCGTATCTGCCCCCTCACGGCCCTCACGAGACCTGTCACGACAGTGATGAGGAAGAGGCAGAGGAGGATGTAGTAACGCACTTCTCCTGAAGCCAGCATCTCAGGAGGCGACCGGTCGCCTAAGGTAAACGAATTCTTGCTCAAGAACGTGTACTTATTCAGAGCTCTCTCGGGTATCTCCAGAGGCATCGGGAGAGGCCGCACCACCTCGGCCATTCTGTGACCTGAGCCGAGCCTGGTGAGCGGGATCACCGTCCCAAGGAAGCCTGAGGACATCGAATTCTCGGGCAAATCGATCACGCACTCGAGAAACTCGAGAAGGTTGACGCTCAAAATATGGGGAACGTCGTCTGCCAGCACCGTGGTTTCCACTATGCCAAGAGAAGAGCCTAGACAGAGCGGAAACAGAATCGTGCCTAGAACCTGTGCTGCACCTCCTACTCCGTGCGCCGCCCGAGGCCTCTGGGCCTGCCTCGGGATGGCCTCGAAGCAGAGGCCGACGGCCGCGAGAGCCTTCGACTCGCGGTTGAGAGAGGTGAGGCCGACGAGATCGCCACCAGCGCCTGGGTCCACCAAGGCCTGGGTGGCAGCGCTGCCGGACAGGTACACCAGCGTTGCGTCATCGTCACTCTGGATCTCCTGGTTCACGATCTTCCAGCCGTTGATCATGTCCGAGGTGATCGGCTCGCTCAGGTCGCAGCCGATGAAGGTGTAGGCCGCCAGGCGCCTCTGCTGGCCCTGCTGCTTGAACTTGGGGTTGTCCTTCTCCGGACATTCACGATGCCAGTGCCCTTTTTGCTTGCATATGCCGCATCTCGTCACTTTCATGAGCTGCTCGGGGGTCAGCTTGGGGCGCCTGCCACCGCCGCTGCCCCGCGCGCCGGTCCTGTCGCGGCCTCCTCGGCCGCGCCCGCCACGGGCGTCTCCTCGAGGAGGGCGAGGTGGTGGCGGGGCCCCGCCCGACCTGGGTCGGCCGAAGTAGCCCCGGTCGTTCTTCGCAGCGCGCTTCAGGTCCTTGTTTTGCTTCCACGTCCTGGTGTTCGGCCTCTTGTCGAACATCGCCAGCGCCTCCGACACCTGGTCCTCTTCGAGGTCGAGGTCCTCGAGCTCTGCCAAAATGGCTGCCTCCTCCTCGCCGTCGTCGTAGTAGTCCTCGTCCTCATCGCCGAAGTCCTCCCCGTCGTCTTGGTCCGAATGGTCACCGACCTCCGACTGACCCACCGGGTAGGAGGAGTGAGGGAGAGTGCCTGGGGCGTCGCCCGGCTCTTCGGCCTGGGCGGCCGCCAGCAAAGAGTTCGTCCTACTGCCAGGAAGCATCCGCTCGGAGCTGGAGGCGTCCATTTGTCTGAGCGCCCAGCTCACGCTCTCGAAATCCAACCGTCCAAGGGTAAGCGTCCGAAGATTTTGCATTCCCTGCGCTGTGAGACCGGACCCCTCTTCCAAGAGAAAACCTTTGATCTTGGAGGAGAGCGTCAGGTCATGAGCTTCAGCTTCGAGGAACTGGGACTCTCTTCTCGCCACATATTGGGTGAGGGACTCCTTCTGCTCTCTCGAGGCCTCGTAGAGGGCCTTCCTCCCGGTACGTCGCACGTCGTCGCCCTCGCGCTCGCCGATCATGAGGTCCATCTTCTTGAGGACCGCCTCGAGCCAGTCGTCGCTGGTGAGGACCTTCTCCGGAATGTTGTCGAAGTGCGCCTGCATTGTCCAGTCAAAGAGGCGCAAGAATTTCTCACATCGTCGCCACGTCGGTACATCAGTATTGGTATTCCACCGCCTCAGCGCCTTGCGCCAAGGTCGATAGTGACTCCACCCAGGCCACTGGGGTGGGTCGCTGTAGTCGCCTTTGCCGTACCAGCTCGACGTCGAGTCTCTCCATGACTGCCACGAGCCCCTGTCGTGCCAGCCGTCGTTCTTCCAGGCGTCAGCCGGGTAGTCCTTCTTCTTGTCGTCGCCGTCGTCATCCTTCTGGTAGTCCTTCCACTTGTCGTTCCAGTCGTCGGGGCCCCTGGCCGTCCAGCCTGCTGCTGCTGCTGCCGAACTGCTCCTTGCCTGGCTTCGCCAGGGGTCCCACTCGGGCTCATCCCGACCCTCGGGACCTGGGGCTGCCGCTGCCGCCGCCGCTGCTGCGCCCGTACTCGCAGCCGTCGCCGTCGGCGCCGCGCTCATAGTCTCCCTGACTACGCCAGCCACCAGGTCCCTCAGCTGCTGAGCCGAGAGGGTCACTGCCGGCGGTCCACCAGATGCTGCTCCTGACAGATCCGTGTAGACCGCGTCCTGGTCCTTCTTGTCATCGTCGTCTCCGTCGTCGGGCATACTCCCGCGTCCCGCGCCGCCAGCCGGCGCGAGCCTGGAGTGGCCCGGGGCTCTCCAGCAGCGACTGGGCCGGGCCGATCAGGGCCGCCCGTCGCCACCCATGGCGCCCGAGCCTCACCAGGCTCCGCTACCAACTGTGGCAGCAGCAGTGGCAGTAAGTACTTTTCCCTTGAGCCAACGTGTCGATACGGTCAGACACATGCTAAGAACCCTTAAACAAAACCTGTTCGATAAAATCAGCTGACCTGCTACACTCCCCCTCTTCCTCGCCCTCCTCTTGCGGGCTGCCCACCGGGCCCTGCACCCCACCTGTGTATATGTGTGTGTGTGCGCGCGTGCGCGTGCGCGTGCGCGTGCGCGTGCGCGTGCGCGTGCGCGTGCGCGTGCGCGTGCGCGCGCGTGTGTGTGTGTGTGTGTGTGTGTGTGTGTATGTGTGTGTGTGCGTGTGCGTGTGGTGCGTGTGCGTGTGCGTGTGCGTGTGGTGCGTGCGGTGCGTGTGCCGTGCGCGTGTGCGTGGTGCGTGTGCGTGTGCGTGTGCGTGCGTGCGGTGCGTGTGTCTGTGTGTGCGAGCCGGGTCGCTCCGTGACGGCCCTTTTGGCCCGCAGCCGGGCGAACGCGCGCGTGGCACGAACAAATTGCAGCGCCCCGATCTCAGGAGCCCCCGCCCCTCTCCCTGGCCTTCCCTCCCCAGACCCCCTCGGGAGAGGGAGGAGGAGGAGGAAAAGGAGGAAAAGGAGGAGGAGGAGGAGGAGGAGGAGGAGGCGGAGGCGGAGGAGGAGGAGGAGCAGGAGGAGGAGGAGGAGGAGGAGGAGCAGGAGGAGGAGGAGGAGGCGGAGGAGGAGGAGGAGGAGGAGGAGGAGCCCGTCGGCCCCTCTCCTTCTCCTCCTCCTCCTCCCCTCCTCCCCTCCCCAGACTCCCTCGGGTAATGAAAAAATCGTGACGGGAGGTTTTCCGTATCTTCGGCCCCCTGGAGGCCCTTATAGCGGCCGTTCGGGGCCCTCAGAATTCGAAAGCGGGCCCCGGGAAATGGGTCGAGATTTCTGAGGATCGGCGTTATGAAGAAATCATGACGTCGGTCTGGGTCTTGTGCACGCTCGACATCAAGGGTTGTGACTCGGGCTCGCTCGGGCTCGGGTGTGCTGGCTTTTGGTGACGAGCCCGTCCTGGATGATCGGACGGTCCAGTTCCGGTGGGATTTTTATGCAGCGGGAGCTCGCGCCGAATTTCTGATTGTGTCTCGCCATTTGCCTGGCGGCGGCCCCGTCAGGCAAACCGGAGTTCCCCGAGCCCGAGTCCTTACGTCTCCCCGAAAGAGGATAGTTTTTTGGCCCCCTGCCGAGCACGGGCGTGACCGGGCGGGGGGGGGGAGAGTGTCGGTCACGTCACGTTTCGCGCCAACACCGTCTGGGAATGCTTGGGATTGGCCAGTTCCCACACGGCGCCAGCGCAAATCGTGACGCGACCGCTTGCGGTGGAGGGTGGGGGGTGGGGGCGGTGCCGGTCACCCTTGAGATCCGACGTCGGAAAAAAAAATACATCATCGCAAAAAATCGCGCCCGCAGCCCTGGATCCCATCTTCCTGCGTTTTTTGGCGAGACGGATCGATATGTGAGGGCCCCGGGGCCCGAAATGGAGCGAAAACGCCCGGTGTGGAAAAATGCAACCCCAGACTTGCGACGTCCTGATTTTTTCAATGCGCGGTCGTTTTCATCCTGATTTACCCGGGACCAGTTTTCATCTTGAGTAGTTTTTTGACGGTCCCGCGGCCCGGCGAGGGCCTCCAGAGACCGAAGACGGCGAACAACTTCCGTCCTGATTTTTTTACGACGCGAGCATGTCTGGGACGCCAGGGTCTCAGGGACGGGCGTGGTCGCGATCATAGGAACACACGGGCTCAAAGAGGCGCGCCGGCGAGTACTTACTTCGGCGAGAGCGGCCTCGGGGCCGAGGGGCTCCAGGTCCCAGAGTGGACCATCAGGGGCGGGAGGGGAACAAAATCAAACAGACACAATATAATCGTCGATGCCCAGGAACGTATTGGAATATATGGGGAGTGGGGGGGAAGACGAAACTTCACAAAATATTGAAAAGTATGGGGGATCCTTGTTTTTTGGTGTTTATTTGTTTGTGTGTCCCTGGGCTTCTTCCCAGGGGCTCCCTCAGGCGCCCCGTGGTCTCGCCTTGCACAGCGCCGGCAGCAGCTCGCCATCTACGGTACGTTTAAGTCGGGTATGTCCCCCTACACGCGGAATATCCAAAATCAGTTCAAGAATCATCAGGGCTCGATGTTTGACTATTTTGGGCTATTTTTGAATATGTTCTGGCTCCATTTAGTTTTCCGTCCAGCACGCCTGCAGGAGGACATGCCCGACCTAGAGCTAATGGCACTGGCAGGTGCCGCCATCTACGGTCTGTTCATGCGGCGTTGCCGCGCCAGCGACGTTGGCGCAGGCGGTTTTCAGGTTGATGAGCTCTGCTCTGCGCCCGTGCGCGCGCGCTCGCCGAGGGAGACGGTATAACGCCACAGGGCCCGACAGAATTCAGCCTTGAACGATCGGGGCCGCGATCGATTCGAGCTTGAACTTGAACGATCGACGTGGTGTCAAAAAAGATCTTTGCGCGCGCCGACGTCGCACCATCCTACGTCTCCCCCAGAGGAGGGGCGGCGGCGAGTACTTCGGCGAGATCACGCTCATCAGGCGCGGGTGCCCCCGCACCGCCTGGGTTCGCGCCGAGACCTACGTGGTCTGCGCCGTGCTCACGCGCGGCAGCGCCGAGGCGATCTGGCGCTTCTTCCCGGACGAGCGCGGGAAGGCATCCGCCTTCGCCTCCCCCTCCTCCTCCTCCTCCTCCTCCTCCTCCTCCTCCTCCTCCTCCTCCTCCTCCTCCTCCTCGTGAACTTCCTCATTCTCGTTCTGCTGGACCTCCACCTCCTCCTGAACTTGTTCCTCCTCCTCCTCCTCCTCCTCCTCCTACTCCCAACTCCCCCTCCTGCTGGATCCTCCTCCTCCTCCTCCTGAAACTTTTTTCCTTCTCATCCTGCTGACCCCTCCTCCTCCTCCTCCTCCTCCTTCTCCTCCTCCTTCTCTTCTTCCTCCTCCTCCTCCTCCTCCTCCTCCTCCTCCTCCTCCTCCTCCTCCTCCTCCCCCAGCAACGCGCACCAGGGGGTGGCTCGAAGAGGGGCCATACCTTCCAAGAAACGGCGGGGAGTCTTCCGAGAAGGGCGGAGGCCTCCTCAGAAGGGCCCGACGAAGGCTTCTGAAGACGGCCTCTTGTACAGCCTAGGCGCTGGAAAATCAGAGGAAGAAAGGGTACACAGTGTTCATGTCTATGTCTTCGAAAGTTCTTTGTTTTTTGGGGGGCCAAGATCCTTTCATTTCTAATTGTTCTATCCTGGGCCTCTTCCTGGCCACTAGGGGGCCAGGAACAATTAGAAAGGAGCACAATTAGAAATGAGCACGATTAGAAATGAACGACTGGTACCCGTACCGCTACCCTTCCCTCGTTTTCCCCTTCTTGGGCCGCCTGGGAGGCCCTCATCGCCACCGCTGGAGTCGCCTCGAAATCCTGGTCAGAACGCACCCCCGGGAGAGGCCCGGGGTGTGGCGGTATCGGTGCCTTTTGGCTTCCCCGAAGAAGGCGGTGCCCCTCAGAAGGGCCCGAAGGCTTCTGGAGAAGGCCCATTGTGCAGCCAAGACGCTGGAAGAAGCCCAGAGATCCGACGCTCCAGAAAAATCGGAGCGGCCTGTCTGAGGCTGTCTTCGGCCTCTGGGAGCCCGCGCCGGGCCTCGGGGCCGTCAATGAGTCAAACAACGAGTCGGGACGAAACACTGGCCCTATAGGGGAGTGGTCCAGGCTTCTGGGGCCCATGCATCGACAAAAACTGGAGCGGCCAGATGTCTGGGTCTTGTGCAGCCAGGACGTTGGAAGGAGGACCGCTTCGGATTCGGAAGGGGCTCGCTGTTCCCTGGGTCCTTCCGTGGCCGTTCCTCCTCAGCTCTTCTCGTGCACCCAGGCTACCTTTCGTCGCGCCGAGAAGGGGCTTGTCGCTCCTCATGTGGCGTTCCTTACAGTGGAGACCCATGCCAAGAAACACCCTGCTTGCCTCCAGGGTGCCCTGGGTTTCTTGGGCTTCGATGGAGTTGCTATGGAAAACGCGACGCTCCCACACCCAAAATCAAGGTCCTGGGGTCTCAGGGTCGGGTTTTCTTGTGGAAGGTTTCCTGTGGTCGAGCTCCTCGTGCATGTCAGCAGCCCGATGGCAAGCCTGCAGAGCTGGCCGCCCTCGGAGGCGCGAAGAGAGAGAGAGAGAGAGAGAGAAAAAGAGAGTGGCGCACCTCCTGCGCCGCGGTCTGGCCCGAGAGCGGCCGCCCTTCTCCTCGGGGAGGGGGTGGCGCGCGGGGGCGCGGAACGGACCCCGCTCATCGCGGGGCGCGGGGGTGCGACGGTGGGGGGAAACAATCCGTGGACCCCCCCCCGCTCCCCCAAAGTCAAGGTCGGCACGCGCAGGGGAGGCTGCCGCGGGAGTGCAGCTCGTCAGGCCCACCGCCACCTTTGAACCTTGGGGGGGAGGGGGAGGCGTTTACCGATGAACGTGGCATGCGTGCTCGCTTTTTTTTTTGTTCGAGGCCTGGAGGTCCGGTGGCGCAGTGCGAAGCCACCTGCCGTCTTAGAACCCCCTCACCACCCACCAAGCCACCCCAACCCAACCCGAAGGCCCCCAATGTGCCCTCCATTCCCAGGGGAAGGGGGGGGGCGCGGGGAACGTTCAAACAACACAGGTGAAGCCCGTACCCCCCCCCCCCCCAACCCGAAATGCGGGTCTTCGGGCCGAATTGGGGCAGTATGGTAGGTTAGCCCCCCCCTGCCCTCGTGGAAGACAGCCTCCCTCGCGCACCCCGCCCCTTGTTGTGCGCGCCGCACGTGTCTCGCGTCTGCGGAAACTGCGAGTTCGAGAGGCTTCGTGTTCGTGAAAGCATGCGAGACACATGTTGTTGGACGCCTTCGTGGGCTCACTGCCGCGCGCTCTTCAGCAGCTGCGCCTCGCCGAGGGCGGCCCGGGGGCGAGCGCATCGGCCCGAACGGCCGGGCCCGAAAAAGCCAGGCTGCATCCCGTCGCGAGAAGTGCTTAGAGGCCGTGTCTTGTTGTTTCTGCTGCTGTTTTCAGCCTCTGGAGGAGGAGGAGGAGGAGGAGGAGGAGAGGGAGGGAGGAGGAGAATGAGGAGGAGGACCTTGAGCTGTATGTTGCTAGCGTGCTAGCGGGATGCACCTCAGATCGCAGAAGGATCGCAGAAGGAGGCGGAGGAGGAGGAGGAGGAGGAGGATGAGGGGGAGGAGCGAGGAGCGAAGAGCGAGGAACGAGGAGGAGGCAACTAACAAAAAACTACAAGCCGTTACCCCTTACCCCCGGGGGGGGGGGGGGGGGGGGGGGGGGGGGCCCAGCCCTCTGAGGGAGTCGTTATGTTGTTGTTGTTGCTGCTGCTGTTTTCGGTCTCTGGAGGGCCCTTGCCGGGCCCCGGGGCCGTCAAACAGCTACAGGCCGTTCCCCTTGGGAGGGGGGCCCCGCCCTTTGGGGAATCGTTTTGTTGTCGTTGCTGCGGCTTTCGGCATCTGGATATCCAGAGGCCCAAAACAGCAGCAACAACAGCAAAACGGTTCCCCGGCTGGCTATTTTCGGCTTTGGGATATCCAGCTTTTTTCGGTTTCTGGATATCCAGAGGCCGAAAACAGCCGCATATCCAGGGCCATTTGGCCCGGCAAGGGCCACATGGCCCTTGCCAGGCCCCGGGAACGTCGAACAACTACGAGCATTGCCTGGGGAAGGGGTCCAGAGATCGATAATGAGATCGCTGGGGTGGGATGGATAATGAGATCAGAGGTGAGATCGGCAGTGAGGTTGATTGTGACATTGGCTGTGAGAGTGATCGTGAGATCACACGGTGAGATTGATAGAGGAATCGATAAGAACATCGATAGTGAGATCGAAAGCGAGATCTATAGTGAGAACGATAGCGACATTACATTGCAGCGCAACATCGTCATCACGCGTCGTCGCTAACTCGGGGGCTCGTCACTAGCATCGTCATCACCACACCCATCGCATTTGCCGAGTTGATTCCATCCCCCTTGCCCCCAACCTCCTTCTCATTCGAAGGGTGGTTGTATAGGTACTCCCCCGAGGAGGAGGAGGAGGACGGACGGGGAAGAAGGAGGAAAAGGAGGGGCATTTTCAATATCTCGTTATCGGAGGTTGGGGAGTGAGATCGCAGTGGAGCGGAGAACCCCCACC
>CAUYUJ010009066.1:0-36409 GCA_963575745.1 Prorocentrum cordatum | reverse complement strand
GATGATGATGATGATGATGATGATGACCATGACCATGACCATGACCATGACCATGACCATGACGTTGACGATGCCGGTGATGATGCTGATGCTGGTGAGGATGATGTCGATGACGATTCCGATGAGGATGACGATGCTGCTGCTGCTGATGATGATGCTGCTGATGATGACGATGATGATAATGATGATGATGATGCTGATGCTGATGTGATGATGATGATGACCATGACCATGACCATGACCATGACGATGACGATGCCGGTGATGACTGGTGAGGATGATGTCGATGACGATTTCGATGATGTTGACGATGCTGCTGCTGCTGATGATGATGACGATGATGATAATGATGATGATGATGCTGATGATGATGATGCTGATGATGATGATGATGATTATGACCATGACCATGACCATGACGATGACGATGCCGGTGATGATGCTGATGCTGGTGAGGATGATGTCGATGACGATTCCGATGATGCTGACGATGCTGCTGCTGCTGCTGATGATGATGATGCTGATGATGATGACGATGATGATAAGGATGATGATGATGCTGATGATGATGATGCTGATGATGATGATGATGATGATGATGACCATGACCATGACCATGACCATGACGATGACGATGCCGGTGATGATGCTGATGCTGGTGAGGATGATGTCGATGACGATTCCGATGATGTTGACGATGCTGCTGCTGCTGATGATGATGATGCTGATGAAGATGACGATGATGATAATGATGATGCTGATGATGATGCTGATGATGATGATGATGATGATGATGCTGATGCTGATGATGATGATGATGATGATGATGACCATGACCATGACCATGACCATGACGATGCCGGTGATGATGCTGATGCTGGTGAGGATAATGTCGATGACGATTCCGATGATGTTGACGATGCTGCTGCTGCTGCTGATGATGATGATGATGATGCTGAGGATGAGGGTGATGCTAACGATGATGCTGCTGATGATGATGATGATGAGGATAAGGGTGACGAAGATGATGATGATGCTGCTACTGATGCTGCTGATGATGAAGAGGATCATGATGATGATAACGCTAATAATGATGCTGATGACGACGATGATGGCACGGATGATACTGATGATGATGAGGAGGTGGACGATGATGAGGATGATGATGTTGGTGATGATGCTGCTGATGATTATGATGCTGCTGATGATGATGTTGCTGCGGATGATGACCATGATGATGATGATGATGATGATGATGATGATGATGATGATGATGATGATGATGATGATGATGATTATGATGATGATGAGGATGATGGTGATGGTGATGGTGATGATAATGAGGATGATGCTGCTGCTGATGCTGATGATAATGATGATGATTCTGATGATGATGCTGACGCTGATGCTGCTGCTGATGATGATACTGATAATGATTATGATGATGCTTATGATTCCGATGTTGATGATGATGGTGATGAGGATGAGGATGAGGATGCTGCTGCTGGTGCTGCTGCTGATGATGATGCGACGAGGAGGAGGAGGAGGAGGAGGAGGAGGAGGAGGAGGAGGAGGAGGAGGAGGAGGAGGAGGAGGAGGAGGAGGAGGGAGGAGGAGGAGGAGACAAAGGAGGAGGACGATTGGGAGGAGGGGATCAATGCAGAGGACGAGCAGAACGGATGAGCAGGCGATGATGGGCAGGAGGCGGAGAGGCAGGAAGGGAAGGGGGACGGGTGGAGAGGAGCGGATGGACGGACTGATGCATGGGAGGGACGGAGGAAAGGGCGGAGGGAAGGATGGACGAAATAAGTGAGCCCTGCTGGAACTCTCGGGACCGTCACTGGGGCCGGCCCTTCGTCTCGCTGGCCTCTTTTTCTCGCAAGCTTCTGTGCTCACGACGCCAACACGCCATGCCTCATAGCCAGCCGCGGCTCATCGGCCCCGCTGGGAGAGAGGACGTGCCGGGCGCGCACGCACGTTGGCGCGCGCCGATGATTCGCACATGGGCGCCAAGGGGGGTGGGGGTGGACGGAGGGATCGGGCGAACGAGCTGGCGAGCGAGAGGGAAATGAGAGGGGGAGCGTTCGAAGGGGACGGGCTCAGGGGGGGAGATCTCGAGCTGGAGTCGGCGGTGCCTCGCCGACAGATCGCCGATGGTCCCCCGATAGTGAGTCCGGACGTTCCTCTGTGCGGGGCGGGCCATCGGGCCAACTTTCGGGGACGATTGGGCGATCGAGGATCGATGTCCAGTCGGGGCGTTGACCTAAGGAACCCTAAATAAGGAGCGAGGCCCCTTTTTTCCATGAGTTAAACTTCGATTCCCTATCGAAAACTTATGGAAAACAGAGGGCAAGCTGTAAAACAATCAAGGAACACCGAGCCCCTCCCCAACGAACAGGGTTCCTTCTTCAGCGCCCCGACAGTATTCCCCCCCGGAACCCATCGCTCCCTGACGTTGCCCCCGCAGGAGGCGAGGGAAGAGTCAAATACAACACACGCACAAACTTTCGGAGGTGCGCGCGGATTTCTTGGGTCAACGCTGGGCCAACCCCAGAAACCCGCGCGGACCATGAACATTTGGCCGATTCCGGAAATCCTGAACCCAAAAACGTTTTCATCTCTTGGAAGCGCATCTTCTACTTCCGCCGCAATCCGCCAGCCTTCCGCCGCCTTCCGCCAGCGGAAGCGGTCTCGCTTTACTTCCACCGACCTTTCGCCGACCTTCCGCCGAGGAAGAGATGACAACTCCATCGACCCTCGAATGCAAGGCCCTTTCGGGAACGCCCCATTTGATTATCATGCAATTATTTCTTCTACGATCTGCTCGGGCCAACAATCCTGGCAAGGCCCAGAGGGCCCAGGATTGGGGCTCATTCGCCCTCCTGGCTTGGCCAGGGAGGCAGATGCACCGATCCTGGGCCGCACGCCAGGCAAGATTGATGAGGCTCTCAGTTGACGTCCCCCGATGCGCGTCCCTCGAGCGTCATTGAGTGGGCATGCTCAAAACGACGCTTGCGGTTGCACCGAGGTCACATTTGCTCATTTCTGGCGCTTGTAGACCTTCTGCAGGAACATTTCAAACACGGACCAGGGCAAGCCTGCCGCCTCGACCACAGGCTTCATGGCCATAATATCGTCATAAGACTGCTGCTCGTAGTCCTGGTATATTTTCTCGAGCTTCATGTCCTTATACATTTTCTTGATCATCTTCTCCTCGGCCGAATCAATCTTGCACTTCCCGTAGTGGTCATCTAAGAACTTCTTCTGCTCTGGACTCGCAAGCTTGTTGAACGCCTTCACGAAAAGCCAACCACATTTCTTATCCTGAATGTCTGTGCCGATCTTTCCGATCTGCTCTGGGGTACCGAACGCATCCAAGAAGTCATCCTGCGCCTGGAAATAAACGCCCATTTTCAAGAGCGGCTCCCTGGCCACGTCGAAGGCCTCCTTGCGGTTGATGCCGGCAACCACCATACCCAGAGCTACCGAGCAATAGAAGGAGTAGAACGCAGTTTTGTACTTGACGATCAGAGTCCATCTGTCCTCTGTGAAGTCGTCGAGGGTGATGTTTGTGCACAGCAGGTCCAGGAGTTGCCCGCACTCGGTCTGGAAAGTAGTCTCCATGAAGAGGTCCACGAGCTGGTGGTAGTACGGCTCCTGCCAGAAGTGGCGCTTCAGCGTCCGGAAGACAAACATCTCGATCATGAACGCATCGTTGATTCCGATCTTGCCGACGTCCTCGTTCTTGTACCAGCAGGGCTGGCCTCGACGAGTCTGGGAGTCGTCCATGATGTCGTCCGCGACCAGCAGCCAGGCCTGCAGCCACTCGATGCACCAGCCCAGCACGGCCAACTTGGTCAGCGTGTCGCTGTCCACCTCCCGGCCCTGGTGCCGCAGAAGTATCTCGCCACTGGCAACCACCATCAGGCCGCGATTCATCTTCCCGCCCTTGACGTTGTAGTCGAGCATCCTGCGCACCCATGCCACCTCCCTCTGGGGCATCTCGAAGCTCCCCGGCAGCTCGGCCACGGCCTCGTTGACGAGGTAGTCGCAGACCCTCATGAACGACTCCTTCTCCTTCCCCTTCGACGTGTCGTACGTGGGGTAGCCCTTCCGGGGGTTGCTGCCCAGCGAGAGCACGGTGGACGACTCGGTCGCCGGATATCGGGTGACGGCGTGCCGCCTCGAGGGTGCTGCTCGTGAGAGCAGATAGGCCGTCGCCGCCAGGCCCCCGACGGCTCCGACGGCTAGTGGGACGGGCACCCTCAGCAGCTCCTTCCCGTTCCACACCAGCGAGAGGCCAGCACCGTCCATGGCAGGGCTCTGCGCCTCGCCCGTGGCAGGCGCGAAAGCGCAGCGCTTCCCTTCCTGCCCGTGAGCTTCGAATCCCAGCGGCTTTGAGCCAAAACTGCTGTGTTGCGATCGTCGCCTCGGGCTGCTTTGCTTGGACGGCTCGGGGGGGCCCTGGAGTTCCTCGTGAAGGTCGCTGGAGGCCCACAAAACACAGAAACGTCAGACACGAAAATATCGGCAGGCCTCTGGACGCAAACGAAATATCATACCCCCAACAAAACCTCGATCCTCGTACCCTGATCCTCCTCTGGCGCAAGAAGACTGGCCGCGTTCTGAGCAAACTGGGCACCTTGTGTGGCAACGTGTGCACAGCTCATCAAACCCGGGCCTGTACAGCACAAGCCGCTGCGCTGCAGCACACACACACACACCGTCTGGCGACGGGGGAACCGCGCCATCCCAAACCCAAGACCCAGGGAGCTCTGAGCCTTCCTGAGAGGCCTCCTGCCGCGCACGCCCCACTTCCCCAGACTGGCGACCCTCTTGGAGAGGCCGCAGCTGGCACTGGCGGCGAGCCAGCTCGGGGGCCATGCTGCAGCTCCAGTGCGCAGCAGCCACCTCTGCAACACCACCGTGTCTGGCTGGGGCCATCCTGGGCCACGGCATCGTGTGCGCTCCACTACTTGCAAAGTAACTACTCGCAAATGGCCTGGATCCGCCGCGGGGGATCTACGATAACTCTAATCGAAGCGAACCTATGGTTTTCGGACGTTTGCGAGTAAGGTGAGGCCCTGTGCGAGCAGTGGAACGCGTTTGGTGACTCGTGCCGAGCCCAGGGCGGTCGGCGCACTTTCCCAGACCCCAGGGGTGGCCCTGGCCAGGCATGGTGGTGGTGGTGGTGGTGGTGGTGGGAGCCTCGGGCCCGCAATCTGAGCTTCGGATTCGCGCTTCTCTGCTGTGCGTCTCTACGAGGGCGCGCCGCTGGATAAGCCCAAGGGGGAGGGGTGGGACCTCCCCCCCCCTTTCCCCGATCCGTCGTCGGAACCCCCCCCCCATCCCCCCTTTCCTGGTCCGTCGTCGGCTCTGTGGTTGGCCGCCAAATTCGACCCCCCCCCCCCCCCTGCCCCCATTCGCCACGGCGCCCCCAGGCTCCGGAACCCGACCCCTACCACCCTTAACGCTACCACCCCGACCACCCGTAACCCTCACCCCAAACCCTAACCCTAGCCCCGAACAGTACTCAGTACTCATTATTCATTACTCACTACCCACTACTCACGACTCGCAAGTCACTACTCATTTCTCACTACTCACTGCTCACTGCTCACGACTCACTAGTCACTACCCACTACTCACGACCCACTACCCCCTACTCCCTACTCACTACTCACTACTCCCAACTCACTACTCAATACCCACTATTCACCATCCACTTTGCAATACTCACTATTCACTAGACACTATTCACTACCCACTACTCACTACTCATTAATCACTAATCAATATCCACTAGCCACTATCCACTATTGAGTACCCACAATTCACTACTCATTACTCACTGCCGACAACTCACTACTCACTATCCGCTGCTCGCTACCGGCTACTGCCCACTCCTTACACAGTACTCACTGCTCACTACTCACTACTCGCTACTCCCTGGGCGCTCCTCGCTACCCGATACGCACTATTCACTACCCACTACGCACTACTCACTACTCAGTACTCACTACTCCCTACTCCGTACTCTCTAGTCACACGCCACTACTAACTACTCACTACTCACTTGTCACTACTCACGACTCACGACTCACTACTCACTACTCTCTACTCGCTACTCCCTACGCACTACCCACTACTTACTACCCACTTCTCACTTTTCACTACGCACGACCCACTCGCTACTCCCTAATCGCTACTCACTACTCCCTACTCGCTACTGACTACTCCCTCCTCGCTGCTCACTACTCACACTGCCCTACTCGCTATTCACTGTTCACTACTCGCTGCTCCCAATTCGATACGCACTATTCACTACCCACTCCTGACTGCCCACTACTCACTACGCACTACTCACTACTCACTACTCACTACTCGCTTCTCACTACTCGCTACTCACTACTCCCTACGCACTACTCACTACTGACTACTCCCTCCTCACTACTCACTACTACTCACTACTCACAATGCCCTTCTCGCTACTCATTCACTACTCACTACTCACTACTCACTATCCCGAGGCCAGGCCCCCACCCCTTGCGGAAGAGGCCCCCTCCCCGGCCCCCTGTTCGGCGGGGGGGAGGGGGGGTTCGAACCCCTCCCCCTCCAACGGGGGGAGGGGGGGGGGGTTCGAACCCCTCCCCCCCCCTCCAGCGCCAAGGGGGGAGGGGGAGAGGTCCGGACCCCCACCCCCCCCTCTTCAAGGGGGGGGGAGGGGGGGGTTCGCCCCTTTGAAGGGGGGAGGGGGGGTGTTCTGCGAACACAGCTCCCCTTTTTTGTATTCAGGGTCATCCACTGGCGCGCTTTCCGTCTCTACGGCACGACCTGTCACACAGTGGGGGCCAGTGGACAAGGAACCCTTAGATAAGGAACCCAGGGTCTGGAAGCCACTGGAAGCCCAATCGTGGATCGGCCATGGGTATCATCGCCGCCCTCATCAGATAAGGAATCCTCCAGTGTCTGCGGCCTCCTGGCCACATTCCTTAACTAACGCCCCCACCGTTGTGAACATAATTGGCCCAGGGAGGAGCATGATCAAGAACTATGTTGTCTGATATGGCACGTGTGACAAAACGTAAAGACGCAAAAGGAGCCGTAATGCAGAGAGCGGTCGCCAGCTGTACACTACAAGGCAACGCAGGGAATCACCAACCACTTCTGAAAATACGCTCGCAATTGCGCTGCAACGGCACTGGGCAACGACTGCAACTGTTGCCGCTGTCGCGCGGCGAATGTTGGCTAGTCAAGGCGGCTGCCATGTGCGACCTACGGATAGCTGGACCTGCGTTCGTCTCTTTGCACTGAAACCACCGACAAGAATTCGGTAGAAAAGGCTTCGAGCATTGCTTGGAGAAGCCAACGCCTGACGAGTTCAGCCTTCCGTTCGGCAAAGGCCACTTGAGATCCACCCCGGTTCGGCACCCGATCAGAATCAGCAGCCTCGCCAGACAATCGATTAGCAGCAGCATTGCCAACAATTATCGCAGCTGAAATGCCACGCTCCACGGCCTTATCGATAGACAAAATGCGGGTTCACATGCATTACGGCAACATCGCCAGCTCCCACACATGAGAGGCAAGGTCTAACGCATGAGGGTATTCAAAGTTTCGCGCATGCCAATCATTCAATACACCTCCGCTGTCAGTACCGTAACACAGGCCGAGGGGCCCGACATAGTGCGAACAGCAAGATGCGTTGTGAAGGCTTGGTGCTCGAAGGTGTGCCCCCCCCGCCTCAGGCGAAGAAGTGGGAGACCAGCGCCGCCAGCACTGCGGCCAAGCCCAGGCCAAAGCGCGGCTTTGCCGCACTCCATGTGCACTGCATGCGCTCGCTGATGACTGGACCGACCTGTGTCACGATCTCGTCCGCGGACTCCTGCAGACCAGCGCACTGAGTTGTCGCGAGCGACATGAAGTCCTTGACGAGGTCGATTGTCTCAGGCGTCATGGGGTAGATCTTGCTCATGTGGGGCAGCATGAGCTCGGACATCTGCCAAATATTGTGCAGGGAGGTGTGCATGGTCGCGAGCTTTGTGTTGTAGTCCGTAATGTTTGACATGAGCCCAGATATCTCGTTGCACGCGTCGGCCTGGGACGCAGCCGCGAGCGCGCTTGCGTTCACGCGCAGCGGGACCGCCTGCTCGCGCAGCTGCTTGATGATGGGCATGAAGGCCTGCCGCAGCTCCCTTGGCATCACGACGTTGAGGTCCCTGGCGAGCTTCTGCGCGTCCGCATGCATGGACTTGACGCGGAACGACGCCTCGTGGAAGTAGCGCGTCATCAGGAACGACAGCTCCACGTCCGACGCCCTGCCGCTCGCCAGCGCGAACTTCGCCGTCTTGCGGCGGGTGATGTTCAGAAAGTCCTGGACGGTGTTGGCGATCTCGACCTTGGCCTTGTTGATGCGCTTCATGAAGAGCGGATTCTCCGTGGCCTTGGGGAGGGCCATCATCACCTCGGGAAGAGGAGGGGGGGACGAGGAGAGCGAAGGCCAGGGGCGGGCCAGGAAGTCACGATCCAAGGCCGACTGGGGGGAAGCCGCCGTAAGACGGGGCGGGAGGAAGACCCTGAGGCAGGGGTGGCTTCGGCAGCTGAGCTGCAGACAGGTGACGGCGGGGGGGGCGGGCGGCTTGAAGAATGTGGATGCGCTTCTCCAGGAGGGAGATCTCGAGCCCTCACCAGGAGCAGGAGAACGCCAACTGCACACAGGCACCGATTCTGGCCCAGGATCGACGCACGCGCAGTCCTGGCTTGAGCAGGGAACTGCGTGCACTCACCCATGGCCCAAGATCGGCCTGGCGAGGGTCAGTGCAGGTGTACTTTTGACGGGCTCCAGAAACCCCTGAACAGATCCTCTCTGGGATGACCGATTTTTGTTTCCGCCAGTCTCCGTCAGCCTTAAAACAGGGCTAGGATCGGGATAAATCGCTGCAGAGCGTTCCGGAGCGCTCTCAGAGCGTTCCGGAACGCTCTGGAGCGGCCGCGGCGCCCAATACATCCTCCAAACCCGCCGATTCTCAGAGATTTCGAGTTATCCCGATCCGATTTTGTCCCGATCTTCGCGTCGTTTTAAGCCTGCCGCTGGCAGAGGCGGCATCCTTCTGCTGCCCCCGCCTTCCGCCCCCCCGCCTTCCGCGGGCCTTCCGCCGAGGCAGGGGGTCCCACTCCTCCGAGCCTTGCAGGCGAGGCCCTTTCTGGAGCGCGCCACTCGGCGCCCTCAGGCGGAGGACGACCTCCCCACCACCCCGACGTTTTATAACCTTAATTATATATATATATATATATATATATATATGTGTATATATATATATGCACATATATATTACATAATGAGCTGTATATATATATATATATATATATATATATATATAAGCGTCGACCCCCAGAGGTCTCGACCCATTCCCGTGGACCGGTTCTTCGTCCTGAGTCGTTTTGTGTTCGCGCTCCCGAGGCCCGGCACGGGCCCCCGGGCCGAAAAACTGCCGAAAAGCCTCCCCTCGTGATTTCTTCACGACGCGAGGAGATCTGGGATTGGCGCCCTCTGGCAGAGGGCGCCCGTCTCGGCGGCGACGATAGGGGCGAACAGCCCAGGGGCGGGCACTACACGCATTCGCTGGGGAGCCTCGCCGAAGACATGAGTCATCGGCGCCCCTGGAGACGTGCATTGCTCCCCCCTGGGCCACATCTTCGCCCCTATGGTCGCCTCCAAACCTCGGCGCCCCTCGCCTCCGCGGCCGCGCACGGGCGCCCGGCGCGCTCGAGGGCGGGCCGCGGAGCCGGCCGCGCGGCCCGCGCGGGCTGGAGCCCGGCCGCGGGCCGCCCCGCGACGGCGGGCCAGTCGCGGGCCCTGGCGAGCTCGAGGAGGTGCTCGCGGAGCCCGACATCGGCAGCGCGGGCAAGCTCGCGAGGGGAAAGGAGAGAGGAGGAGGAAGGGGGAGGAGGAGGAGGAGGGGGGGGAGGAGGAGGAGGAGGAGGAGGAAGGAGGGAGGAGGAGGGAGGAGGAGTAGGAGGAGGAGGAGCAAGGAGTATGAGGAGGAGGAGGAGGGAGGAGGAGGAGGAGGAGGAGGAGGAGGAGGAGGGAGGAGGGCGGAGGAGGAGGAGGTAGGAGGAGGAGAGAGGAGGAGGGGGAAGAGGAGGAGGAGGAGGAGGAGGAGGAGGAGGAGGAGGAGGAGGAGGAGGAGGAGGAGGAGGAGGAGGAGGTGAGGCGAGGCGAGGTGAGGTGAGCAAAGCCAGAGCGCGCGGGTCGAGCCGACGCGACTGGGTGGGTCCGCGGGCCCTCGCCTTCGCCAAGGCTCAGGAGGAGGAGGAGGACGTCTTGGCGGCCTTGGGCCGCCTGCCAGCCGCTCCTTCCTCGTCGGCTGCGGACACGCCTCGGCGGCGGGCCGCAAGGGCGCAACCAGGACGGCTTCGCCCAGCGCCGCCCGCAGCGCCTGCAGTGCGGCGCGGCGCCCGCGGAGCAGCCTCGGGCGCCTCGGCCGACGGCCGCTCGCCGTCCACGCCCTCCCCGAAGCCTGCCGCCCGCGCTCTCTTCGCAGCTGGAGCGCTCGAGGGGCGGCCGGCGCGGGCGCGGCGGCCAGCGATGGGCTCTGTGGCGGGCGCTCGTCGGACCGCATTCGGGAGGGGCTCGGGCTCGTTCCGTGCGGAAGCCTCGCGCCTTGGTGCCCTCTTGGCCGCAGGCGCGCTGCCAGATCGGCGATCCCCACCTGCTGCCCGCGCCTCTCGGGACAGCTCCCTCGAAGGCCTCGGCGGAGCTCTGGAAGCCTCTCTGCTGGCCGACCTCGCCCGCTTCGCAGCGGGCGCACTCCTGGGGCGCTCTGGGCTGCGTCCGGCACGGCCTGCCGCACTGCTAAGGGCGCTGGCGGCCTGCAAATCAGCTGGAACGGCTCCTGGACTGCGCGCCGCCTCGTCAACGCCGAACTCGAGGCTGGGTCCGGCAGCGCCGTCGGCGGCCTCGGCAGCGAGGCGGGCGGCCTCAGCGCAGGTGTGGGCCTTGGGCCACAGGCCTCGGCGAATACGGCCCAAGTAAGCTTGCCCCGTCGCCGTCGGCAGCTTGCCGTCGGCCGTCGGGCACAGCCCTCGGAGGCATCTACCCAGGAGGCGGCTCGCCGCGGGTGCGAAGAAGACGCGCCCGATGCACAGAACCAGACGTCGAGGGTCGCGTGCAGCTACATGGTGTGGCTCTCATGCGGCTCACCTCCGCAGACGTGGACTGCTCCCTCGGCGAGGGCGTGGATGTCCGGCCCCGCCACTCGCAGCCCTGCGCACGGTGTCCGAAGCCAAGCCGTGCGGGCCCCGTGCGAGGCCGAGCAACGACGCCTCTGGCAGCCGCCTGCGTCATCCAGCACGTGCGTGGTGCAGAAGACGGCGACGGCCTGCCGCCCAGGAGGCGCCTGGCGGGCCCGCCGCGGCTTCCTCCTCTTAGCGGACTGGCCCTCCGCCTCGATGGCGTCGATGGTAGCCCGTAGCAGCCGCCTCCTCACTATCGGGGCCGCGTGCTCGTCGCGAGCGACGCGCCCGCGGGCCTCCGCAGGAAGCCGCGCCAGGTTTGCTGCGACCTCGGCGATCGTGTCCGCCACGGCGTTGCCCTGCACGAGCCAGCTGTCGACTCCGAAGGATACGGCCTCCTCGGAATCCATGTGCGAGAAGACGCGGGAGACTACGAACTCGCCGCGCGGCCGTCGCGCGAACTCCTCGCCGATCAGTCAGTCGCCACAGGTCGGCGTCCTCGCCGCGCGGGGTCTGGTCGCACCTGCCCCACCAGCCCTCGCAGACCGCCAAGTTGTCGGAAATGTACAGGGCGGGGCCAGCCGACCCCTGAACGGCAAGCAAAAGCGCTCAAAGTTCGCCGCGATGAAACGTCTGCGAGTGCCCAGCCAGGCCGCCGATAACAGCGCGTAGTACACGTCCGCTGCGGGCGTCGACCAGCGCGACGGCCAAGCCTACTCGCCTAAGAGCGGGGTCGTGTCCGTCAGGGCCTCCGCTCGCATCTCCGAAGAGCACGAGGGGGGTAACCAGGGTGCCTGTGTCAAGGTCCCCGCTCGAGACCGTCGCCGACGAATCAATGCCGATGCCAGTCCAAGCTTCCTGCGCGAGCGGGTTGGGGACCTCGGTCCAGGAACGCGGGATGATGCCTCTAAGCCAAAAGCCCGCGTTGGCGTCGCAATCGGCGCGCGCTCGTGAAACGAAGTGATTGCTGTCGGCGCGCGCCATGCCGCCGGTGTTGGCGGGGCACGACCAGCGCCGGTGGAAGGCTGACTCGACCTCGCCGCCGCAGCGGGGGCAAAGGCCCTCCTCCTTCTCGCCGAAGGACTCCTGCCTGCGCTGCCGCGGCTAGCAACCTCCGACAACGATGGTTTTGGGTTCCCGGAATGGGCACGGAAAGATGGGGTACAATGCCCAACATCAATTGCTGCCCAAAACCAACAGCGGCCGCTGTTGGGCAGGCGGCTTCTTGTCTTCAGTGAACCAATGTCCGCGGCGGCGCAGACAACGAGTCCTGTTCAAAATGAACAGGGACTGCTGTTGGGCATCGTACCCATTCTTTCCGTACCCATGTCCGTCGTCCCGAATGGTGGCCATCATCTTCTCGAGGGCAGCTCCTCCCGGCAGCTGGCCCAGCGTGCGCGGCAGGCGCCGGTGGGGCGCCATGTCTGCGCCGCCCTCGAGCTCTGCGCCGCACCTGTGCTCAGCGGCCTGCTGCCAGAGGCTCTCCTGGACGGAGGAGTCGAAGTCCCCCGGCAGCTGCTACGAGGGCCCTTCCTGCTGCTGGCCGAGTAGGGGAATATGGGGAACGAAGCATGACATAAACATACAGACTAAGAGGTCCGCGCGGATTTCTCGGATCCGCGCTGGAGCCCCGGGGCGCCGCCCTGGCGCGCCAGGGAGGGGGGTCCAGCGCCGATCCGAAAAACCCGCGCGGACCTCAGAGGTTTTATGTTTATGCCATTCTTCGATCCCTAGGGAAAGCCCACCTCTCGTGTGAACCGTCCGCAAAATGCCGCTCCCGCCCCATCGGGCCGACGGGGTTCCAGCCGTGCCGCAATAGAAAAGTCTGGGTGGAAGAGATTGGGCCACGGACGTGGCGGACCCGCTGCCCAGGTTCAACTTCGCGTAGGCCAGTGTGGACAGGAGTCCAAGCCTTCGCAATCCTCTTGCGCACGGCCTGGCTGCGCTGCCAGGTCGAATGCCAGAGGCTAAGCATCTCGCGGGGCAGCTGACGCGCGGGATCGCGCCGACCTGCACGCAGCGCCAGCTGCGAAGTCAGGCAGCGGCCGCGTCGCGCAGCTCCTGACACGGATCCTAGGCGACGCCGAAGCTCCTGGAGCATGCTGCCGAAGGCGCCGTGGACCTCGTAGCCGTAGGTTGCCGCCTTCTGGACTCCGTTCGATGTAGCTACACTTTGTGTATGTCCGAGAAGCTCGAGCCATGCCTCTCAATCGAGCGTGGGAGACGCGCGTCTTGGCCATGTGCGCACGGGCTGTGTTACACGCCAGGCTCATGCCAGCACCGAGGTTTTCGCCCAGGCAGGCTGCCTGGAGGGCCGACTTGACGTGAAAGCCCTCCTTCGCCACCCTGGCGACGATCGTGCCGGCGTCAGCGGGGCGCGAGCAGACGACCGCACTCTTCGGGGAGATCTGGGGCCCATCAGCCCTGAGCAGCTGGCCGAACGAGACAATGGAGGAACTCAATCGATCTACCACGGCGCTCCTGCAACCCGCGGCCGAGAGAGAGACGTCGCCCGCCCAGCTTCTCGGGGTGAGCATCCTCGGGGGGCCCAAGACGATCCGGCGCAGCGCGTCGTGCGTCATGCGCCTGCCGAAGCGCGTGCCCGAGCGGGCGCCCTGCGCTGGGGCGGGGAGATGAGCTGCAATGCCATCGCATCCTGCCGCAGCACCAGGCACGACGTGAACTGTTGCAGCTCGAGGGCCAAGACGGCGGCCGGGAAACCGCTATGCTGGGCAGCGCGGGCAGGGGGCGCCCAGCCCATGAAATCGTAGAGTTGCCGCGCGTCCATTATGCCAAGGCCGCAAGGGGCCCCGAGGGCGACGCAGGCCTCCTCGTCGACGGCCCTTGCGAAGGCCTCCCTCAAGGCCGCGTTGCGTGCGACCGCCGCGTCCCCAATGGGGGCGGTGAGGTGGGGCCACTCGCGCGTGGCCTCCTCGCGGATCACTCTCCATCGCCGCGTAAACTTGCCGAGGGCCCCGATGGCCCGCTCGCCGCCGCCCTTCTTGCCGTGGAGATGCCCAGCACCAGCAACAGCTGCCATGGCCGCGTGCCCGTCGACTCCAAGATGCTGCAGAGGTCGACGAGCTCCTGAAGGGCCTCGTCGGGCAGGCGCTCCAAGTCGAGCGCGGAGACCTGGTCGACGCCTCGGCCTGACGACGATCGTTACAGAGCCCTGACGTCGCTGACCGAGATCGGGGCCAGCTCGGTGAAGGGAAGCTCCTCGCGGAGCTCGTCGAACGGGGCCCCGGCGGCCTGCAGGTCCGCCGGCTGTGGCGCACAGAGCTGGGCCCATCTCCGGGCCTCGCCCAGGAGCTCGACGGGGTGGGCCGGGACAGCGTCGCCGATGAGGACTTCCTCGGCGGGCGAGACGGCGCGGCGCCGCGAGCGGAACGCCGCCGGGGCAGCCTCGGAAGTGGCAGTGCAGTTGCGGAACTCGGCCAGCGAGGTGCTGGCCGCCTGGCTCCTGGCCCGCTGCGCGGCTGGCCCCGCCGTCTCTGCGAGGGCTGCCGGGGCGTCGTCGCCCGCCTGATGTGCGTCGCGGAGGCCGCGCTGCGCGTCGCGCCAGTGCGCGAGGGCCGAGCGCGGCCGCTTGCACCTGGCCAGAGGTCGCATCGCTCGCTGAGCAAGCGAGGGGGCGGTGGCCTGCAAGTGCTGGTCCGTCTGCTGGGGCGCGTTGTCGCGCTTCGGGCCCCTCTGCTTTCTCCTCCGCAACCTGGCCGCTCTCTTGAGGAGGGCATCCGCCTGCGCCAACTGGCCGGCCGCGGCGCCGCGCGCGGGGTCGGCGCGGACGTGCTTCTCCCGAGCGGCATGCATCAGCTGGAGGTCGGCTCCGTCGGCCCGAGACGGGCCAGCGCCTGAACGCCCGTGGCGGGCGAGGATGGCGCGCCCGACGTGCTGCCCGGCCCGCGCACGGGTTGCCGACCGCCCAGATGCGCTGGCCACCCGCGCGGCGGCGGAGGCGGCGACCTCGGTCCAGATCTCGGCCCAGGGCGCGCCTCCGGTGGTAGATAGTGCAAGCTTTGACCCCGCGGCTGCGGGGCGGGAGCTGCGGTCGGCAATGGCCGCCCCTGTGCTGCCGGGGACGTAACAATCCACTTCCGCTGCGTCTGAGTCGCCGCGTGGAGGGGCGCCCTCGCGGGCCTGCCCGCAGCCTGAAGACGCGGGGCCGCCGGGGCGCCTCGCGTCGCAGGCGGGACAGGCCGGGGGCGAATCGTGGCCATGCAGGCTCGCGCTCCTCCAAGCGGGTCGTCTCCATCATCTCGTTCGCCCCTGCCGAGGAGCCCGAGGTGCTCTCCCCCGCGGCTGCCGCAGGGTGGCGTTGGGTGCCAGCGACGCCGCCTCCAAGCTGCGGATCGCCCTCCAAGTCGTCGAAGGGGTCGTGGGAGGCGTCGTCGACGGCGGGGGCTGCGCGCGCGGCCGCGCGAGAGGCCGCTGCGCCATGACCGCGAGGGGGGTCGCGGTCATCCAGCGGCGGCTCCGCGGCCGCGGGGGGGGGTCACGGTCGTCGAGCCTTGCCGAAACTCGTCGTAGACCCAAGGGCGGCAACTTGAAGCACCGGGCATCCCGACTCCTCGGCATCGCACCCGAAGTCTGCGTCGGCGCCGAAGGAGGCGGAGCCGGCGTCAGCGTCGCTGTCGAAGACGTCCACCGTAGAAGCATTCAGCTTATCGCCGAAGAGCTGCTGGTGCAGTTCCTGGCCTCGCTTTTCTTGGAGGCCCGACGGTCGGGCGCGGCCTTCGGCTTCGTGCCCCTCGCCCTCGCGGACGCGCGAGCCGCGCTGAGGGGCGGGCCGCCTGCGGCGGGGGCCTGGGCAGAAGCAGTTGCCGCAGCGCCAGGCCTTCGTCGCTGCGAAGCCGCGCGTGAGCCCAAGGTGCGCGCCCCAGGGCGCGGGCGCCGGGGCGCGGATGCTGCCAATCGGCGGGGCGCGCGACTCCGAGCACAGGCCGTGGGCGATGTGCGAGCCTTCCTTGCCCGCGTCGCAGGCGGTGGCCACGTCGGCCTGCAGGAAACGAGCCTTCA
The DNA here is from genome assembly GCA_963575745.1 of Prorocentrum cordatum. Taxonomy (NCBI): domain Eukaryota; class Dinophyceae; order Prorocentrales; family Prorocentraceae; genus Prorocentrum; species Prorocentrum cordatum. The sequence continues at coordinate 20,155 of CAUYUJ010009066.1, read as the reverse complement.
GCTCGAGTAGAAATCCGGCTTTCTGGAGGGTCTGGTAACTCATGTTGAAGTCCCCCATGGATAGCCATGGGGATTGCAAGGACGCCACCAGCGCCCCGAGCTTGGCGAACTTAAGGTTGCTGCCTCGCCAGCCCAGCCCGCTGACCCCGTAGAAGGTGATCAGAACCACGCACTGACCGCCGCGAAGATGAACCACGCTGGCCTAGGAGCCACCCAAAATGTTCCGAGCCAGGGGCTCGGAGACTGCGAGGCGCCGTGGCGGCGAGATCCAGCGTGTGGACGTGGCGGTCGCGCTTGCACAAGAGCCATTCGCCGCCCTCCGTGCCATGCTGGTCGCCGCTACTGTAATGCTCGAGATTGGCTCGCCGTGACGGGCGAGCCTGGTTGGGCAAAATCTTGAGACCCAGCACCTTGACCTTGGCGCCGCTTCTCGAAGTGGACCTTTGTTAATGTGGGTCTCAGCCATACAGAAGTAGCTCAAGCATCCCACGTTCGACTCCAAGAAGCCCCAGGCTTTCGGCCCCATCTCCGTGATATTCGAGAAGAATATGAGACGGCCCCTGGCCGCTACCAACAACATCGGAGTCCAGGTCCGCGACGAGCGACGTCGCAGACCTGGCCTCGGCTGCATCCTGCTGTGGCACAGCAGGCCCCCCAAGCTCAAATCCCGAGCCGGACGCAGGGGGCGCCCCGGTTGACGCCTCGGTCCGCGCTGCCCCGTCGGCAGCCCGCGATAATACTCACTCGGCTGTGGAGATCTTCGCGGCCGCGACGGCCGCTGCGCCCCGCGCCGCACGCGCAGCCGCCAGCTTGGCGCTGCTGAGGCCTCGGCGACCAGGACGGCCTGAGCCTCAGGGCTGGTGGTGGCGGCGGCCGGGGCCGGGCTGCCTGAGCTGCCGAGCTGCCGCCGGCCTGCGCCGCCTCCCGCGTCGGAGGCCGATGTAGCGGTCGCCGGAGCGGCCTCGGCGGTGGAGGCACCGCCGGCGGGCTGCGCGGGCCCCCGGGCGTCGTCGGCGCTGCTTCGGCGACCTCCGCCCGCTGGGGCGAGCCCGAGTTCGGCTTGCGATTCTTGAGCGCTCGCTTCTTATGCTGCTGGTGCAGCTCTCTGGCGGCGGCCGGCTTGCCTTTGATCTCCATGGCCGTCGCGGCCAAGTCCTGCCTGGCTTTGGTGAACGTCTGCTCGAGCGTCTCCATGTGGGCGCGCTCGGTCTCATCGAGCTCCTGGACCTCCTGGAACAGGTTCGGATCCCAGGTGGAGGAGGAGGAGGAGGAGGAGGAGGAGGAGGAGGAGGAGGCGGAGGGAGGGCTGGACCTCTTGGAACAGGTTCGATCCCAGGTGAGCTAGAATATAGCGTCCTCGGCAAGCGCCTGGGCCTGGCGGCCGCTGGCCTGCGCGGCCTGCTGCGCGACCGCGGCGGCCGCCACCTTCTCGGCGGCCTCGGCCTCCGCCGGCTGGAACGCCGCTTAGGTCTCGCGCCTGCGCGCGGCGGCCAGCTGCGTCGCCAGCCTCACCACGCCGTCGACGGCGGCCTGATGCCGCTGGGAGGCCTCCTTGCAAAGGCCTGTTGCGCGCCGAGAGGTGTCGTTAGGTCACCCTGGCGCCGTGGGCAGCGGCGGCGCGGCCAGCTCCTTGACCAGCGCCAGCGCAGCCTGCGCACGGGGCTGGTCGGCTGCTTTGGCGGCCAGGCGCTCGAGCATGGCGTTGACCTGCTGTGGCGACGGCTCGGCGGTCGCCGAGGTGGCCTTCGGAGGGTCGGGCCCACGCCTCGCGCCTTGCGACGTTGCCCTGGGCCCGGAGGCGGAGGCGGAGGCGGAGGGGGAGGGGGAGGGGGAGGAGGAGGAGGAGGAGGAGGAGGAGGAGGAGGAGGAGGAGGAGGAGGAGGAGGAGGAGGAGAGAGGAGGAGGAGGATGGAGGAGGAGGAGGAGGAGGAGGAGGAGGAGGAGGAGGAGGAGGAGGAGAAGGGGGAGGAGGAGAAGGAGGAGGAGGAGGAGGAGGAGGAGGAAGGAGGAGGAGGAGGAGGAGGAGGAGGAGGAGGGCTCGGCAGGCTGCGCGGGCCAGCCACAGGCATAGGTGGAGGGCATGCGCCGATATGCCCGCACGCGGCGGCGCGCGCGGCCTAGGAGCGGTGCGCAGCAGCAGGGGGAGAGCAGGACGACGACGACGACGACGACGATGACGTCAACGCCGCCGCCGCCGCCGCCGCCGCCGCCGCCGACGACGACGACGACGACGACGACGACGAGGGGGGCCATGATCACCTCGACCATGATGCCCAGAGTGACCTCGCCCAGCATGCCCGACATCTCGGAGTTGGCCTTTGCGCCCATGAGCATCTGCGCCTGGAGAAGGCTGGGCGAGGATGGAAAGGCAAGAGGAGGAGGAGGAGGAGGAGGAGGAGGAGGAGGAGGAGGAGAAGGAAGAGGAGGAGCAGGAGTAGAAGAATAAGGTAAAGGTTGTTGCACCTTCTTGATCATAGCCTCCTTGGCGGCGCGGTGGGCCTCAATCTTTGCCAGACGCTCGTCCTCCTTCGCCCTCTTCCTGTCCAGAATGACCTTGCGGCGCTTCTCCGCCTCCTTACGCAGATCCTTCATGGCGAGTGTGGCTTCTTTCTTTGCGAAATCAAGCTCCGTCTGCTTCTCCTTGAAGGCCCGGAGCGTCCTCTTCAGGGCCTCGGTCTTCTTCTTGAAGTCGGCCTGCAGGAGAGGGATGATCTGGTCCAGAGAGGCGGTCAAGTTGTCCTTGGACCTGTGCGTGGGGTTGGCCCTGCGCCCCTTCGGCCTGCCCTCCACCATCACCTCTCGGCCACACGCAGACAGGTGACCCTGGGCAAGAGTGACCTTTGGCGCGTGGCATCCGGGGGCTGCGATGGGGCCAACTCCAAGCGAGCAAGCCAGACCCTTGTGGGCCCGCACCGGCGAAAGGTCACTCCGGCGAAAGGTGCTTCTTACCCCTTGCGCGTAGCCGGGCCTCGATCATGTCCTCCAGCTCGTCGCCGACCGTCAGCTCTGACTCGTCCCCGAAGCCGCCGTCGAGCTCATCCCCGCGCTGAAGGAGGCTCAGCTCGGGGACGTCGGCGGCCAGCGCCGACCCGACCAGGGCGAGACAGGCCAGAACGCTCGCACGCACCATGCCTCCCGAGGCTGGCGCACGGTGCTGTGAAAAGAATGCGGTAACGAAGTGCAGCGCGCTGTGCCGAAACAGCTGGTTCTGTGCAGGGTAAGTGAAAGGAGGGCGCGGAGGAGAGGTGGATGTGAGAGGAGGGATAAGGATCATTGCACCGACCTTGCAAACGTGCTGCAGCTGATTTGTGCGTGGATGTCTGTCGACGCAAAATCCCACAACGGCGAGCGAAACATGAGGTTCATGTCACGTGGATTTCTTTGAAGTTTCATTCCTGGCCCAAGCAAAACCGCACGGAATTCACCTCGACATCTGGAAGGACATTCTCCAGGACACTCTGGGCCCATCCCATCGTTTTTTTTCCGAACGAGATCCGCTCAGCGACGTTGGCGCCATGAGAGAAAGGCGGATGTGAGGAGGAGGGAGGACGAAGCGCCGAGGAGAGGAGGAGGAGGAGGAGGAGGAGGAGGAGGAGGAGGAGGAGGAGGAGGAGGAGGAGGAGGAGGAGGAGGAGGAGGAGGAGGAGGAGGAGGAGGACGAAGCGCCGAGGAGGGAGGAGGAGGAGGAGGAGGCTGAATGACGCCGGGGGCGGCGTGCGCACCTGGCGTGTGGGACTCCCGTGCCAGCACGGGCGCGTGTCAACACCCAGGCGATGCCGAGCTTCGACGGGAGCGAAGCTGGGCATCGTTTGATCGACCCCTATACCCTGCGAAATGCTTAAGAAATCATGGGTTAAGAAATTCATAGTCTCAGAACTGTAATACAAACCCAACATGTCCATTAAAATCTTAAGATTTACATTGAAACGTTAAGACTAATCGAGACTCTGGCCGAAAACTTATGTTTTCTTAAGCATCGCCTGAGGTGTATACCCATGAACGTGGCCTGGGCCCCAAGTGACTGGTTGACTCCCTAGATGGGGATATAAGCAGTTCCCTTACGGGGTTCGAGGTGTGTGTCCCCGACTGGGGTGCAAGGATGCTGGGGGCCCTGGATGGGGACGGGGAAACGATGCCGAGAAACGGGACCTGAGAGAAAAGGGGTCTGGACCCTGGAGTTTTCCCCAAGACCGTCTCTGCATCCTGCGTCGTTGTCTGATAGTCCTGGGGCCCAGTGGAAACCTGCAGGACCTCAGGAACTGCTCCCCTGTGAATGAAAACTGTGCCATCACGCAGACAAAACCAACGACGCAGCTCGTGGATCCAAACTGTGCCCGACGGGGCCAGCCAGGGCGGCGAGCGGCACTATCATGCGTTTCCTAAGGTCCCCGCGGGTTTTCCTGGGTCGGCGATGCGGTTGTGGGGGTGCACATGACGGCGGCCCGCGTTTCCGCCTTGCAGCAGGGGCCCGACCACAAGAAACCTTCCAGAAGAAACCCAACTCTGAGACCCCAGGGCGTCCCTTGATTTTTGGTGTGGGAACGTCACGCTTTCCACGGTAAGACCATCGAAACCCAAAGAAACCCAGGGCATCCTGGAGGCAATCAGGGTGTTTCTTGGCATAGGCACTTAGGATGACGCGGAAAGAAAGGAAATGATGAAAATGACGATGACATCGATGCGGCCCCGTTCCTTGAGCAAGGGATACGGACCAGTGACCCTTTCAGTGAGGAGCTTCTGCTGAGGACGCCTCTGTTAACGAGTCCTCAGTAAGGATCCCTGCAGTAAGTAATCGCCAATAACAAGGGGTACCCGTTGGAAGGGTTCCCTCGGTAAGGATCCCTGAAGTAGGTAGCCGTTAGTAAGGACCTGGTCAGTCAGGATTTCTTCTGTAAGCGCGCCAGCCAAACGGATTCGTTCTCCAGGATGCCTTTCACACGAACTCCTCAGTCAGGATGCCTTCAGTAAGGGATCCTGAATAAAGAGTCCTCGGGTAAGGAGATTGTAGTCTGGCTTCGTATGTATTCTGGGTTCCCTTAGCCTTCGTAAGGATGCCTTTAGTATAGGATCCTTGGTACATTACAGCATGCAGAGTAATGGTCAATTTAGTAAGCAGCTTCTAGTGAGGATGCCTTTGTTAAGAGCCGTTCGTACCCTGTACGTCAGAAATCCTTGGTAAGGATGCCTGTAATAATAATTCCCTCAGTAAGGATCCTGGATTAAGCAGGCCCCAGGAAGGACACCATTCAATAACGAGTTCTTCTTGTGAGGATGCCTTGAATACGGATTCCTTGTCGAGGATGCCGGTACTACGGATTGCTAAACAATAATGCGTTTAGTATGAGGTCCTCAGCACGGGGCCCTTGGTAATAATTCACTCTTTGGGAGGCTTTGCGGCTGGTGCCGCCGACCCTGAAGGAGGACGACGACGGCGGCGGCGGCGACGACGGCGCTGATGCTCTGGAGCGGGCTCTCGAGCCTCTCGGGTGGGGCCCGGGCCGAGGCTGGGGCCCACTTAGGCCGACGTCTTTTTTGCTTCACGCAGTTTTTGTTTCCGCCCCCCTTCGTGAGGCGTGCGGCTCTTCGAGTCGCCCGGCCGGATGTGCCTGCTGTCTTGCCCGAGGCCGGCGGGTCTCGGCGGCGCCATCCGAAGAGGCAGAAACGGCACAGGCATGATGTGTTGGAGCTCCGCGCGGATTGCGTGGAACGGCGCTGGACGCCCCCTGTCGGCGCCGCCCCTGGCAGGGGGGTCCCGATGCACGCTTCAGGCAGCTCGATGGGCGGCGGGGGTAGGGTCCAGACGTCCTCGAACACCGCGAAATCTGAACCCTGTGCCTCCCATCGATTCAGGAGAACCGGCTGGGTTGGGGTTCGGATGTCGCCACCTGTACGGTCGCCATCGTCGGCGGCGCGTCCGGGGGGAAGTGAGAGGGGGCGGGCCTCCTCAGAAGGCGGCGGGGGCTTCTCAGACGCCCTCGCGCCTTTGCCTCCGGAGAAAAAACTTAGAACACTTCGCAGAAGGCCGGAGGCCCTTTGAGCCTTCTGAGAAGGCCCGCCCCCTCTTCATTCCCTCCTGGGCTCGTCGCCGAGAAGGGGGAGCTGGAGGCCGGAGATTTTCTGACGTTTTCCTTGGTTCTCGGCGGTTTCCCAGCCCCGAGATGCCTCTTAGCAGCTGCGCCTCGCCGCCAGCGTGCAGGGGAGGGGGCGCTTGGATCGTGGCAAACGGCCGCCAGAGAGCCGAAGTATGACCCGAAAACCAGGGGCAAGGCTAGGGGGGGGAGCTGGAGGAGGGGGGAGCAGGGCAGAGGGGGAGGTCGAGGAAACGCAGACGTGCGCTATCGGGGATGGGCAGAAGCCCCTTTAGTAAAACGTGGCCTCGTGAAAACGACCTCGGGCCCAGACCTGGCGGGCGCCAGCCTGGACAAATGACGGCCGCGCCGCCCTCTCGAGAACCGAAAACGGACAATTCACGAATCGACGTGTCAGGGTGGGGCATCTGTCCACCCCCGAAATTCTCCCTCCTGCCACCCCCCCCTTCGGCTACACGCAAGAGGTGGCCCTGGGTAAGAGTGACCTCTGGTGCGCAGCTTTTTGGGGGCCGCGGCTGGGCCAAGCACAGGCGCGCAAGACGCTACCACCGCATCGCGTTCGGCGATCGGGGTACTCCGTTGCGCCCGGAGGAGGAGGAGGAAGAGGAGGAGGAGGAGGAGGAGGAGGAGGAGGAGGAGGAGGAGGAGGTCACGAATCGGCGTGCCAGGGTGGGGGGTCCGTCCACCCCCGAGGGTACAAGGCGCGCAGAGCAGGTAGCGGGCCCTGCTTCCCTGCAGGATCGGCGCGCTCCGTCGCCCGACCGGGCGGCCCTGTGGCCTCAATGTCTCGGAGGGCACCTTCCCCGCTCCCGCTCCGCGGATCTGGGCTGGACCCGAACGTCGCTTCTCGTGTCGTGTTCGCTTTGTGTGTTCGTCTCTACCTTCCTCTGCTGATTAAAGCTGTACGCGTCCTGCTTAGCTTTCAGCGGAAGAGGTTCGCTCTCGCCCCGACGATAAAAAAAACGTGTGTTCGTCTCTATCGCCGACGTATCGCCGATTCCAGGTCGATGCTTCCCCCCTGAGCCAGCCCCCCTCCTGACGATGTCCCGCACAGGGGAGGAGACGGGAGGAAGGGGAGAGGGGTGGGTGGGTGGGGAGGGGGGTCGGGAGGACGAGCGTGGTGTGTTCGTGTGGGTACCAGGGCTGGGGCCGGGGGGGGGGCCGGGGGGGGGGGGGCGGCGAGAGGGGCGCCCCGCCCCCGCCCGCGGCCTGCAAAGGGGCCCCGGCGCGGCCGCCGCGCAAGCGCATTGCCGCAGCTGCCGGCCCCGTGGGCTCGGAAGGGCCCCCGCTTTGATCGTCGGGTGGGTGTAAGTGCGGTAAGAGCGTTGTATATCCGATGAAATCGTTTCAACGAAGATGTATGTAGGTTCATGCTAGTTGACCTCACATATTCAACATATATAAAATATCGAACTTCGCATTCATCTACTTAACGTTTTGTTAGATAAGTATATTCAACAACATACCATACATACTACTCACAGAACCATCCATCTTATCAACTGAGCTATCGGGTACCACTGCCAAGATATATCGATACATACACCTCAACATACCCAACTTAGTAGCTAAGTCAGCTAAGTCGATGTGGGCTGTCCGATTCGGTTAACCCGAAATTTGCATAACTTTCTATGTTTTGCATGTTTGTTCTTGATATTGCTATGTTTCGGGAAAAAACCACAAAAAACGTTTTAACAACTACAACACAACAGTTTTTCAGGACAGGGCGCCGCAGGTCGACGCGCCGAGCCGCCCTCAGGACGCCTGCGGGGCGCGGAGGGGAAGGGGGGAGAGGGAGAGGGGGGGGGATCAACTATTCTTCAAACTGCCTCCCCTCGGCGGCCATCACCGCCTCCCCTCTCCTCTCCTCGTTGTCGGCGGCCAGCCCGCCCCCGCTCCCTCCTGCCGCCTTCCCTCCCCGAGCCCGCCTTCCTTCTTCGGCGGCATATCCGCCCCTCCCTCCTGCACCTCTCTATCGAAGGGCGGCGCATCCGCCAGCGGCATATCCGCTCTCGCATGCGCTCGTTTTTTCCTTTTTCACGTGATGGCGAGCACATAGCCATCGTCCTGTAGTCGCCGATAAGCCGCCCAGGCTGGCGGGATCAGCTCGGCGGGCATCACGGCGACGTCGCCGCGCGGCCGCCACAGGGACGCGCCTGGGCATGGCGCGCGCACCCATTCCAGGGTCTCCACCAGCAGGTAGCTGGCGGCGCCAGCCTGCGCGCAGCAATGCACGATGCACGCCTCGCCGTCGCCCAGGAGAAAATCCTGAGGGCAGCAACGCCTCGATTTTTGGGGGGGCACACGCATGTGCACCCCTAAATACCAAGGTTGGTTGCGCCGTCTGTCCTGGCTGCCGTGCATCTGGCCGTCGATGGACGCCTCTCTGCTGGTCCACGTTTCAGCCCTGCGGAGGGGTTCCTCCTCCTCCTCCTCCTCCTCCTCCTCCTCCTCCTCCTCCTGGCGGCGAGCCGCCTCGGCGGCAAACCGCCTTCCCCTCTCCCAGCCCATCTTCCTCCACAAAGGGCATGCAAGGTTGCGCCCCGAGTGCCCGAACGTACTGTCCAGCTCTGGCGTGCGCCACGCTTTGGCGCGGGAGCGCGGCGCCTCCTTCGCTTCCTCCAGGAAGCAGGCGAGCATCGCCGTCAAGGCCGACCGCTCGAAATTCTCAGGGTTGTCGATCTCCTGCGACCTGGACCGAAGCAGGTTGTGCTTCCGCTCGAGTACGAAGGCGTCCAACCAGATGCCGTCCTCCGCAGGCTGGTCGGGGACGTGCCACAAATAATGATGCTTCGGCTTGATCAGGGCTGGCCCGTGCGCGGCTTTGTGCAGCGCCAAGGAAATCGAAACGGCCTTGGTCCAGACAGCTATCAAATTCGGCACGGCGCCGATCCTCAGGACGTAGCCGAACCGCCTGCCACCTAAGCGCTCGAGGATGCGCGCGGGCCGACGCGGTGCATCCTCGAACGCGCAGGCCAGCGTTTGCGTTTCAGCTGCGGCCGCATGTCCTTTTGCCCTGCATGTACAATTCGAGCATCTTCGCCATCGCCTCGAACGACCGCGCCGCAGCGTTCGCCATGCCGCTGGGACGCAGCTCTGTGTGCACCCAATGACGAATCAAAGGGAACACGGCCAAGCAATCCGACGCCTTGCCCACGAAGTGCGACGCCTTGCAGGTCGCTTTCTTCCGAGCCACGCTGAACAGAAACGCTGGCGGTTTCCTGCCGCGTCTGCCAGTCCGCCACGCCGAGCAGCGATCCCGCCACGTTCCCCACGCGTCGGGGATGACATCCCTCACCGCCTTGAGGAGCGCAAAGATTTCGACCTGCAAGGTCCCGCCGCTGGCCAGCATGGTATGCATGGGGTCCCTCACGTATGTGCTCGGCGGCGCCACCGTCCGCAACGCCTGGCACGCCACCAGAGAACGGTCATCCAGAGTGATGCCCATTGCCGTCTCCTTCGGGGGCCGGAACATCAGAAGGGAAGGAAGGGGGGGACATCAGAAGGGGATCGATGGAAATGTTTTCCTCCCTGGCTCCAGTCTCTCGATGTTCGCTCTGGTTGTCGTGTCCCGCAGCGACGCCAAATCATCATATTGCTGCAAAAACTCGTCTGACGACAGCGGGTCAAAGCGCGACGAGTCAGCGCACCAGAGAGGCACGAGGTAATCATCGTCGTCGTAGTCTGCAAGACATTCCGCCTGATCCAGCACAACGTTCTTGCATTGCAAGCACGGTCTCAGACCTGCAGCGCCCTTGGTGCAGAATGTCTCTTTTCCAGCCGCCTCGTCTGCAATCAAGCGGTGGAACTTGGCGAAAAAGTGCACGCCGCCGATTGGCGCACCGTGCTCCGACAGACTCTCTGGGCCCAGGAACAGCGCGCGAAGCAATGCCCGCGCCACGGCCGAGCCGCCGATGCTCTTCTTCACGACGACGCGCAAGGTGCCGATCGGCAGCCACGCAACCTCCTTCTGCAAGAAGGATCCGAACTCGAGGAAACTCGCATACACCGCGAGCTGATTCCGACGATTATCTATCTTCAAGGCGTTGCCCACGCCAATGTCGTCGTAGTACAGCAAAAGCCTCCACGGCCGATCGCGCGACACAGGGAAACGGCGCATCGCTTCCCAAAACATTGAACTCCAGAGAGGGCAGTCCGACAGGAGCCTCGGCATCAGCCGATGCGGCAGCGCCACGCTCCATCGGAAAGGCGTGCCGATCTTGGGCTGCAGCCGCACTGCGCTGATGAGATCGGCCACGGATGCCGTCTGCGATCGCTGCATGGCCCGAGCGCTCACGTCTATAGCATCGCCCGCGTCGTCGCCATGGCCAAGCGCAGTCACGATTCGCTCGAGCAAAGCCGCGGACACGCCGCGCAGGGCCAGACACTGTTGCAGTCGAGCCCGCTGCTCCACCTGCTTGTCCACCTGCAGGGCGCGTTTCCCCATTGCGCCGACGCCCGCGCGCGGGAGGGGCGGGGGCGGGGGGCAGCGCGAGGCCCAGCGCGGTTGAGAAAAACGAATTGCAGCCAGAGAGACGGAAGTGGAGGCGGGAATGGATCGCGGGGCGGAGTAGCCGCCGAAGGGCATGGCGGTGTAGCCGCCTGAAGGGTCGGGAGGGGCGGCGTAGCCGCCGAAGAGCGTGGGGGCGAGGGGGCATGGGGGGAGGGGGGAGGGGGGAAGGGGGGTGGGTGGGGGAGATTGCGGAGGCGCGAAGTGAGCGTAGCAACGGAACTTGCAAGGGAGATTTCTTTTTCTCGCACGCAATTTCGAGCTTGAGTTTCAAGCTCGGGTTCCAAGCCGCCAGCGCTCGGAGACGGGCGCGGCTGGCGGCTCGAGCTCGGGGCGGGCGCAGCGCGGGGCGGGCGCGGCGGCGGCTGGCGGCTCTTAGTGCGGGTGCGCGTGCTGCCTCCAACTCCTCATCCACCTCCTCCTCCTCTCCTCATCCTGCCTCCTCTTCCTCCTTATCCTCCTCTATCGGCCCAGCCGATCGCCGCTCAGCTCTCCTGGTGCGGCTGGCGGCAGAAGAACCGAATGCCGCCTGGGATGTCCTGCACCATCTGCTTCGACGTCTGGCACAGCATCTTGCCGCGCTCCTCGGTGCGGCGCGCCTCCTCCATCATGCGCCGCGCCTTGTCGATGAGCATCTGGCCCTTGATGCCAACGGCGCGTGCATGGCGGCAACGATTGCGCCACTCGATGAAGCGCACCACGATGGTCGCCCAGCTCCACGCACTGCCACCCGTGATGAGCTCGAAGTCATCGACGTCGTACTTGTCCGCGATGCTCGCCATGGCGGCGCAAGACCGCGAAGGGGCACGACCTCGAGCGGCTCCACTTGAGCCACAAAGACTACGGATGAGGGGTGGGACGGTGGCAGATCATGTCATTGGGAAACGCGAGAGAACGGTGCGAGCGCGGTGGGCAGCAAAGGCGGCATCTCCGCCAAATGAAGGCAAGGCGGCATGTCCGCCAAGGGCTTGCGAGAGTGGAAAGGCGGCATCCCCGCCAAACGAAGGGCTGCGGTGGTAACGAGTGGGGTGGCGATGGCAACGAAGAAATGTTTTTTTTTCAACAATAATAACAATTGTACGAAATCACACACCTCGTCATGAGCGGCCCAACTGCCGCCCCTGCCAAGGAGCTGCTTCGCCTCTGCTTCGTCTCCGACCGCCAATCGATGGGATTCCCAACGGTGTCGCTGGCCTTCGCGAGCCACAGCTCGCGCGGTAGGGTCTCGGGCAGGACGCGCTCGAGCAGGAGGGAGTTAGGCAAGCGCTTCGCCTCGCCAAGTGAGGCATCGGAGCGCGATGAGCAGCAAAGGCGGCATCTCCGCCAAATGAAGGCAAGGCGGCATGTCCGCCAAGGGCTTGCGAGAGTGGAAAGGCGGCATCCCCGCCAAACGAAGGGCTGCGGTGGTAACGAGTGGGGTGGCGGTGGAAATGTTGTTTCACCAACAATAACAATTGTACGAAATCACACACCTCGTCAGGAGCGGCCCAACTGCCGCCCCTGCTCACGAGCGGCCCAGCGGCCGCGGCTTATTCGGGTCCTTCTCCACCTTTTTCAGGCCGTACTTCATGATGTACTGGGCCACCATGGGGCGCTCAGGTGCTGTGCTTCTGCGCCTCCTTGAGCATCCCCGCGATGGCCCTCGCCGCCGAGCTCGCATCCTTCTGGATGCTGATGGCCTCGTCCTGCGTGATCGTCAACGCCACGCCGCTGTGCACGCGCTTCTGCGCCACCGCCTTCATGACTGCCACAGACTTCCTCGCCGCCTTCGCGTTCTTCACAGCCCATGACGGCACCTTGTCCGCCTTCTCATGCTCGAGGTACCCGTCCAGCTCTGTCTCGAGCCTCGTTGCGGTGCCGATCCACTTCAGCGCCAGGTTTTTCTCCTGCGTCTCCTTCTTGGCCTGCTCGGCCTTCTCCCTCGCTTCCTGTCGCCTCCGCTCCTTCTCAGCGTCCTTATCCCTGCGGAGCCTTCGGGGTTGTCCGAAAATGACAACACTTCGAGCCGAGCGAAATCAATAACCCGATCCGAACCTGAAGAGTTGAACGGAAACCGAAAGCGAATGCGAAGCCCAGGCGACACCCCTGCGTTGAACCCCCAAACGGCCTGCTCTTGCTCCTGTCCTTGCTCTTGCCGCGGCTCTTGCTCCTGCCCTTGCGGCGGCTCTTGCTCCTGTCGCGGTCGCCGCGCGAGCGGCTCCTGCTGCGGTTGGTGTCGCGACGTCTGTCGCGGCGTCTGCTCCTGCTGTCGCGCCTGCCCCTGCTGTCGCGCCTGCTCATGCTGCGCCTCCTCCTCCTGCGGCTGTCAGACCTGCGCCTGCGGCGCCGCCTGGATCTGGACATGTCGCTCTCGTCGCTTCTGTCGCCCTTGTCGCCGCCGTGCTCTGCGACGCCCGTCGAGGCCGCTGCCCGCGGGCCGCTCTGCTTCGCCTGCGTCCTCTTATCGGTGTACAGCTCGTTGCGCACTGCGGCCTCCACTGTCTCGCTCCAGGCCGCCTCCAATTGCGGCCTGTACGTCCACTCCCCGAGATCAGGGTTCCACCTCTTATCCTGCACATTATCTTCAATCTTTTTCGCGTCGAAGCCGTCGTGCGCCCACTTCCTCAGCGGAAGGTACTTGCCACCCTTGCGGACGCGCTCCTCCTCCATCCGTTGGACAGTGATTGAGCTGACCACGAAGGCTTCAATGCGATCGAGGTTCGACAGCCCAGGATCTTCTGCCAGATCCTTGTAGAACTGCTGCTTGAACTCACTCTTCATTTTGGCGAAACACTTTGGCGGCCACTGTCCGAACCTCCGAGAAAGGCGCACCCCGTTCGTGTTGCACGCGTCGCACTGGTAAGTCGACTGGCCCTTCGCCTTGATCCTGTAGTTGCACTCCTTTGCCGTGCGACAGCAGCGGTTGCAACGCACGATGCTATGCCCGATGCCATGCACATCCACGAACTCCCCTACCTGGGGAGCGCCTGCTGGCGGATCGTCCTGAGCTGCCTCCTCCTCCTCCGCCTGCGGCGCTGCCGCCTCGGGCGAGCGCTCCTCATTCTCAACCTTGGCTACCGCGCCCTGCGGTGGAGCCTCTTCCTCCTCAAGCTCACGCTTGGCACTCTCAAGCTCATCCTGTTTGACGCCGAGCTCGGAACCAATCTCGTCGCCGCGCTCCTCGGAGCCCGATGCCGCCTCTGACGCTGCGTCGTCCGGCTCTGGTGGCAAAGCCGCTGCGCCCTGAGGAGGCAGTTCTTCGGCGGGAGCTGCGGCTGACGCAGCTTTGCGAGCCGTCCTCAACGCTGCGGGGTGCTTACCTTTGCCCTTGCCTTTGCTTTTCCCGCGTGCCTTCGGCGGCCCTGCGTCGGTCAATGCGAGCGGCGGCACAAGCTGTCCAGTCAGTGTCATCTGCGTCCCCGATAGCTTAGCTTTCCCACGGGGCTTCGCTGCGGGCGCCTTGGTCATCACTCCCTTGTTTTTCGGCCTGGCTGCTCCGAACATCACTGCCAGAGAATGCTGCTGGTGATCTTCAGCGGGCGGCGTCCCCGCCATGGCGGCGTGGCCGCCTTGGCACGCGAGAAGCCGCGCGTCGCGCGCGGCCCTGATGCCAAGATGAGCTGGACGCGAAGCGATGACGAAGAAAACGCGCGGTAAGTGAGGCGGGATAGCCGCCAGCGGAATAGCCGCTTCAAAGGTGGAGGGAGGGGTGGAGTGAGGTATGAAGGGGGCGGCATATCCGCCAGCGGACTCGCCGCTTGAGAGGGTGCAGGGGCGCGGCGAGGGAGGCGGATTGGCCGCCAGCGGACTAGCCGCTCGAAGCGTGGCGGACGCACGAGGTGATACGGATACTGAAATGAATTGCGCGCAACATGACAACCACACAAAATTGACATCATGTTATCATATGTTATCATATGTTATCAGGCGTGTGATAACACCATGCTAACACATGATAACACCTGATAACATGTTATCAGGTGTTATCAGGTGTTATCAGGTGTTATCAGGCGCGTGATAACATCTGCTAACATATGATAACAGCCAACGTTTTTTTGCCAGTGCATGGCGGCGGCGTAGCGGCACGTCCGCCGAGTTAGTTAAGCGGAGCAGCAGGGGCGGAGCGGCGCCCTGCGCTACCGACCGCGGACGGCGCCGCGTGCTTCAAACCGCTGCCTGAGCGGCAGCGAAAAGACGGGCGAGCGCGGAAGCGAGGCGCGCTGCCTGAGCGGCAGCGAAGAGACGGGCGAGCGCGCGCAATCGGGGCGCGCTGCCTGAGCGTCATCATATGCAAGGCGATGGGGGGGTGGGCGGACATGGCGATGCAGCACATCCAGAAAATAGCCGCACTCATTCTTATGCGGATGCAGTTTTCTCCACCCAGCCCTTTTGCCAAATCCCATCCAACCGCCCACCTGTCTTATCCGCCGAAGTTCCCTCACCTTCCTCCCGCTCCGCTCGTCCACTCGCCCCCATATCGCCTTGCATTGGGGGACGGCTACTCGGCCGCCTGCGTGGCCAAAATTCACCTCGGCGTGGCGGCCTTCACGAATTGAGTGCGGATGGAGTGTGTGGGGGTGTCCTAATTTGTTCTGACACAGGGGTGTGGATTGAAATTGCGTTGGAGGAGTGGGAGGGGGGCGTGTAGGGCCGACGCGTCGCGCCGCCTGCGCGAATGAGGCTACTGATGCTGAGGCGACATCAGTGCTGCCAGCCGTGCACCTGCACCTACGAGGTCGCGTTGCGCACCAGCCAGCTCGCGAGCACGTCCTCGCACTCGGCGATGCATTGCTCCTCTTGGCGGAAAGCGTTCACCGCGCGCTCCGCTATCTGGGCGCACATCTGCGTCGCAGTACGCGCGCGGCGCAACGAGTCGAGCACAGCCTGGCACTGGGTGCCGTTGAGCACCACGATGCTATCGGGCGACATCTGGCTGGCCAACGCCGTGGACATCCTCATGCCCGCCGTGGCTGACGAAGCTGCGCCTGACGATCCGCTGCCCTCCGAGAACGCGTCCTTCAGCTGGTGCGAGCGCTCCACGCGGGATTGTGGAGGGATTGGCGCCAGCTCGACCTTCGGCGCCCCCTTGCGCCTTTTGGCGGAGCCCCAGTTGGCCTTCTCCTCCTCCCATTGGCGCCACTCCGCGAGGTCGACTTCCCACGAGTCGGCCTCGAGTGCGATAGCAGCTACCTCCGCTTCGTCCTCGCTCAAGCTGTGGTACGGCGACACGTGAAGGTGGTTCACCAGCTTGTTCCTGGCCTCCTCCACTGTCTCTCCCTGGAACCACTTGCCGCCCCTTTTGCAGCTGCTGCTCTGTGGGCACTTGAAGCCGAACATGACGGTCTTCTCGCCCTGCTGGCCTGCCATGGCGGCAGGGCGAGAAGTGCACGGCTAGCGCAGGGGCGGCGTGGGGCGCGAGCCTGTGCGCGCCTAGATTCGAGCCGATACAGCGTCCCAACAACAAAAACATACATGTGTAAGAGGCGCGGTGGCATCGCACATTTCGGGATGCCAGCAGGCGGCGGCGGCGGTTTAGCCGCCAATGGAGGGCTCAGGGCGGCGTGGCCGCCAATGGGCGGTTTAGCCGCCAATGGGCGGCGTGGCCGCCAATGGAGGCTTCAGGGCGGTTTAGCCGCCAATGGGTGGCTCAGGGAAGGACTGGTGTTTTTTTCCAACCGCATAGAACAAACCCGATGCGCCGATGCTCGTATCTGAACGGCGGTTGTCCGCCAGGCGGGGGGAGGCGGCGCGTCCGCCAATGAGATAGATCGGCAACGAAGAGAGGGGAGGAGAGATGAGATGAGACGAGGCGGGGAGAGGCGGCGCGTCATGACGCGTCAGCGCGGATAGCTGCAAATATCCGCGCTCGAATTACGGAAACTATGCACCCCGGCCCGCTTGCAGGTCCACGCGATCACCCTACAAGAAGACATCTCCGCGGGCGGGCGGGCGCGGCTTCGCTGGCGGTGGTGCCATCTTGCTTGTCGGCTGCAGCCGACGCCCTGCCCTCGGCTGCACCATGCTGGGCTTCCCTGCTGGCGGCTGCCTGGTCTTCGGCGGCGGCGGCCCCATGGTCTTCGGCGGCGGAGGCGGAACTGGAGGGTTCATATTGCCAGTCCTCCACGGCGCCTGCTGAGGCATCGTCTTGGGCAAGTTCGGCGCCATGGGCTCCCGATGCATCAGCTGAGGCTTGGGGACGTGCGCCTCGCGCACCCGCGGCGCTGCCTTGTTGCCGTGCAGCTTCGCGTACATCTCGCGCTTTGCGCCACCTCGGTTCCCCCAGCGCTTCGCATTGGCGCGCCACGCCTGGCCCTGCCACGTCTGCGGCCCGCCCATGGCGGGGCCAGGCGGGCCGCGGTCGCGGAACTTCTTGTAGTCGTACTTCATCTGGTACTCCTTGAGCACGGCGAGCACGGTCTCCGACCGCCAGTCGATGGGATTCCCAACGGGGTCGCTCAGCCAGGCTCGCAGCTGCGCCCTGAACGCCTCCACCGCGCTGGGATGCGCCTCCACCGCCTCGGGGGGCTCTTCCACCACAGGCGTCGCGCCCCGCATGTGCGACGCGAGCTCCTTCACGAGAGCCGAGGGCGGGAAAGGCCGCTGCCGCGGGTCCCGCGGCGGTGACGTCGGCCCCCGCCTGCGCGGCGGCGTCGACGGTGCCCGCGGGTGGCGCGGGCTGCGCGATCGCGCTGGCTGCGCCGCCAACGTGGGCGCGCTGGCTGGCCGACTGCCGCTGGCGGAGGAAGACCGATCCCCTGCGTTGTTGTCCACGCCCGCAAGGTCGGAGAGCAACTGCATCGCTGGCCCGAACATCTCCTGCGCCGAATCGCCAAAACAGTTCGACCGAGAGCGGCCAGCCAGTTTCGCGCGCGATGCGCGCGTCCCTGGCTACCGCACGCGGGGCCACTTGTTTTGGCGATGCAGCTGCCTCCAACGCGTCGAACGCGCTGCCGCTGTCTGCCATGGCCGCGGCCGCAGTGCGAGGCGCCGAGCGCGACGCGGTGGCTGCGGCGCAGCCTCGGCGCGCGGGCCCCAGCCCACGCGTCGGCGCGAAAGGGGGGGGCCAACCCCGCGCGGGCTCGCGGGCACCCGCGGGCCGCGGGCTTGAACCGAAATGGAATCGGACGCGGAAGCGAGACTTCGGGGGGAGGGGGAGGGGGTTGCCCATGGACCCATTGAAGTCTTGGAGCTCCTCGAGCCCTCGGGGGCCTCTCAGAAGGGCCCCGCTGGTTCTTGCGACGGGGTCTCGGGGGAGGGGGCAGAGTGAGGGTGGCATTGGGAACCAGAAATATAAGTGAACTGGTGTCCCTTTGAATGTGCAGGTCTTGGTTCACTTGTTTTCGTCGTTGAACGGGCGGTGGCAACGTCGGTGCCTTCGCGCGCGCCCATGCCATTCTGGGTGAACGCCTTCGCCGTTCGAGCAGTGGGCGTCTCCCCGACGTTAGTTGGCGTGGGATCCAGTGCCTGACAGCGGAGAGGGGGGCGCAGGGACGTGGCGCGGGGGCGCGGAGTGGGCCGAGTAGGGGAGGGGGGCGGCGGCATGTCCGCCTGAAGGGCGGAGGAGCGCAAAGGGGTGGGGCGGGGGCGGCATGTCCGCCACGAGTTGGAAGGCGAGAAGGCTGCGCTACAAGGCGGCATATCCGCCACGAGGCGGCATATCCGCCACGACCTTTTTGTTATCCCGAGGCCGCCCCGTTGGCCTGGAGAGTTGAAGAGTCGTAGCGCGAATTACTCGCCGCGCGCCCTGGCGGCGAGCTCCTTCTTGACCAGCTCCTCCGCCTCCGCGATGGCCCTGGCCTCGGAGCGATCGGGCGCAACGAGGCAGCAGGGGGCGGAGGGGGCGTCGAGGCAGGGGCGAAAAAGAAGAGAGCGCGGAGGAGGGCGTCGAGAAGGGCGTCGGTGAGAATCTGGCCTTGTCGGCCTCATCGCCCGCGATGTACTTCAGGCTGACGTTGCTGCCAGGGGCGCCGACCCTGCCGCTGCGGAACTGCACCTGGGGGGCGGAGCAACGATGAACAGTCGCCTGAAAGGCGGCGGGCGCGCAAACTGCGACCCCAGCGGGGCTGCTGGGAATCGCCGCGCGCGCCCGACGCCTCATCGGTGGGAGGTTCAACCCCGCTCGCCAAGTTGCGTGTGGTCTGCATCTCCCACCTCGGCTTCGCCCACTTGCGCTGCTTGTCCTTCCAGCCGCGCCGTCCGTCTTCTTGCCCGTGGGGAGCGGCGTCTTCTTAGCCACGTTGCCCGTGGCAGGCGGCGTCGTCTTCTTCTTTGCCGCGTTGTCATTGCCAGGCGGCGTCGTCTTCTTAGCAGCATTGCCCGTGGCAAGCGTGGGGGCCTTCACCGCCTCGGCGTTCTTTTTCGTCTTGACCGCCTTCGTCCTCTTATCCATGGCCGCGACCATGGCCAGAGCCGCCACCGTCGGGGTCTTCTTCAGAGAGCCTGCGGCGATGCCGACCTTCTCAGCCTTGGGCGGCGGCGTCACGGCGACGATGCCGAAGTCGGAGTCGGAGTCGAGCTCGATCGGCAGCTCATGCTTATCTGCTTCTTCGCCGCGCGGCTCTTGCTGATCGAGGCCGTTTGGGCGGCGGCGGTGCTCGATAACGGCTGACAGTCGGCGGGTTTTCCGCCATCGTGTGCCGCCAGTTGCTGCGTCGACGGCGCATCCGAACTCCCCGCCGCCATCGAAAGCTGGTGGTTCGAACCTGCTCGTTCTTGCAACGGCTCCTGCGGCTGCTGCGTCTGCGAGCGGTCGATCAGCTGGATGGCTGGGCTGGGCCAGCGGCCGCCGCTGCGCGAAAGCCCCACCTGAAATCAGGCGGATCACCGCCGAACGAAAATATCCCCCCCCCCCCCCCATCCCCCTAGGGGGATGGGGGGGGGGAATATTTCACAACACGCCCTCCATCCAGGCATCCAGAAACGTACCCCGCGCCGATCCAGGAACCCACCCCTCGACCCAATACCAGGTGTCCCGCGGGGGAATGCGTTCTGTTATTCCCCGTGGAGCCGTCGGCCAGCGCCCAGAGAACGAATCGGCCGCCGCGAGGGGGAGGTGCTGCTGAGGAGAGCCGCCGCCTGGGCCGTGGGATGGCTGCAGCCCGCCGCGGGCGGGCGCAGGCGCGGGCAGCGCGAGGTGGCCGCTCTTCTTCCCTGCACGGAGATTAATCAGCTTCGCAATCGTCAACATCTCGACGGGATTTATCTGCGGCGCCGTCGCTCCAACACCTGGCGGGAAGGCGTCGACGTACGTGATGGGGTACTGAGACTGGAGCCTCCCAGGCGTGATGGGGAGAGCCTGGATGCCATCCCAGGGCGGCGGCATCGTCGCCACGAGATTCTTGAACGAGGATTTCACTGTGGCCAGATATGACTGCAACAGCTCCCTCGTGATCTCGCCCGTCTCCACGCCTGTCTGCGTGCACACCAGCAACAAGAATGCTGCCATATTGGCGGCCGTCGGGCAGCTCGGATGCCTCAGGCCAAGCGCCCCGAGGTGCTCTGAGAACGCCGCCATCTTGGCAGCGAAGCCCGAATGCGGCGAGAGCACGAACTCCCACAACTGAGGCGTCAGAAATTC
>CAUYUJ010009065.1:30000-36413 GCA_963575745.1 Prorocentrum cordatum | reverse complement strand
CAAAGGGGGGAAAAGGGAGGGACATGTGAAGAAAAAGGGAGGGAAAGGAAAAGGAAAGAAAAAGGGAGGGAACAGGGAAGGACAAGGGAAGGAAAAGGGAAGGAAAAGGGAAGGATATGGGGGGGGGGAAAGGGAGGGAAAAGGGAGGGAAAAGGCAGGGAAAAGGGCGGGAAGGACAGGGGAGGAAAAGGAAGGGAAACAATATGGAAAAAGTGACGGGAAAGGGAGGGAGAAGGGAAGGAAGGGAAAATGGGAGGGAACACGGAAGGGAAAGGAAGGAAAAAGAAGGGAAAACGGTAGGGAAAGGAAGGACAAGGAAGGGAAGCGGGAGGGAACATTTACGAAAAAGGATAGAAAATGGAAGGACAGGGGAGGAAACGGGAGGGAAAAGAAATTGAAAAAGGGAGGGAAAAGGGAGTGACAAGGAATGGAACATATAAAGAAAAAGGAAGGGAAAAGGGACGGAAAAGGGAGGGAAAAGGGAAGGAAAATGCGAGGGAAAAAAGGAGGGATAAGGATAGGGGAAGGAAAGAAAAAAGGGAGGGAAAATGGAAGGACACGGGGAGGAAAGACGATGGAAGATTGAAGAAGGGAGGGAAAAGGGAGAGAAAATGGATTGGACAATGGAGGGGGCAAGGGAGGCCCCGACAGAGCGGGCAGGGTATCGGAATACCATACCATGTACACCGTTTCGCACCCGCCTCTCCGGACCCCCAAGAATTCTCAGATATTCCTGAGGGGTTCCTGCGGGTTCCAAAGGATCCCCGATGATTCCTAAGGGAATCCTCAGGATTCCCAGCGGTTCCTCAGGGGGCCCTGAGGATTCCGAAGGTTCCTCAGGGGGTCCTGTGGATTCCCAAGGGATTCCTACCGATTCCTGGGGATCCGAAGGATTCCGACGGGATTCCTAAGGACCCCTTAGGATTCCGAAGAGATTCCTAAGGATTCCTAAAGGATTAGTATTCGGTTTCTTTGGATTCTTGGGATTTCGAAAGTCCTGGATTCCGCATGCCGCGTTCCTGGATGTCTGATTTCCTACAGTTCGGGGGTTCTATCGACTCTTTGATTTCTATGGATCCCCGGAGATCTTCGAGTTTCAACGATTCCTGGGTTCCTGGTGTCTCGGCTTTTCCTCAATTTCTGGATTCTGGTCTTTCTATTTCCAGGATTTGCAGGAATTCCATGGAAATCCCTCCGTGACGGCTCGGGAAGCCCGCAGTCTTTCCAACGCTTTTCCGCCGCCCCCCGCCGCCTTTCCGCGCCTTTCCGCCGTCGTTGCGCCACCCTTCCGCCACCCTTCCGCCGCCCTTCCGCCGCCCTTCCGCCACCCTTCCGCCGCCCTTCCGCCGCCCTTCCGCCGCCCTTCCGCCGCCCTTTCGCCGCCCTTCCGCCGCCCTTCCGCCGTCCTTCCGCCCTGCCGCCGCCCTTCCGCCGCGCCCTTCCGCCGCCCTTTCGCCGCCCTTCCGCCACCATTCCGCCGCCCTTCCGCCGTCCTTCCGCCACCTTTCCGCCGCCCTCCGCCTGGATTGACCTCAATGGTATTCAAGGTAGTGGCCGCCTCCTCCATCGCACTTCATAGCGTATCATAGCATGGCATTGCATAGCATATTAAAGCATAGCACTGCATAGCCATGGCAGAGCAAAGCACTGCATAGCATTGCATCATGGCATATCATAGCACTGCATAGCACGTCATAGCATTGCATAGCATTGCATTTCATATCATAGCATGGCATTGCATTGGTTTTTGAGGCATAGCATTGCGCAGCATCGCATATCATAGCATAGCACTGCAGAGCAGATACGCGCATGTTTGATGTTTGAAGCATCGCGTCTATGGGGAGACGGAGAAGGATGAGGAGGAAGAGGAGGAGGAGGAGGAGGAGGAGGAGGAGGAGGAGGAGGAGAGGAGGAGGGAGGAGGAGGAGGAGGAGGAGGAGGAGGGAGGAGGAGGAGGAGGAGAGGAGGGGAGAGAGGAGGAGGGGGAGAGGGGAGGAGGAGGAGGAGAAAGGAGGAGAGAGGAGAGAGGAGGAGGAGGAGAGATGATGAGGAGAGGAGGAGGCGGAGGAGGATGGAGAGGAGGATGAGGGGAGAGGAGGAGGAGGAGGGGAGGAGGGGAGGAGGAGGAGGAGGAGGAGAAGAGGAGGAGGGGGAGCGGGGAGGGAGGAGGAGGAGGAGGGGAGGAGAGAGGAGAGAGGAGGAGGAGGAGAGATGAGGAGGAGGAGGAGGAGGAGGCGGAGGAGGAGGAGGAGGAGGAGGAGGAGGAGGAGGAGGATACAGGAGGAAAGAGGAGGAGCAGGGAGGAGGAGGGGGAGGGGGAACGAGGAGGAGAGAGGCGGAGGAGAGGGTGAAAGAGGCGGAGGAGGGGATATATGACCCCTTATTGTACTTGCGCCCAGCGGGCTCGTGGGATTACACAGTACCCCCGCAATGGGATGCCCTGGCAGCTATTCGGAACGTTGGTGATGACAATTATGCTGATGACGATGCCCAAGATGCCCCTTTGTTCATCAATCCTGACGGTGGCGACGATGCTGATGATGTCGTTGATGATAATGCTGATGACGATGATGCTGATGATAATGAGCCTGATGGGCCCCATGGGCCGTGCGAGCCACATAAGCCCTGCGAGCCCTATGCGCCCTGTGAGCCCTGTGTGCCCAACGTCGCCTGTGAGCCAGCCTATGGGAAATCTAAGCCTCAGGAGCCGTATGAGCCCTGCGAGCTCCAAGAGCTCTATGATATGAATGAGCCCAACGAGCCCAATCAGCCCTGCGGGCCCAGTGGGCCCAGTGGGCCCTATGGGCCCTGTGTCGCTTATGGGCTTCAGAAAACCTACGAGCCCCATGAGCCCTATCAGCCTCATGGGCCCCGTGGTCCGCGCGACCCCTACGAGCCTCAAGAGTCCTATGAGCCCTGCGAGCCCCGTCGGCCCTACGCGCCTTCTGACCCCGACGACTCTTTCTGAGCCTTATGATCCTCCTGGGCCCAATTCGAATCATGATCCTTATGGCTCCCATGAACGTCACAAACCCTATGGGCCGACCCGCTCCATGGGGCTCGAGAGCCAGTGGCTCCTGTGAGGCCAAGGACACTATGGGCCTCCACGCCCAACGAGCTCATCCACCCGAGGAGCCCTCAGAACTCAAACACGGCTGCGGGCTCTCCGAAGCTCATGATCCCCAGGAGCCGCGCTGCCCGAAGTACCCCTCTCTCATTTTGGCGCTCCGAGATTTTGGGCCCGAGCTGTGGCGGACAGCCCTGCAGACTTCTGACCCAAAGGGGCCCACGGGTCCCAGCAGCCTTCGTGTGCCCCCATGGGCCCCGTGGCCGAACACGCGCCGCGGTGCTGGCGACTACCCGTGGCGGCGCGTCTCGCCTGGCGCTGTGCGACCAAGATTTTCAAACAGGCGAAGCGTAGCGAGCTGGTAAAATCTGGTGTGCCTATAGATATGTATACACATAGAATCGCCACGTCACATCACGCCCACGTGCACGTCGCACTACTCACTACACTCCGCCCCACAGGCATCGTCAGAACAACAACCACCACTTTTTCCCACTGCTGCCCCCCCAAGTTCCTTATCACCCGCAGGGTGGTCGTATAAGTAAAAGTATCCCCCCAGAGCTGCCCCAGCTGTGCCGTTTTAGTCGTGGAGCTCATTGTCCACGGTTCTATACCAGAGGGTGCTTCCATGTCGTCAGTGTTTGCTTTTCAGACTGGGCGATTTCCGGAAGTGAGAACGGCGCCCTCGCCGTAGTGGTGGTCAAATACTTTGGCTCATCATGCTGCTCTCGTCAAAGCGCGGATCACAGTCAGGGCTCGCATTGGTGCCAGCCACACTTCCCATTGTCTCCACATCTGTTTTCTCCAACATTCTGCATGTGAGGCTTTGTTTAAGCTGCCCCCCTTGCAGGTAACTAGTTGCTCGGCACACGCCAGTGATAGCCTTTGTTTCGTCTAATCTCATACAAGCCTCCAGGAAGGGGCCGCTCCCTTCTAGGAAGCCCACTGCCTTCCTAGAAGACAACCGCTCCCGCTCTGCCCTCCCTTGGCCGCCACGAAAAGGGATAGGCTCAACGGGGAGGTATGAGCGGGGATGGTCGGATGCCAGATGCTGTCCAAACCTCGCCGAGCTTCCCCCCCACAGTTATTCCCGTAAGCACACTTCTCCTTCTCCCTCGGCCATTTGCCATCCATTTAGCCGCCGCTCTCGCGTATAGCTGTTTTCACAAGACCCCTCGAAGTATTTGTTTGTGGCAATTCGAATATCTCTAGTCGCTTGGAGTGGTGTTTTCGCTTCTGCGCCTGCCACATTCCTGCCCCGCTCTACAAATTTTCAGTATAGAAACTACTTCGCTTGACACATTCGCTTGGCGTGACTGTTATCCTTTTCGTCTTCCTCTAGCACTGCACGCTCGCATATCCTTGTTTGAAGTTTCCAACCCTCGCCCCTCTGTGCAGTAAGCGGTAGATCAAGCAGTGCAAGGGCCACTTGGGTATCTTTCCGATTCGACACCAGGCTCGGTAAACATAACTCGCCGTTCTTTTTCACATTGGGAAATGGTGCGTGGCAGGGTCGTATGTCAGGTTTTGGCGTGGGTGCGCCTGGCGAGCCCCCTTCCTCGTCCCCTCACATCTCCACTCTTCCCTGTTAGCTGCCCCATCCGTTCCAATCCCCTTCCTTCCACCACGCTCCGGCTAATCATGGCAAATCCACGCTCCGCCCCTTGTGGGCTGCATTCCTTGTGTGGGGCGGATGAGTAGGAACAGTGATGACGAGGATGAGGATGAGAAACATGGAGGATGATGAGGAGAGTGATGTTGAAGACGAAGGAGGACGAAGTGGACTAGGAGGAGTAGGAGGAGGAGGGCGATGATTAAGACGAAGGAGGAGGAAGCGGAGGAGGAGGAGGAGAAGGAGGAGGAGGAGGAGGAGGAGGAGGAGGAGGAGGAGGAGTTGGCCCTCTGGCACCCTTGCGCTGGAAAGTCCATCAGAAGAAGAGGTGTGCCTACAAGTATTCCGAGGCATCGTTTCCAAGAGAAGGGATGCGCCCACAATCTCCAGCGACGGGCTTCAAGAGGCAACCGTCATTGATCTCCAATTGTTTCTTGGCCACGCTCGGGTTCCTGACTTTTCGGGCACCTTGAAGGCCCTTGGCGGCCCGCGAGGACCTCCCAGACCGGCCCCGAAAAGCCCGAGCGGTTTTCAAGCGCAAGGGCCCGGAGACGGCCGAAGAGGGCCACGAGACTGCCCAAGAGGGCCCCAGGGCGGTTGACGAAGAACTCCTCCGAGAGGGCCCCCAAGATGGCCACCAAGAGGTCCCACAACGGACGCGGAGGAGGAGGACGAACCGGCAGCAACTAAACGCAGGCAGCACGACGAGAAGCAGCAAACAAATACCGAACCAGACGCCGCACACTTCCTCTTCGGGGGGCCGGCGGGACGGCGTAAGCCTCTTGAAGAATAAGCCTCTCGGGCAGGCTTCCGGCCGTCTTGGCTGTTCTTGAGCCCTACGGCGTGTCAGAGCCGTTCCTGGGCCATCTTGGGAGGTATCCTGGGTATCTGGGAGGTCACTGGTGGTTGACTTGCAGGTGCAGCGAGCCCTGGAGGCGCGTTGGCGAGTTCGCACACCCATCTCTCACGCGATTCTGGACCCCAGGGAAGGGGGAAAGAGGGAGGGGAGCATCCAACCATCTCAGTCACCTTCTCTCCCCCGTCAAGCGGGGGTCGGCGGATCTGCCCCGAGCGCCATGGGACCCCTTCCCAGTCTTCTTCCTGCTCCTCCCCTTCCGTTTTCTCTTCGTCATCGTGCTTCTCCTCACTCCTTCTCACCTATCCTCCTCGTTCCTCCTCTTCCTCATTTTCTTCTCACTCGTCTCCATCTTTCCCCTTCTTATTCCTCCTGCTTCTCCTGCTTTCCCCTGCCCCCACGCTGCCACCCTGTTCCTGATCCTGCGTTTTGCGAGGTTGATGCTGCTGTTGCCACTTTCCCTGTCCATGCGGCTGTCCCGGCCGTTCTGTCTGACCTGGCACCAACTACCTCCACCTGCTTCTCCTGCTCTCTCACCTCGCCGCGCCCCATGGTCGCGCGAGGAGGAAGATGACGACGACGATGATGAGGAACTTGCAGAAGCGCCGCCTGAAGCGTACATGAAGAAGGCAGCGCGGCCGCCCTGTCTCTCTTCAGTTGATCAGGCTATGGCCTGGCCGCAGCCCACGAGAGAGGGGAGTGGGGAAGGAGGATGAGGATGAGGAGGGCCTCTTGCCCCTGCTGCTGTTCCTTCATATGCTTCTTTTCGGAGGAGGGGGAGGAGGTGCTTCGTCAGTCCGCTGCTGAGGAGACTTGCCCCGTCCCCAAGGTCGAAGCCCACCTCGGAGGTGGGGTGATGTATCAGTTACAGTACCAAA
>CAUYUJ010009065.1:0-25000 GCA_963575745.1 Prorocentrum cordatum | reverse complement strand
TCATGATGAGGATGAGGATGTGGATGAGGATGAGGACGAGGTTGGGCATCAAGTTTAGGACGATGGGCGACGACTCCGTCGACGATTACGACGACCACCCACGATTTGCACAGATGGTGGCGCTGAGGAGGAGGAGAAGCACCAGTGGGAGACGTATCAGCGATCGAGGTGGGGGAGATTCAGAATCAAGGACCGAGGATCGAGGGCCGAGGAGGAGGAGGAGGAGCATGAGGAGGAAGGGGGATGGAGGATCGAGGATCGAGTAGCGTGAATAAGGCGGAAGTGGAGAAATGAAGGCGACTGAGGAAGAAGAGAGGAGGAGGAGGAGGAGGAGGAGGAGAAGGAGGAGGAGGAGGAAGAGGAGGAGGAGGAGGAGGAGGAGGAGGAGGAGAGGAGGAGGAGGAGGAGGAGGAGGAGGAGGAGAAATAATAATCCACTCTCAAGGGAGAGAAGGAATACACAGGAGGAGGAAGAGGAGGAGGAGGAGGACGAGGAGGAGGAAGAGAGGGAGGGAGCAAGGGAGGGAGGGAGGGCGGGAGGGAGGGAGAGAGGGAGGGCGGAGGAGGAGGAGCGGGAGGAGGAGGAGGAGGTGGAGGAGGAGGAGGAGGATGCAGGAAATTGAGGATCGAGACTCCAGGAGAATAGGGCAGTATAGTGAGCACGACGATCGAGGATGAGGTGGAGGAGGAGGGGGAGGAGGAGGAGGAAGATAGTTCGACAGTTGGTTAGCCGAGTGCCACGCAATGTAATGCAATGCAGCGCAGTGCCTCCTCCCTTCTCCCTCCTCCCCCTCTTCCAGTGCCGGAGGAACTTTTCGAGTTTCCGGCGCCCAGGCATTCCCCCCCCCCGTCCTAGGGCCAGAACATTTTTTCTTGAGCCCACAACGCCCTGGCCCCGAGGCGGCGTCGACCAGCCACTTTTTGCATACGCCTCACACGGTTCGTGCCTCCAGGGCTGGATTTGATTGGAACCCTCAGATTTTCCCGAGCCGTATTTGAATATTCTTTCGATCGCTCCATAATTTTCTATGATCCCCCCTCCCCGGCGACGACGACGACGACGCACGACGCATGACGCACGACGCACGACGCACGACGACGACGCACGGTGCCGACGCCGACGCCGACGCCGACGCCGCCGACGACGACGACGCCGACGGCGAGGCCGGCGACGCCGACGACGACAACGGCGAAGACGAAAAGATGAAGACGACGAGCAGAGTAGAGCAGGTGTAGAAAAGAGTATAATAGAAGTCGAGTGGCATAGGGTAGAATAGAGTCGAGTGAAGTAGGGTGGTACATGGTAGGTTAGGGCAGAGTAGGCTAGAGCAGAGTAGGGATATGTAAAGCAGAACATAAGAGAGTAGAGTCGAACATGTGTAGAGTAGAGTAGACACAAATAACACTAGAGTAGAGTATGTTAGGGTACGGTAGGGTAGAGCAGAGTAGAGCAGGGTAGGGCAGAGTAGAGTAGAGGAGAGTACAGGGGTAGAGTAGGGCAGAGTACACTAGAGCCCTAGTAGGATACTGGGAGAGCCGGTTTGAGCCCTAGTGGCATTCTATCGACGCCGACGCCGACGCTGGTGCCGATGCCGACGCCGACTCCGACGCCGACGACGCCGACGCCGACGACGCCGACTACGACGACGACTACGACGACGACGACGAGGACGACACATACGACGACGATGATGAACAGAGCAGAGTAGGCGTAGAGTCGAGTATAATAGGTGTAGAGTAGAGTAGGATGGAGTAGAATCGAGTAGAGTAGTATGGGGTATGGTAGGGTAGGGCCGAGTAAGGCAGAGTAGAGTAGAATAGGGATATGTATATTATAATGCAGTAGAGTAGAGTAGAGTCGAATAGAGACGGGTAGGTGAGTAGAGTTGGGTAGCAGTTGAGTAGAGTAGATTCGAGCTGAGTAGAGTAGATTGGGAGTTGAGAAGAACATAGTAGGAGCAACATAAAGCGGAGTCGAGCATGTTAGGGTTACGGTAGAGTAGAGTAGAGTAGAATAGAGGGCAGTCGATGGGGCAGAGTAGGGTAGGGCACAGTAGGGCCCCAGTAGGAGACTGAGAGAGCTGGATCGAGCCCTAGCAGCACTGTGTCACAGCCGGCGCCTGGCGCTGGCGCCCGCGGCAGGTGCGCCGCCGCCGCCGCTGATGTGATGTTTTCGCCGTCGTCGGCGTCGTCGTAGGCGCTGGCGTCCGCGCCGGCGCCGTCGTCGTCGTCGTCGTCGTCGTCGTCGTCGTCGTCGTCGTCGTCGTCGTCGTTGCCGGGAGGAGGTGGGTGCGGAGGGGGGCGTTCGGACCTCCTGAATGATTTCCCGGTGTGTGCGGGGGGGAGTTCTGGATCCGTCGAGTGCCTCGGGCAGTTTTCCCAGAAGGAGCGGGGGGGGGGGGTCTGGACCCCGCGAATCGTTCTCCTGGGAGGGGGAGGGGTACGGACCCTCTGGGTTCGTTCTTCTTGGAGGGCGGGGAGCTTTGGGGGGGGGGGGGGGGCGCGTGTGGGTCACTTTACAACCAGAAGCGCACTTTACAACCAGATGGGTCACTTTACAACCAGCTTATAAAAACCAAGAAGGGCACTTTACAACCAGGAAGGGCACTTTACAACCAGGCAAGTAAAAACACATATTGAATGCACGCGTGCCTTTCCCTGAAATCTCCGTGGGCAAGCGCGAGGGTGGCTTTGGGCTCTTTGAGGCATGTTGGTTGTAAAGTTGCCCATCGCGCACGAAGAAGCACTGCGCACGAGTTGGCGATGCGGCGACCTGGTGCGCTATGGCATGTTGCGTGCTGGTGGGCGGATTCGAGTTTTGACCTGCTCTCTAAGCTCTGTCGGTCAGTTCTGCCATTGCTTGCTCTGCCTTTTTTTCTGACGGGCGAAGGCTAGTCGCGCAGGACATACGAATAAACCATGATCCCGTCCAAGACTGGAGCTGCATGGTAGTGGAAAGCTGTAGTGGGAGATGTGGTGGAAGCGGGGGCTATAATGGGAACTGCATGGTGTTGGGAAGCTGCGGTGGCAACTGTGGTGGTCGCCAGGCAACGGTGGGAACTGTGGTGGTAGTTGGGCTGCAATGGGATTTGCGGTAGTAGCGGGGGGTCAGTCGGAATTGTGGAGGTAGCGGGGCTGCAGCGGTAAGTGTGGTGGTAGCAGGCACAAAGGTGGCGGTGATGCGCTGTCACGGTGGCTCAAGCTGCTGCGCTGGCACGGTGGCTGAGGCTGCTGCCCGAGCACGATACCTGCGTTGCTGCGCTGGCACCGTGGCTGACGCTGGAAGAAACGATCTTCGAAATAGTTGCATTTATTCGGGACGTTGAACCTCGATCTTCCAAGACGAGGAGCAGCAGGGGGCCAACTGGAGCGGGCGCACTTAGCCCCTTGCAGAACACCGTGGGGCTTCAGGGGCCAACGTGGCCCAAGAGACCCGCGGTGCCAATGGCCTAGTTCCCTGGAGCGCTGGGCCCTTGTGGAGGCCACTGGGCTCGCTTCCTGTGAGTGATCCCTAAAATGGGCAGCGCGTCGCCCTGAGCCTTCCTACGTATGCTGTCGCCTTATTCCCGTGCGAGCACGGGGCCCTTGTTGAGGCCGCTTGGCCCCTGCTAGCAAGCCCTGTCTTAGTCTGCTGGGCTCAGAGCGCCAGAGCGTCCAGGCGCTCGGGCTCAGAGGCATCGCTGGGGCCTGCTCAGAGCGTCCAGGCGCTCGGGCTCAGAGGCATCGCTGGGGCCTGCGCAGAGCGTCCAGGTCCTCGGGCTCAGAGGCATCGCTGGGGCCTGCGCAGAGCGTCCAGGTCCTCGGGCTCAGAGGCATCGCTGGGGCCTGCGCGGGGCGTTCAGGCGCTCGGGTTCAGAGGCATCGCTGGGGCCTGCGCAGAGAGTTCAGGCGCTCGGGCTCCGGAGCGCCCACGTGCTCTGGATCATTTTTCAGAGCGTCCGCGCGCCCTGGAGCACTTTCAACGCGCCCACTTGCTCTGGAGCATTTTTCAGAGCGCCCAATTGCTCTGGGGCATTTTTCAGAGCGCCCACTTGCTCTGGAGCACTTTGCGGAACGCCCAAACACGCATGGCCACTCTGAGCTGGTTGTAAAGTGGTCCGTTCTGGTTGTAAAGCGGCCCGTTCTGGTTGTAAAGTGGTCCGTTCTGGTTGTAAAGTGGGCCGTTCTGGTTGCAAAGTGGACGTTCTCGATGAACAAACATACTTGCCAATCCTATTTTGGTTGTAAAGTAACCCATCTGGTTGTAAAGTGGTTGTTCTGGTTGTAAAGAGACCGAATCTCCCAAGGGGGCAGGGTGGGCCCTCTGGTTTCTGGCCAAGATGGGGGGGGGGGAGGGCCCCCTTGGCTTCCAGCCCCAGGCAGAGACACTTCGCAGGCCGGCGACGGTGGATCGCGCACCACCGCACCGTGGTGGAGGAGGAGGAGGAGGACCGGCGGAGAGGGAGGAGGAGGAGGAGGAGGGGAGGAGGAAAGGATGATGACGGTGATGATGCTGATGACGATGATGACGGTGATGATGATGCTGCTGCTGATGATGATGATGATGATTTTGATGATGATGATGATGATACGAAAAAATGAAACTGATGGTGATGATGGCGATGGTGGTGACGATGTTGATGCTGCAGATGATGCTGCCTGATGATGCTGATGATTTGCTGCTGGCGATGAGGATGATGCTGCTGATGATGATGATGATGACGAGGAGGAGGAGGAGGAGGAGGAGGAGGAGGAGGAGGAGGAGGAGGAGGGGGAAGAGGAGGAATATGAGGATCAGGAGGAAAAGGATGATGATGAAGATGATGATGAGGAGGAGGATATCTAGTGTAAACCCAAGATGCATCAGCGATGCTCCGAGGCACCCTCCTGTCCCAGGTCCCCTCTGCAGAACTCCACACAAACCTGTCATTCCACTCGCAGGAATGCCTTCATTAAAGACCAGCTCCCCATGGGCCTGCCATTTTAAGCGAGATCTCCGTTCTGAATACGAGCTGGCGTGCGGAATGCGATAATGTAAGGTTACGCAGCTAAGCGAGGCGTCCAACGATATTTCATTCGAAAGAGGGGCACCCCTTTATTTGTAAATGCTGTGCAGAGTTGCGCTTCTGGCCATGAGCTTCAAGGGAGTCTCAAGCGAGAGCCCCCATGCTGAAAAGGACATGCCAGTCATCCTTTGCAGCCGTTGCGTGCTTTCATACGTCTGATCTGTCAGTTCCCAAAAGTTGCAAACACGGTATCGCCATGTTGAAACTGAGCCGTCCTCCACCCTTTGAATTCTGGGAAGCTTGCAAAGACGAGTGTGCGCAGCGCCCCGCTTTGAAAAGAAGCCGCCTTCTGTCCTTGTGACCGCTGCATCTGATGAGAATCACTGTGCGTGGCGCGAATGCAGGATCCCCATTTAGAGACATGAACCGCCTTCCACCCGTGCAACAGTTGAGCACTTTTCAGGCGAATGTGCGGGCGGTGAGGCGAGAGCTCAATTTTGAAAACGACCAGTTCTTTATCCTTCTTTTTCGTTGCAAGCTTTTAGGCGACTGCGTGCGGCGGTAAGGCGACATCTCCATTTTGAAAGCGACCTCCCTCCATCCGCGTGTTCTTTGACTTTCAAGCTTCATGATCTGTGTGGAAGTCTCAGGCGAGGCGCCCAGCGTCACGTCTGGGGTGCAACAGGCCGTATTTTGTATGAGGAGACGGGATGGAGGAGGAGGAGGACGACGACGAGGACGAGGGCGAGGAAGAGGAACTGGACGGAAAGGAGGTGTGGGGGAGGATGAGCAGGAGTAGAAGGAGGAATACGATGATGAGGAGGATGAGGAGGAGGAGGAGAAACAGGAGGAGGAGGAGCAGGAGGAGAAGGAGGAGGAGGAATACCAGGACTTACTGGGTGACAGCCGTGTGGGAGGCCTAGCCTATGATTTGGCTAGCGCTGTTGCCCATGGACGTGCTCCTAGCACACCACTCAGCTGGATGTCCACCGCTCTTCCTGATCTAAACCCCTTTTCCCCTGCCGCTCCCTCTTCTCTCCTCCTTCTCCTCGCCAGACTGAATGCGGTGTGTTGTTGAGCCGTCTCTTGAGAGAGAAGCGCGCCCAGAAGCACAGCCCAGATCCTGCAAGTGGAGATTTGCCTTGCAGTGTTCTCGAAAACGCCTCTGGCGAAACACCGCCGTCCCCTGAGGACTAACAGCTTGTTGTGGTCTCGTGGGCTGATCTTGGGGCGGCGTTGGCCTTCTTGGCGACATCCCTTTGCGCAGTCGTGGAGGCCTCTTGGGGCTCTCTGGGCAGTTTCGCGGCTCTTTTGGGCAGTCTTGGGTTCCCTTTGGTAGTATTGGGGGCTTTGGCGGTTTTGGGCAGTTTTGAGGCGCTCTTGGAGGGTCTTGGACCCCCCTTGAGGCTGTCTTAAGCCCCTCTGGAGGTCGGAGGGGACGAGGGTTATACACATATTTGTGTATATATGTATATCTATAAGGGGGGGGGCGCGAGCTCCTAGAAAACCAACCAGCCGTGGGTTAGTGACAGGGCATCCAGGAACCCTCGATAACGCACGCCTGCGCAGAGCCTGATCATCTGGGTATGGTAGTGCCAGGATTTGGTTTCTAAGCATTCGGGGTGTTGTTCGCAACAGCTGCGAAGCACTCCCAGAGGCGGCAGTTCCTAAGCCTTCTCGGCCGACGTGCCCGTGGCCAGTGGGTGATAAGCTGCCGCAGAGTTCGTGGGGCACCCGGTGCAGCAGCGCAGAGTTTCTGGCTCTTTGCGTCGGCGGCGGTGCCCCGAAGAGTTGCGGCAAGCTGCCGCCTCGAGCCTTTCTTCTTCGCATCTTCTGCTGCAGCAGCGCACGGGTCGGGATCCCTCAACAGCTGCAGGACGTTGCCCTCTCCGGCCGTTCAAAAGCCTTTTGTGCCATCTCGTGGCCAGAGGGTGACAAGCTGCCGCAGAGCTTGCGGTGCGCCTGGTGCTGTGGCGGCGCAGCGACTCGGGCTCTCTGCGTCACCAATGGCGCTCCGAACAGTTGCGCAGCCTTGCCTGGGCAAGCTGCTCTTGGGCCGTGGGACGCGCGCCGCCGCAGTAGTCTGCGGGCATCCCCTGCGGCAGCGCGTAATGGGGTCTGGGCTCTTCGCCCGAGCGTGTGCTGCTGCCCCGGCAGTCTAATAGCCCTCTCGGTCTTCATTCGTGGCCCGAGGGTCACAAGCTGCCGCATACCGGTCGGAGTGCGGAAGCAGAGCTGCGGCGGTCTGTCGCCGTTGCTTTTGTGATCGTCCTCGACAGGCCTGCGCCGTGCCACCGACCCCCGAGCTGGGAGGCTAGGGGGACGAGGAGGGGGGAGGGGGAGGGGCAGGACAGGGAGGAAGGCAAGGAGGAGGAGGAGGAGGAGGAGGAGGAGGAGGAGGAGGAGGAGGAGGAGGAGGAGGACCAGGAGACGAAGTGAAGGGGGTCTATGGGGGAAGGTAGGGCGTGGCTCCCTGGGAGCTCAGCCATTGGGTTGGTCACGTGGGCGGTAAGCAGACCCAGGATCCCGCGCGCTTTCGCAGACATCTGTGAGCACTTGGTATGGAAATTCTGTGGGCACCTGAGCTCCTCGACAGAGCCCAGGCTGACCCTGCGTAGAGGCCTGCGCCGTCACCGACGGCGCTCCAAACAGTTGCGCAACCTTGCCAGGGCAAGCTACTCTTGGGCCGTGGGACGCGCGCCGCCGCAGAGTCTGCGGGCATCCCCTGCGGCAGCGCGTAATGGGGTCTGGGCTCTTCGCCCGAGCGTGTGCTGCTGCCCCGGCAGTCTAATAGCCCTCTCGGTCTTCATTCGTGGCCTGAGGGTCACAAGCTGCCGCGTACCGGTCGGAGTGCGGAAGCAGAGCTGCGGCGGTCTGTCGCCGTTGCTCTTGTGATCGTCCTCGACAGGCCTGCGCTGTTCCACCGACCCCCGAGCTGATAGATTCGCGAGGTTGACCTCGGAGGTTAAGGGGACGAGGAGAGGGGAGGGGGAGGGGCAGGAAAGGGAGGAAGGCAAGGAGGAGGAGGAGGAGGACCAGGAGACGAAGGAGAAGAAGTGAAAGGGGGTCAGGCGGTAGGGGGGGCGTGGGCTCCTGGGAGCTCAGCCATTTGGTTCGTCACGTGGGCGGTAAACAGACCCAGGATCCCGCGCGCTTTCGCAGACGTCTGTGAGCACCTGGTTCTGCTTTTCCGTAGGCACCTGAGCTCCTGAAATTCGTGGCGTTGTCCTGAGTAGCGTCGCGAAGCCCTCCCAGTGGCGGCAGTTCCTAAGCCTTCTCGGCCGACGTACCCGTGGCCAGAGGGTGATAAGCTGCCGCAGAGTCCGTGGGGCACCCGGTGCAGCAGCGCAGAGTTTCTGTTTCTTTGCGTCGGCGGCGGTGCCCCGAAGAGTTGCGGCAAGCTGCCGCCTCGAGCCTTGCTTCTTCGCATCTTCTGCTGCAGCAGCGCACGGGTCGGGATCGCCTCAACATCTGCAGGGCGTTGCCCCTGCTCCCGTCCGTTCAAAAGCCTTTTGTAGCCATCCTTCTCTGTGGCCATGGGTGACAAGCTGCCGCAGAGCTTGCGGGTGCGCCTGGCGCTGGTGGCGGGCGCAGCGACTCGCCATTCTCGCGTCGCCCAACGGCGCTCCGAACAGTTACGCAGCCTTGCCTGGGCGGCTGCTCTTGGGCCGTGGGACGCGCGCCGCCGCAGAGTCGCGGGCATCCCCTGACGGCAGCGGCGTAATGGGGTTCTGGGCTCTTCGCCCGAGGGGGTGCCTGATTGGCCCGGCAGTCCCTAATAGCCCTCCCCCTCTCGGTCTTCATTCGTGGCCCGAGGTTCACGAGCTGCCGCATACCAGTCGGAGTGCGGAAGCAGAGCTGCGGCGGTCTGTCGCCGTTGCTTTTGTGATCGTCCTCGACAGGCCTGCGCCGTTCCACCGACCCCCGAGCTGATAGATTCGCGAGGTTGACCTGGGAGGTTAAGGGGACGATGAGAGGGGAGGGGGAGGGGCAGGAAAGGGAGGAAGGCAAGGAGGAGGAGGAGGAGGAGGAGGGCCAGGAGAAGAAGGAGAAGAAGTGAAGGGGGGTCAGGTGGTAGGGAGGGCGTGGGCTCCTGGGAACTCCGCCTTTGGGTTCGTCACGTGGGCGGTAAACAGACCCAGGATCCCGCGCGCTTTCGCAGACGTCTGTGAGCACCTGGTTCTGCTATTCTGTAGGCACCTGAGCTCCTGAAATTCGTGGCGTTGTCCTGAACAGCGTCGCGAAGCACTCCCAGAGGCGGCAGTTCCTAAGCCTTCTCGGCCGACGTGCCCGTGGCCAGAGGGTGATAAGCTGCCGCAGAGTCCGTGGGGCATCCTGTGCAGCAGCGCAGAGTTTCTGGCTCTTTGCGTCTGCGGCGGTGCCCCGAAGAGTTGCGGCAAGCTGCCGCCTCGAGCCTTTCTTCTTCGCATCTTCTGCTGCAGCAGCGCACGGGTCGGGATCCCTCAGCAGCTGCAGGGCGTTGCCCGCTCAGGCCGTTCAAAAGCCTTTTGTGCCATCCTTCTCGTGGCCAGTGGGTGACAAGCTGCCGCAGAGCTTGCGGTGCGCCTGGTGCTGTGGGGGCGCAGCGACTCGGGCTCTCGGCGTCGCCAACGGCGCTCCGAACAGTTGCGCAGCCTTGCCTGGGCAAGCTGCTCTTGGGCCGTGGGACGCGCGCCGCCGCAGAGTCTGCGGGCATCCCCTGCGGCAGCGCGTAATGGGGTCTGGGCTCTTCGCCCGAGCGTGTGCTGCTGCCCCGGCAGTCTAATAGCCCTCTCGGTCTTCATTCGTGGCCTGAGGGTCACAAGCTGCCGCGTACCGGTTGGAGTGCGGAAGCAGAGCTGCGGCGGTCTGTCGCCGTTGCTTTTGTGATCGTCCTCGACAGGCCTGCGCCGTGCCACCGACCCCCGAGCTGATAGATTCGCGAGGTTGACCTGGGAGGTTAAGGGGACGATGAGAGGGGAGGGGGAGGGGCAGGAAAGCGAGGAAGGCAAGGAGGAGGAGGAGGAGGAGGAGGAGGAGGAGGAGGAGGAGGAGGAGGAGGAGGAGGAGGAGGACCAGGAGACGAAGTGAAGGGGGTCTATGGGGGAAGGAAGGGCGTGGCTCCCTGGGAACTCAGCCATTGGGTTCGTCACGTGGGCGGTAAGCAGACACCCCAGTATCCGGCCCGCACCGCTTTCGCGACATCTGTGGAGCACCTGGTTCTGCTTTCCGGAGGCACCTGAGGCTCCTGAAATTCGGTGGCGTTGTCCTGAGTAGCGTCGCGGGGGGGGGGGAGGGGAACCCTCCCAGTGGCGGCAGTTCCTAGCCTTCTCGGCCACGTACCCGTGGCCAGTGGGTGATAAGGCTGCCGCAGAGTCCGTGGGGCACCCTGTGCCGCAGCGCAGAGTTTCTGGCTCTTTGCTCCGGCGGCGTGCCCCGAGAGTTTGCGGCAAAGCTGCGCCTCCGGAGCCTTTCTTTCCTCGTCCGCATCTTCTGCTGGCTTCGCGCGACTGGGTCGATCCCCTCACAGCTGCAGGACGTTGCCTGCTGTGGCCGTTCAAAAGCCTTTTTTGCCATCCTTCTCGTGGCCAGTGGGTGACAAGCTGCCGCAGAGCTTGCGGTGCGCCTGGTGCTGTGGTGGCGCAGCGACTCGGGCTCTCTGCGTCACCAATGGCGCTCCGAACAGTTGCGCAGCCTTGCCTGGGCAAGCTGCTCTTGGGCCGTGGGACGCGCGCCGCCGCAGAGTCTGCGGGCATCCCCTGCGGCAGCGCGTAATGGGGTCTGGGCTCTTCGCCCGAGCGTGTGCTGCTGCCCCGGCAGTCTAATAGCCCTCTCGGTCTTCATTCGTGGCCTGAGGGTCACAAGCTGCCGCATACCGGTCGGAGTGCGGAAGCAGAGCTGCGGCGGTCTGTCGCCGTTGCTTTTGTGATCGTCCTCGACAGGCCTGCGCCGTGCCACCGACCCCCGAGCTGATAGATTCGCGAGGTTGACCTGGGAGGTTAAGGGGACGAGGAGAGGGGAGGGGGAGGGGCAGGAAAGGGAGGAAGGCGAGGAGGAGGAGGAGGAGGAGGAGGAGGAGGAGGAGGAGGAGGAGGAGGAGGACCAGGAGACGAAGTGAAGGGGGTCTATGGGGGAAGGAAGGGCGTGGCTCCCTGGGAGCTCAGCCATTGGGTTCGTCACGTGGGCGGTAAGCAGACCCAGGATCCCGCGCGCTTTCGCAGACATCTGTGAGCACCTGGTTCTGCTTTTCCGTAGGCACCTGAGCTCCTGAAATTCGTGGCGTTGTCCTGAGTAGCGTCGCGAAGCCCTCCCAGTGGCGGCAGTTCCTAAGCCTTCTCGTCCGACGTACCCGTGGCCAGTGGGTGATAAGCTGCCGCAGAGTCCGTGGGGCACCCGGTGCAGCAGCGCAGAGTTTCTGGCTCTTTGCGTCGGCGGCGGTGCCCCGAAGAGTTGCGGCAAGCTGCCGCCTCGAGCCTTTCTTCTTCGCATCTTCTGCTGCAGCAGCGCACGGGTCGGGATCCCTCAACAGCTGCAGGACGTTGCCCGCTGTGGCCGTTCAAAAGCCTTTTTTGCCATCCTTCTCGTGGCCAGTGGGTGACAAGCTGCCGCAGAGCTTGCGGTGCGCCTGGTGCTGTGGTGGCGCAGCGACTCGGGCTCTCTGCGTCACCAATGGCGCTCCGAACAGTTGCGCAGCCTTGCCTGGGCAAGCTGCTCTTGGGCCGTGGGACGCGCGCCGCCGCAGAGTCTGCGGGCATCCCCTGCGGCAGCGCGTAATGGGGGGCTCTTCGGCGTGTGCTGCTGCCCCGGCAGTCTAATAGCCCTCTCGGTCTTCATTCGTGGCCCGAGGGTCACAAGCTGCCGCATACCGGTCGGAGTGCGGAAGCAGAGCTGCGGCGGTCTGTCGCCGTTGCTTTTGTGATCGTCCTCGACAGGCCTGCGCCGTGCCACCGACCCCCGAGCTGGGAGGCTAGGGGGACGAGGAGGGGGGAGGGGGAGGGGCAGGACAGGGAGGAAGGCAAGGAGGAGGAGGAGGAGGAGGAGGAGGAGGAGGAGGAGGAGGAGGAGGAGGAGGAGGACCAGGAGACGAAGTGAAGGGGGTCTATGGGGGAAGGTAGGGCGTGGCTCCCTGGGAGCTCAGCCATTGGGTTGGTCACGTGGGCGGTAAGCAGACCCAGGATCCCGCGCGCTTTCGCAGACATCTGTGAGCACTTGGTATGGAAATTCTGTGGGCACCTGAGCTCCTCGACAGAGCCCAGGCTGACCCTGCGTAGAGGCCTGCGCCGTCACCGACGGCGCTCCAAACAGTTGCGCAACCTTGCCAGGGCAAGCTACTCTTGGGCCGTGGGACGCGCGCCGCCGCAGAGTCTGCGGGCATCCCCTGCGGCAGCGCGTAATGGGGTCTGGGCTCTTCGCCCGAGCGTGTGCTGCTGCCCCGGCAGTCTAATAGCCCTCTCGGTCTTCATTCGTGGCCTGAGGGTCACAAGCTGCCGCGTACCGGTCGGAGTGCGGAAGCAGAGCTGCGGCGGTCTGTCGCCGTTGCTCTTGTGATCGTCCTCGACAGGCCTGCGCTGTTCCACCGACCCCCGAGCTGATAGATTCGCGAGGTTGACCTCGGAGGTTAAGGGGACGAGGAGAGGGGAGGGGGAGGGGCAGGAAAGGGAGGAAGGCAAGGAGGAGGAGGAGGAGGACCAGGAGACGAAGGAGAAGAAGTGAAAGGGGGTCAGGCGGTAGGGGGGGCGTGGGCTCCTGGGAGCTCAGCCATTTGGTTCGTCACGTGGGCGGTAAACAGACCCAGGATCCCGCGCGCTTTCGCAGACGTCTGTGAGCACCTGGTTCTGCTTTTCCGTAGGCACCTGAGCTCCTGAAATTCGTGGCGTTGTCCTGAGTAGCGTCGCGAAGCCCTCCCAGAGACGGCAGTTCCTAAGCCTTCTCGGCCGACGTACCCGTGGCCAGTGGGTGATAAGCTACCGCAGAGTCCGTGGGGCACCCTGTGCAGCAGCGCAGAGTTTCTGGCTCTTTGCGTCGGTGGCGGTGCCCCGAAGAGTTGCGGCAAGCTGCCGCCTCGAGCCTTTCATCTTCGCATCTTCTGCTGCAGCAGCGCACGGGTCGGGATCCCTCAACAGCTGCAGGACGTTGCCCGCTCTGGCCGTTCAAAAGCCTTTTGTGCCATCCTTCTCGTGGCCAGTGGGTGACAAGCTGCCGCAGGGCTTGCGGTGCGCCTGGTGCTGTGGTGGCGCAGCGACTCGGGCTCTCTGCGTCACCAATGGCGCTCCGAACAGTTGCGCAGCCTTGCCTGGGCAAGCTGCTCTTGGGCGGTGAGCAGACCCAGGATCCCGCGCGCTTTCGCAGACATCTGTGAGCACTTGGTATGGAAATTCTATGGGCACCTGAGCTCCTCGGCAGAGCCCAGGCTGACCCTGCGTAGAGGCCTGCGCCGTCACCGACGGCGCTCCGAACAGTTGCGCAGCCTTGCCTGGGCAAGCGGCTCTTGGGCCGTGGGACGCGCGCCGCCGCAGAGTCTGTGGGCATCCCCTGCGGCAGCGCGTAATTGGGTCTGGGCTCTTCGCCCGAGCGTGTGCTGCTGCCCCGGCAGTCTAATAGCCCTCTCGGTCTTCATTCGTGGCCTGAGGGTCACAAGCTGCCGCGTACCGGTCGGAGTGCGGAAGCAGAGCTGCGGCGGTCTGTCACCGTTGCTCTTGTGATCGTCCTCGACAGGCCTGCGCTGTTCCACCGACCCCCGAGCTGGGAGGCCAGGGGGACGAGGAGGGGGGAGGGGGAGGGGCAGGACAGGGAGGAAGGCAAGGAGGAGGAGGAGGAGGAGGAGGAGGAGGAGGAGGAGGAGGAGGAGGAGGATGATGATGATGAGGAGGAGGAGGAGGAGGACCAGGAGACGAAGTGAAGGGGGTCTATGGGGGAAGGAAGGGCGTGGGTTCCTGGGAGCTCAGCCATTGGGTTCGTCACGTGGGCGGTGAGCAGACCCAGGATCCCGCGCGCTTTCGCAGACATCTGTGAGCACTTGGTATGGAAATTCTATGGGCACCTGAGCTCCTCGGCAGAGCCCAGGCTGACCCTGCGTAGAGGCCTGCGCCGTCACCAACGGCGCTCCGAACAGTTGCGGAGCCTTGCCTGGGCAAGCTGCTCTTGGGCCGTGGGACGCGCGCCGCCGCAGAGTCTGCGGGCATCCCCTGCGGCAGCGCGTAATTGGGTCTGGGCTCTTCGCCCGAGCGTGTGCTGCTGCCCCGGCAGTCTAATAGCCCTCTCGGTCTTCATTCGTGGCCTGAGGGTCACAAGCTGCCGCGTACCGGTCGGAGTGCGGAAGCAGAGCTGCGGCGGTCTGTCGCCGTTGCTCTTGTGATCGCCCTCGACAGGCCTGCGCTGTTCCACCGACCCCCGAGCTGATAGATTCGCGAGATTGACCTGGGAGGTTGAGGGGACGAGGAGAGGGGAGGGGGAGGGGCAGGACAGGGAGGAAGGCAAGGAGGAGAAGGACCAGGAGACGAAGTGAAGGAGGTCTATGTGGGAAGGAAGGGCGTGGCTCCCTGGGAGCTCAGCCATTGGGTTCGTCACGTGGGCTGTAAGCAGACCCAGGATCCCGCGCGCTTTCGCAGACATCTGTGAGCACTTGGTATGGAAATTTTGTAGGCACCTGAGCTCCTCGACAGAGCCCAGGCTGACCCTGCGTAGAGGCCTGCGCCGTCACCAACGGCGCTCCGAACAGTTGCGGAGCCTTGCCTGGGCAAGCTGCTCTTGGGCCGTGGGACGCGCGCCGCCGCAGAGTCTGCGGGCATCCCCTGCGGCAGCGCGTAATTGGGTCTGGGCTCTTCGCCCGAGCGTGTGCTGCTGCCCCGGCAGTCTAATAGCCCTCTCGGTCTTCATTCGTGGCCCGAGGGTCATAAGCTGCCGCGTGCCGGTCGGAGTGCGGAAGCAGAGCTGCGGCGGTCTGTCGCCGTTGCTCTTGTGATCGTCCTCGACAGGCCTGCGCCGTTCCACCGACCCCCGAGCTGGGAGGCTAGGGGGACGAGGAGGGGAGAGGGGGAGGGGCAGGACAGGGAGGAAGGCAATGAGGAGGAGGAGGAGGAGGAGGAGGAGGAGGAGGAGGAGGAGGAGGAGGAGGAGGAGGAGGAGGAGGAGGAGGAGGAGGAGGAGGACCAGGAGACGAAGTGAAGGGGGTCTATGGGGGAAGGTAGGGCGTGGCTCCCTGGGAGCTCAGCCATTGGGTTGGTCACGTGGGCGGTAAGCAGACCCAGGATCCCGCGCGCTTTCGCAGACGTCTGTGAGCACTTGGTATGGAAATTCTGTGGGCACCTGAGCTCCTCGACAGAGCCCAGGCTGACCCTGCGTAGAGGCCTGCGCCGTCACCGACGGCGCTCCGAACAGTTGCGAAACCTTGCCAGGGCAAGCTACTCTTGGGCCGTGGGACGCGCGCCGCCGCAGAGTCTGCGGGCATCCCCTGCGGCAGCGCGTAATTGGGTCTGGGCTCTTCGCCCGAGCGTGTGCTGCTGCCCCGGCAGTCTAATAGCCCTCTTGGTCTTCATTCGTGGCCTGAGGGTCACAAACTGCCGCGTACCGGTCGGAGTGCGGAAGCAGAGCTGCGGCGGTCTGTCGCCGTTGCTTTTGTGATCGTCCTCGACAGGCCTGCGCCGTGCCACCGACCCCCGAGCTGATAGATTCGCGAGGTTGACCTGGGAGGTTAAGGGGACGAGGAGAGGGGAGGGGGAGGGGCAGGAAAGGGAGGAAGGCGAGGAGGAGGAGGAGGAGGAGGAGGAGGAGGAGGAGGAGGAGGAGGAGGAGGACCAGGAGACGAAGTGAAGGGGGTCTATGGGGGAAGGAAGGGCGTGGCTCCGTGGGAACTCAGCCATTGGGTTGGTCACGTGGGCGGTAAGCAGACCCAGGATCCCGCGCGCTTTCGCAGACATCTGTGAGCACCTGGTTCTGCTTTTCCGTAGGCACCTGAGCTCCTGAAATTCGTGGCGTTGTCCTGAGTAGCGTCGCGAAGCCCTCCCAGTGGCGGCAGTTCCTAAGCCTTCTCGGCCGACGTACCCGTGGCCAGTGGGTGATAAGCTGCCGCAGAGTCCGTGGGGCACCCGGTGCAGCAGCGCAGAGTTTCTGGCTCTTTGCGTCGGCGGCGGTGCCCCGAAGAGTTGCGGCAAGCTGCCGCTTCGAGCCTTTCTTCTTCGCATCTTCTGCTGCAGCAGCGCACGGGTCGGGATCCCTCAACAGCTGCAGGGCGTTGCCCGCTCCGGCCGTTCAAAAGCCTTTTGTGCCATCCTTCTCGTGGCCAGTGGGTGACAAGCTGCCGCAGAGCTTGCGGTGCGCCTGGCGCTGTGGCGGCGCAGCGACTTGGGCTCTCGGCGTCGCCAACGGCGCTCCGAACAGTTGCGCAGCCTTGCCTGGGCAAGCTGCTCTTGGGCCGTGGGACGCGCGCCGCCGCAGAGTCTGCGGGCATCCCCTGCGGCAGCGCGTAATTGGGTCTGGGCTCTTCGCCCGAGCGTGTGCTGCTGCCCCGGCAGTCTAATAGCCCTCTCGGTCTTCATTCGTGGCCTGGGGGTCACAAGCTGCCGCGTACCAGTCGGAGTGCGGAAGCAGAGCTGCGGCGGTCTGTCGCCGTTGCTTTTGTGATCGTCCTCGACAGGCCTGCGCCGTTCCACCGACCCCCGAGCTGATAGATTCGCGAGGTTGACCTGGGAGGTTAAGGGGACGATGAGAGGGGAGGGGGAGGGGCAGGAAAGGGAGGAAGGCAAGGAGGAGGAGGAGGAGGAGGAGGGCCAGGAGAAGAAGGAGAAGAAGTGAAGGGGGGTCAGGTGGTAGGGAGGGCGTGGGCTCCTGGGAACTCCGC
This sequence comes from Prorocentrum cordatum, assembly GCA_963575745.1. Taxonomy (NCBI): domain Eukaryota; class Dinophyceae; order Prorocentrales; family Prorocentraceae; genus Prorocentrum; species Prorocentrum cordatum. Next base: position 8,201 of record CAUYUJ010009065.1, on the reverse strand, counting down.
CTTTGGGTTCGTCACGTGGGCGGTAAACAGACCCAGGATCCCGCGCGCTTTCGCAGACGTCTGTGAGCACCTGGTTCTGCTATTCTGTAGGCACCTGAGCTCCTGAAATTCGTGGCGTTGTCCTGAACAGCGTCGCGAAGCACTCCCAGAGGCGGCAGTTCCTAAGCCTTCTCGGCCGACGTGCCCGTGGCCAGAGGGTGATAAGCTGCCGCAGAGTCCGTGGGGCATCCTGTGCAGCAGCGCAGAGTTTCTGGCTCTTTGCGTCTGCGGCGGTGCCCCGAAGAGTTGCGGCAAGCTGCCGCCTCGAGCCTTTCTTCTTCGCATCTTCTGCTGCAGCAGCGCACGGGTCGGGATCCCTCAGCAGCTGCAGGGCGTTGCCCGCTCCGGCCGTTCAAAAGCCTTTTGTGCCATCCTTCTCGTGGCCAGTGGGTGACAAGCTGCCGCAGAGCTTGCGGTGCGCCTGGTGCTGTGGGGGCGCAGCGACTCGGGCTCTCTGCGTCACCAATGGCGCTCCGAACAGTTGCGCAGCCTTGCCTGGGCAAGCTGCTCTTGGGCCGTGGGACGCGCGCCGCCGCAGGGTCTGCGGGCATCCCCTGCGGCAGCGCGTAATGGGGTCTGGGCTCTTCGCCCGAGCGTGTGCTGCTGCCCCGGCAGTCTAATAGCCCTCTCGGTCTTCATTCGTGGCCTGAGGGTCACAAGCTGCCGCGTACCAGTCGGAGTGCGGAAGCAGAGCTGCGGCGGTCTGTCGCCGTTGCTTTTGTGATCGTCCTCGACAGGCCTGCGCCGTTCCACCGACCCCCGAGCTGATAGATTCGCGAGGTTGACCTGGGAGGTTAAGGGGACGATGAGAGGGGAGGGGGAGGGGCAGGAAAGCGAGGAAGGCAAGGAGGAGGAGGAGGAGGAGGAGGAGGAGGAGGAGGAGGAGGAGGATCTCCAGGAATTCCCCCCTCTCATCCCCTCGGCCGATCTTGCCCCTCCGACCCTCAGCCTGCTCGAAAGTTATCTCAGACGGCAAACCGATTCAGGCCCTGGCCCCGACCGCCTCAGGTACGCCGCTTGGCAGAACGCTCCGCTAGGATCCCTCGTCTTGTTTGAAGGCTTGCAGTGGATCTTGAGTGGTCAGTCGCTCGCCTTTGACTTTAACGCGCTGACGGGGGTCTTCATCCCCAAAGGCACGGAGGAGAACGACCATCTCGGAGTCTTCAGGGACCTTGGGGACACCAGACCGCTCGGGCTCAAAAACACGGACTGCAAAATCCTCACGGGTGTCTGCTGTTGGGAACTTGCTCGTCGCGTGCCTGCTGGACTCGACTCGAATCAAAGGGGGTTCGTTGCGGGCCGTAATTTCTGTTCGAACATTGTCGAGCTTGATGCTCACGCCCGCATCTATTCCTCGGGACCCCGCGCCTCTCTTCCGCTGCTGATCGGGTTTGATTTTGGACAAGCCTTTCCCAGCCTGTGCCAGCGCTGGCTCATGCTCGTTCTTGACTCCATTTCCCTCCCTCCTCCGCTCAGATGGTTTTTCCAGGTGATTTACGAGAACGTTTCTTGCTGGGGCAACCTCGGGGGCCATACCTCTTTCCTTTACACCATTACTGCTGGAATCATCCAAGGTTGTCCCGCGTCAGGTCTCCTCTTCAGCCTCGCCCTCGACCCCTTCCTCCGCGAGTTTCGTTCAGTGGTGGATGACACGCACCGCGGACACACACGCGCCTGTGCTGACGACATTGGCATGGCCCTGAAGTGCATATCTGTGCTCTCGGAGGTCCAGAGTGTTTTTCGCAACGCCGAGTCCCTCGCCCACCTCAAGCTCAAGATCCCAAAATGCCACGTCGTTCCCCTTGTCGGTAACGCTTCCCCCGAAGTCGTTCAACAATATCGTGACTGGCTCTCTCGCTATCTCGCTTCGTGGTCTTCGATGTCCATCTCCGGGTCCCTCAAGTACCTTGGCATGTTCCTCGGCCCCGATGTGGAGTGGGATTCGTGGCTCGCCCCGATGAGCAAGTACCGAGCTCGCTGCTCTGCGATTGCCTCGAGTGGTGCGGCGGCGGAGGTCTCGTCCCTCCTATATTGCCGCCGTGCAGTCACTGTGCTCTCATATGTGGCGCAGTTCAGCTTGCTCCCTGCCGCGCTTCGCAAGACTGAGTTCCAGCAGCTGGCACGTCTTTTCAAGACTCCGTTTCGCTGCTGGTCGAATGCCGACTGGCACACGCTTCAGGACTGGGGTGGTCCGAAAGTCACCTCCCTCCTGGCCATGAACCTGGCTTCTTTGATCCGCACCAGCCATTTCACCTTGCCCATCTGGAGACCTTGTTTGGAGGCGTTGGAGGAGAATGCCTGGGACTCCCTGCCCCTGGTTACGATTCTGACGGAGTACCCCGAAGGAGGGCGCCGCTGGTGCCCGATGTTTTGGAAATCTCGACCCTTTGCCCAGAACCTCAGTGATGCTTTCCACGGTTTCAAGGACGTTCCCGATCTCAGGACCCCTGGCAGGACAGCGCTGCGTGCTCTTGCTGCTCACCTTTCTGCGCACCCTTTGCTCCCTCCTCGTGCCCTTCACCCGCAACGTGTTCTTTACCGTTCTCTTCGCCATACCCTGTATCCCGACAATCTTCAAGACACGTTTGTGGCTCGGCTGCGACGGGGCTGTCCGAACGATCTCGAGGCGATTGCGAACATTGACTGGGGACAATGTCGTGTTGTGATTCTCTCCCTCCCCCCGTCGTGGCGGTTTGCCGTTATCCGAACGATCGCCGCTGCCTGGGTTGTGGACTCGCGCTTTCAGAAGCAATCACCCTGCATGCTAGGATGTCCTGGATGCACAGATAGTTTCTGGCACTACTGGACGTGCCCGCGTTTTATCCGCCTCCTTGCGGAGGTGGCTGGTCATCCCCTTGACTCTCGTCCTCTCGCCCGTTTTGGTCTCCTCACTCCCGACGCTGCCAATTTCGCTCTCCCTGTCGCTGCCTACCATTTGTTCAATGCCCTTCATAAGCTCACGTCGCCCGCTGTCCCAGTGCTCACTTCTGATGTCAGTTCAGGTGTTGTAAGGGCCGTCAGGTATCAAGTCCTGCGCCCAACGAGCGGAGGTGTATGCGGATGAACCTCATGGCGCTCCAGGCTACGTCCGAGGAGGAGGAGGAGGAGGAGGAGGAGGAGGAGGAGGAGGAGGAGGAGGAGGAGGAGGAGGAGGATGAGGAGGAGGACCAGGAGACGAAGTGAAGGGGGTCTATGGGGGAAGGACGGGCGTGGCTCCCTGGGAACTCAGCCATTGGGTTCGTCACGTGGGCGGTAAGCAGACCCAGGATCCCGCGCGCTTTGGCAGACATCTGTGAGCACCTGGTTCTGCTTTTCCATAGGCACCTGAGCTCCTGAAATTCGTGGCGTTGTCCTGAGTAGCGTCGCGAAGCCCTCCCAGTGGCGGCAGTTCCTAAGCCTTCTCGGCCGACGTACCCGTGGCCAGTGGGTGATAAGCTGCCGCACAGTCCGTGGGGCACCCGGTGCAGCAGCGCAGAGTTTCTGGCTCTTTGCGTCTGCGGCGGTGCCCCGAAGAGTTGCGGCAAGCTGCCGCCTCGAGCCTTTCTTCTTCGCATCTTCTGCTGCAGCAGCGCACGGGTCGGGATCCCTCAACAGCTGCAGGACGTTGCCCGCTGTGGCCGTTCAAAAGCCTTTTGTGCCATCCTTCTCGTGGCCAGTGGGTGACAAGCTGCCGCAGAGCTTGCGGTGCGCCTGGTGCTGTGGTGGCGCAGCGACTCGGGCTCTCGGCGTCGCCAACGGCGCTCCGAACAGTTGCGCAGCCTTGCCTGGGCAAGCTGCTCTTGGGCCGTGGGACGCGCGCCGCCGCAGAGTCTGCGGGCATCCCCTGCGGCAGCGCGTAATTGGGTCTGGGCTCTTTGCCCGAGCGTGTGCTGCTGCCCCGGCAGTCTAATAGCCCTCTTGGTCTTCATTCGTGGCCTGAGGGTCACAAGCTGCCGCGTACCGGTCGGAGTGCGGAAGCAGAGCTGCGGCGGTCTGTCGCCGTTGCTTTTGTGATCGTCCTCGACAGGCCTGCGCCGTTCCACCGACCCCCGAGCTGATAGATTCGCGAGGTTGACCTGGGAGGTTAAGGGGACGAGGAGAGGGGAGGGGGAGGGGCAGGAAAGGGAGGAAGGCGAGGAGGAGGAGGAGGAGGGCCAGGAGAAGAAGGAGAAGAAGTGAAGGGGGGTCAGGTGGTAGGGAGGGCGTGGGCTCCTGGGAGCTCAGCCATTTGGTTCGTCACGTGGGCGGTAAACAGATCCAGGATCCCGCGCGCTTTCGCAGACGTCTGTGAGCACCTGGTTCTGCTTTTCCGTAGGCACCTGAGCTCCTGAAATTCGTGGCGTTGTCCTGAGTAGCGTCGCGAAGCCCTCCCAGTGGCGGCAGTTCCTAAGCCTTCTCGGCCGACGTACCCGTGGCCAGAGGGTGATAAGCTGCCGCAGAGTCCGTGGGGCACCCGGTGCAGCAGCGCAGAGTTTCTGTTTCTTTGCGTCGGCGGCGGTGCCCCGAAGAGTTGCGGCAAGCTGCCGCCTCGAGCCTTTCTTCTTCGCATCTTCTGCTGCAGCAGCGCACGGGTCGGGATCCCTCAACAGCTGCAGGACGTTGCCCGCTCCGGCCGTTCAAAAGCCTTTTTTGCCATCCTTCTCGTGGCCAGTGGGTGACAAGCTGCCGCAGAGCTTGCGGTGCGCCTGGTGCTGTGGTGGCGCAGCGACTCGGGCTCTCTGCGTCACCAATGGCGCTCCGAACAGTTGCGCAGCCTTGCCTGGGCAAGCTGCTCTTGGGCCGTGGGACGCGCGCCGCCGCAGAGTCTGCGGGCATCCCCTGCGGCAGCGCGTAATTGGGTCTGGGCTCTTCGCCCGAGCGTGTGCGCATGCCCCGCAGTCTAATAGCCCTCTCGGTCTTCATTCGTTGGCATCGAGGGTTCACAAGCTGCCGCATTACCGGTCGGACGCGTGCGGAAGCAGAGCTGCGGCGTCTGTCGGCCGTTGCTTTTGTGCTCGTCCTCGACAGGCGGCCGGGCACCGACCCCCGCTGGGAGGCTAGGGGACAGAGGAGTGGGGGAGGGCGGAGGGGCAGGACCGGGAGGAAGGCACGGAAGGAGAGGAGGAGAGAGGAGGAGGAGGAAGGAGCGGGGAGGAGTGGCGGACCAGGAGACGAAGTGAAGGGGTCTATGGGACGGTTAGGGCGTGGCTCTGTGGCGCCTCACCATTGGGTTGGTCACGTGGCGGTAAGCAGGACCCAGGATCCCGCGCGCTTTCGCAGACATCTGTGGCACTGATGGAAATTCGTTGTGGGCAACCTGAGCCCTCGACAGAGCCCAGGCTACCCGCGAGGGCCTGCGCCGTCACCGTGACGGCGGCAGGCTAAAAACGGCGAAACCGTGGCAAGGGCAAAGATAATCTTGGGACGGGAAATCGCGCCGCCGCAGAGTCTGCGGGCATCCCCTGCGGCAGCGCGTAATTGGGTCTGGGCTCTTCGCCCGAGCGTGTGCTGCTGCCCCGGCAGTCTAATAGCCCTCTCGGTCTTCATTCGTGGCCTGAGGGTCACAAGCTGCCGCGTACCGGTCGGAGTGCGGAAGCAGAGCTGCGGCGGTCTGTCGCCGTTGCTCTTGTGATCGTCCTCGACAGGCCTGCGCTGTTCCACCGACCCCCGAGCTGATAGATTCGCGAGGTTGACCTCGGAGGTTAAGGGGACGAGGAGAGGGGAGGGGGAGGGGCAGGAAAGGGAGGAAGGCAAGGAGGAGGAGGAGGAGGACCAGGAGACGAAGGAGAAGAAGTGAAAGGGGGTCAGGCGGTAGGGGGGGCGTGGGCTCCTGGGAGCTCAGCCATTTGGTTCGTCACGTGGGCGGTAAACAGACCCAGGATCCCGCGCGCTTTCGCAGACGTCTGTGAGCACCTGGTTCTGCTTTTCCGTAGGCACCTGAGCTCCTGAAATTCGTGGCGTTGTCCTGAGTAGCGTCGCGAAGCCCTCCCAGAGACGGCAGTTCCTAAGCCTTCTCGGCCGACGTACCCGTGGCCAGTGGGTGATAAGCTACCGCAGAGTCCGTGGGGCACCCTGTGCAGCAGCGCAGAGTTTCTGGCTCTTTGCGTCGGTGGCGGTGCCCCGAAGAGTTGCGGCAAGCTGCCGCCTCGAGCCTTTCATCTTCGCATCTTCTGCTGCAGCAGCGCACGGGTCGGGATCCCTCAACAGCTGCAGGACGTTGCCCGCTCTGGCCGTTCAAAAGCCTTTTGTGCCATCCTTCTCGTGGCCAGTGGGTGACAAGCTGCCGCAGGGCTTGCGGTGCGCCTGGTGCTGTGGTGGCGCAGCGACTCGGGCTCTCTGCGTCACCAATGGCGCTCCGAACAGTTGCGCAGCCTTGCCTGGGCAAGCTGCTCTTGGGCGGTGAGCAGACCCAGGATCCCGCGCGCTTTCGCAGACATCTGTGAGCACTTGGTATGGAAATTCTATGGGCACCTGAGCTCCTCGGCAGAGCCCAGGCTGACTCTGCGTAGAGGCCTGCGCCGTCACCGACGGCGCTCCGAACAGTTGCGCAGCCTTGCCTGGGCAAGCGGCTCTTGGGCCGTGGGACGCGCGCCGCCGCAGAGTCTGTGGGCATCCCCTGCGGCAGCGCGTAATTGGGTCTGGGCTCTTCGCCCGAGCGTGTGCTGCTGCCCCGGCAGTCTAATAGCCCTCTCGGTCTTCATTCGTGGCCCGAGGGTCATAAGCTGCCGCGTACCGGTCGGAGTGCGGAAGCAGAGCTGCGGCGGTCTGTCGCCGTTGCTCTTGTGATCGTCCTCGACAGGCCTGCGCCGTTCCACCGACCCCCGAGCTGGGAGGCTAGGGGGACGAGGAGGGGAGAGGGGGAGGGGCAGGACAGGGAGGAAGGCAATGAGGAGGAGGAGGAGGAGGAGGAGGAGGAGGAGGAGGAGGAGGAGGAGGAGGAGGAGGAGGAGGAGGAGGAGGATGAGGACCCAGGAGACGGAAGTGAGGGGTCCTATGGGGGAAGGAAGGTCGTGGACCCCTGGGATCTCAGCCTCGGTTTTTCGGTCACGTGGCGTAAGCAGGACCCAGGCTCCCCGCGCGCTTTCGCAACATCTGTGAGCAACGTTTGGTATGGAATTTCTGTAGGCAACTGAGAGCTCCCTCGACAAGGCGAAGCAAGCGCCCAGGCTGACCCTACGTAGAGGCCTGCGCCATTCCACCGATCCCCGAACTGATAGATTCGCGAGGTCAGGGGGTCGGGAGGGCGTGTGCTCCTGGGAATTCAGGCCTCGGGTTCGTCACGTGGGTGGTAAGCAGACCCGCGATCATTAGTGCCTTCGCAGACTCTGTCAGCACCTGGTGCGGTTATCAAGCTACCTGCGGCAAGTCCCGCCACAGTGCCAGCCTGGTACTTTAGAGAGGACTGCTCGAGGGGCGACGGGAGGATATACCATGCGAATCATGCGGCGTTTTGGGTACAGTGTGCGTTGAAGGTTGGAGCAAGGGTCCGAACGCCGTCACATGTCATATACCTGCCGTCTTGAGATTATGGATCATTTGAGGAGGAGGAGGAGGAGACGGATGAAGGAGGAGGAGGAGGAGTATCGTAGTTGACGAGTGCGATGTGGAGCATCATGATCGTGATGAGGTTGAGGAGGAGGAGGAGGGGGATGAGAAGGAGGAGGAGGAGAATGAGGAGGAGGAGGAGGAGGTGGGGGAGGTGAACAAGGAGGAAAACAAATGACGTCACGTATCATGTTTTCGCCTCCGCTTCTTGATGAGCATTCATGGTGCTTATTTGGGACTGTGGGGCAGGCTTGGACTATATGGGGCTGCCTCGGGTTGCTTTAGGGGCTCTCTTGAGAAGAAGAGGAGGATGAGGAGGAGAAGGATGAGGAGGATAAGGAAGAGGAGGAGGAGGAGGAGGAACACTAATACAAATAACAATAGTAACACTAATACTAAGAACACTACTAATATTACGAAGAATAATACTAGTACGATTAATCTGAATAGTAGTATGAAGACTAATAAGAATGATGATAACAATAGTAACGATATTAATATTACTAAGAATGCAAGTAATACTAATACTAGGAATAAGCATAAGCATGCTACTACTAATACTAAGAAGAAGACGATCAAGGCGACACACACTCAGACGAATCCGAACCATGCTACGACTAATGATATTATGCGTAATAAGAAACCGAGTACTAATGCGA
>CAUYUJ010009064.1:35000-36446 GCA_963575745.1 Prorocentrum cordatum | reverse complement strand
TCCACGAGCCGAGGACGGGGAGCAAGAGCAGGAGGAGAGAGAAGGAATGAAGAACGAGAACACGGAGGCATGAACAGGACGAAAGGGGAGGGGAAGGAGGAGGGCGAGAGGGAATGGGCAAGCTAGGCGCGCTCGTGCCATATCTGACATCCCATCCCTCCCTCCCATCCCTTCCCACTGCGCTGACTGCTCTTTATCCGCGGACGCGTGCCATAGCCGACCTGGAACCCCACGAAATACCCGATCGTGCTATGCGCAGTCGGAAAAGACTTACCTATGGGACCTGCTTGACCTGCGGGACCTCTGGGGCCTGTGGGGCCTGTGAGACCTGCGACACCTGTAGGACCTGTGGAACCTGTGGGACCTGTAGGACCTGTGGAAACTGTGGGCCCTGCGAGACCTGCGAGGCCTGCTGCACAGGTGGCATTGGCGGGACCTGCGGGACATGTGATACACGCGGGACCTGTCAGACCTATGAGACCGATGGGGCATGCTAGATCTGCGACACAGGCTAGACTTGTGGGACATGTGAACCTGTCAGACTGGTAGGACCTGTGTGACTACCTACCAGACCACCCCAACCCAACCCGAAGACCCGAATTTCGGGTTGGGGGGGGTACGGGTTCCATATGTGTTTTCTCGATGTTCCCCGACTCCCCCCAATTGGAAATGGAGGGCAAATCGAGACCTTCAGGTTGGGTTGGGGTGGTTTGGTGAGTGGTGACTGTGGGACCTGAGGGACCTGTGCGGCGACCTGCGACACTGGTGAGTCCCGTGGGTCCTGTGGGACCTGAAGTACCTGCGGGACCTGCGAGATCTGTGGGATCCGGAAAAGGAAGCCACGCTGGGGCGGGAGCGCCAGTCTGAACAACGAAAGCACTGCGCCGATCCGAAAATAAGGCCCGCGCTGCAGCGAGAGCATGTTCCTTGAACAACGATGGAAAACCCCACAAAGCATATGAAAAACAAGTTCGCGCAAATCCTTGTGTTAAGCCAAAAAACAAACCGACGCGGAGGGATCGAATTCGGAAAACAAGACAGCAAAATTCGCTCGCGCTAAACATGAGTTAAAAGCAATGCGCGGGGGGGGGGGGGGGGGGGGGAAGGCGACCCTCCGGAAATATCGGGGGGGAGGAGGGCAGGATTCGTACTGTGCAATTGTGGAAGGGCGAAGGGGGGAAGGGCGGGAAGCAAGGAGTGTGAGGGCGTGGGGTGGGCGGGGAACGGTGGCGGCAGCGACGGCTCGCGGGGATCCTCAACCTCGATGAGGTGCCTGGCCAGGCTCGCCTCGGCACGAGCGGCCACGAGGGGAGGAGACAGGCAGGGGAAGGGGAGGAGGAGCACCACGGCGCGGCAGCTAGGGGAGAGGGGGGACGGGGACAACGGCGACGACGACGGCGACGGAGACAAGGGGGATGGGTGAGGAGGAGGAAGAGGAGGAGAAGG
>CAUYUJ010009064.1:17500-30000 GCA_963575745.1 Prorocentrum cordatum | reverse complement strand
CCCCCGAGAGACCCCAAACCGGGACTTTGATCCCCTCCCTGGCCCCGGGTGGCCCCGGACCGAACTCACCCGGGGCGGCCTGGGCTCCCTGGGCTCGCTCTTGAGCTGTACGACAGCACTGGACCCCTCCCAGGAAGCTGCCAAGACGGCCCACGAGAGCCCAAAGACGCCGAAAGATCGCTCCAAGACGCCCAAGATGAGCTCCAAACGGCCCAAGAGACCGCCAAGACACCCCACGAAGCGTCCAAGAGGCCTCCCAAGAAGCACCCAAGAAACCAAAATCTTGCAATTCCCTTGGGAAAAAGTGCATTTTCAGCATATCCAACTTGTTTGCCTTCACGGCGCTGAAAACCATCCACGAGGCCCCCACGAGGCCCCCAGAACCACCCCAAGACGGCCCACGAGGCTCCCAGGAGGCCCCAAAGACAACCCAAAAGAACATCAACGTGGCCCAAGAGGCGCCCTAGACGGCCCAGGAGAGCTCCAAAACGGCCCCAAGAAGGGCCCAAGAGAGAGACCACGAACCGCGAATTCCAGCGCCCCGCCCAACGAAGCTCTCCGGAGGACCCAAGAGGCCCCCAAGCGGCCCCAAGAGGCCCCCATGAGGCACCCAAGAGGCCCAAGGAGCCCCCAAGAGGCCCAAAAGAAGCCCCAAAACGGCCCCCAAGACCCTTCGAAACTGCCTCGAAGAGGCCCGCGAGAATCCTCGCCACGAGATCCCAGCGGACCTCCCAGAGCGTGCCGCACACTGCCCTGACCTTGACGCACTCTTGCTACTCTTCCTCGCCCCGGCTTCGGAATTCTGCCCGAGAGGTGGCAGACAACAGACCCTGAACTCGAACCCCCCTTGGAGCCCGAACGCATTGGATTTTCGAGCCGCGTCTAGCCGCAGCGACGGGCACCCGCCGAAGACGAGGCCTCCTTCTCCGTTTTCTCCGTCATGTCCTTGTCTTTGTCCTTCTGTTCCTTTCTCCTTTTCCCTCCTCATCGGGCGGAAAAACACACACACACACAAAACACACAAAAAGCACGCAAATCGTGTGTGTGTGTGTGTGTTGTGTGTGTTTTTCCGTCATGTCCTTGTCTTGTTCCTTCTTTTCCTTTTCTCCTTTTCCCTCCTCCTCGAGCGCCGCGTCATGATTCGGACAAGCCTCGTGGAATGCAGTCCTGGAGGCGCAGTGGTTTATAGAGGGGTCGGCGGATGTGACGCAAGCCTACAGAACCGTCAACAGAATCATCACCGCCACCATAATCTTCCTAACGGCTATCACCACCATCGAGCTCATCGAAAGCATCACTGTCATCATTGTCGTCATCGTCATCATCATCATCATCATCATCATCATCACCATCATCATCATCAGCATTATCAACATCCTCCTCCTCTTCCTCCTCCTCCTCCTCATCATCATCAGCATCGTCATCTTCATCATCGTAATATTCATCATCACCAGCATCATCATCATCATCATCATCATCATCATCATCATCATCATCATCATCATCATCGCCACCACCATCATTAGCGGGTCAGCATCAACTACATCACTATCACTACCACCATCATCACCACCACCAGCATTGTCAGCATCGTCATCATCATCAGCATCGTCATCATCACCGCCACACACTCAGACACAATCAGCCTCCCCTCCTCCATCCCCCGCCCTCCCCTCTTTGCCCCGCCGCATTTCTGTCCCAGCCTTCCCCCCTCCACCTCGCCTCCGCATCCTTTTCTTATCTCCCTTGCACCTCCATGTTCACACCTGTCCACATCCTGAACCCTAGGACCACGACCCGCGCAACAGGGTGAGCTATACTCCGAGCCTGAAGCGCTGCTTATGGGCTCAACATCCGAACTTGTCCTGGGACCACGCTTCGTCATCGCGTCATCGCTGCTCCGGCTGGACGAGGGTCTCCTGTCGAGTGCCTGCCAAACTGTGTCTGCGGCTGCCCAGCAGCTGTGTTCTACTGCGGCTCTCCAAGCTGGTGCGCGCCAAAACCTTGGTGTCCTCCTTGCTCTGCTGCTTGAGAACCGTATCCCTAGCTCAGCGCATACGCCATCAGGGCTCAGCCAGACAGTCACCATTGCCAGGCCCATCCTGGACCAAGGATGGGCCTGGCGAGGATCGGCGTGGTGTCCAGTGTTGGTGCCCTCCGACTTTCCAGCTGTCAAGGGTGAGGAAGTTTGCCAAGACTGTTGAGCACGTAGAGGTTGATCGCCGGCTCCGCTGCCCCTTTGGTCGATGCCGCTGGGGGCCTCTCGGACGAGGGCCTCCACGATGCCTTGGGCCGCAGAGCTTGTCCGCAGCTCGCGCAAGAGCCCGGAGAAGCACTTGCCTATCTCTGGTCTGCGGGGGAGTCCGCGCGGAATTCTCGGGCCGGACCCCCATCCCTGGCGCGCGGAACTGGGCAGTGGCGGTCCCAGGGGGGTCTTTTGCAAAAAGGATTGCAAAAAAACCCTTCGGAGGATTGCAAAAAAACCCTTTTTCGAAGGATTGCAAAAAAAACCCTTCGTTTGATTGCAAAAAAACCCTCGAGGTTTTTTTGCAATCCTTCGTTTTTTTGCAATCCTTCGGGCAGGTCCAAGATCTGCGCGGACCCTCGGATTTGTGTCTCTGCTGCGACTCCTCTTGCGGATTTGTCCGGTCGACCCTGGCCCCCGTCCCCACACCACTTCCCCAGGGAGGCAGCGCGGCACGCCGTCGCGCGCGGACGCCCGCGCGAGCCGCCTCCCGGGCCGGCATTCAGCGACTCAGGGAGTCGTCGGCCATCGGTCGTCGGTCGTCGAGGTCGTCGTCGTCGTCGGTCGTCTCTGGTCGGTCGTCGGTCGTCCATCGTCGGTCGTCGTCGGTGTACGCCACCGCGGCCGTCGCCGCCGCCGTCGTGGTCGTCGCCGCCGTCGTGATCGTCGTCGTCGAGGCGGGCCCCGCGCGGTCGGAGACGGCGCCCCGCCTCCTGGTAGTCGGACGCCGAGGCCGCCTTGACCAGGTACCCCAGCACCTCGGGCGCCGTCGGGCCCGGGGCTCGGCTCCCCCCCGCACGGGGTGAGCGGAAACGCCAGGGGCGGTGGACTCTGGCTCAGGGGGGGGCAGCGGCGTGCAAGGTTCGAGGCTCGAGGATGTCCGACGTTTTCGAGGGTCGCCAGCGGCTTCCCAGCCCGGGGATTCCTTCCAGCAACTGCGCCTCGCCGAGAGCATTCCGGGGGTGCCCGGATCGTCCCGAGAGGCCGCCAGGGAGCCGAGCTCAGGGGATACATCGCCGATGGATCGGCGATAGGGCGCCTATAGCGAGTCCGCGCGCTCCTGGGCGGGAAAGGGCTGTCGGACGCCTGTCGGCGACGACTAGGCGAGTGGGGGCTCCGTGTCGCGCGCCGAGAAGGGGGGCGCGATTCCGATCTGTCCGCGCTTGTCCTCTCTTGCAGCTGCACAATCATGTCAAGCATCGCTTCACGCTTCACCCTTCACCCTGAAGCCTGAAGCGCGGGGATCCTTTGAGTAAACCCCGGAGCCCGAAGCGCAATGATCCTCGCGGAAATCGCGGGCGGAGGAGGGCGGGAGTCAGGAAGAAGAGGGGGGAGAGGAGGACAAGACGACGAGCGGGACCAGGACGAGAGGAGGAGAGTAAAGAGACCCAAAGAGGCCAGAGATCTCAAAGGCACCGGCGAGGAGACGGGGTTGCGACGAACACCCTGCAACCCTACAAAAGCATTACTCTCTGATGAGACTACGGCGAGGGAGAGAGCATCGGAAAAGGAAATCTTGAAGCACAAAGAACCCAGGGTCTGAAAGCAGGTGGAACACCAAAAAACCCGCCCTGATCAGCAAGGGAACCCTCCCGGGTCTGAGACATCCTGGGCACATCCCGGGTTTGAGATCATGGGATGGCGCCCTCTGTTTACTCTCGACCACTACCCAAAAGTTGGAAGAAGTAGGTGGAAACATGAAATAGGAAGGCGGATAAAGAAGATTGCATCCAGGGCCGCCAAACTGATAACAGCAAACACAGATCGACTCTTTTGAAGTCGGATAGCGCCTGATGCAGAGTGGGGTGTGGATACCCAAAACACATACTTCCGGCGACCGGCGTGCACTCGGGAGCGGCCAAGAGGGGGGTGTCCAAGAGGGGGGGGGTGCAAGTCATGACCGGCGTCATGTGCGCGGCCCAGCGGGGGGGGGCCAGGGACATAATGAAATAAGAAGAGGCGCCATGAAATCTGGGGAAAAATCATGGCCCCCGCCATGATATCCACCCCCCCTTAGTCATCACCCCCCTCGTTTCCGCCCCCGATGTACTCCTGACCCGAGGGAGCGGCAGCGGGGGGCCCGGGGCGGAGAGGGCGAGCGGCACGCAATTTCCGTGGAGGCGGGCCCCGCGCGAGGAGGGCCGCTCCGCCCCGCGCGCGGGCACGGGTGCCCCCAAGGGGGGCATGCCGCTCGCGCGCTCGGCTGCGGGCGGCGCGTCGGGCCCCTTTTGGGTCCTCTCCCGGGGGCAGCCCGCGCTCCACGAGGCAGGGATCTGCAGCTGCGGCAAGGCCGTCGTCGCCGTGGTCGTCTTCTGCCCGTGCTCTGTTGCCGCTTTCTGTGAGGCTGCGAGCCCGCCCCCGCGCTTCACGGCACGCCCATCTCCTTGGCATCGGCGCGCATCGGCCTGCACGCGAAGCAGCTCGTCTTCGGAGTTCGCTACGCGAGGGGCGCCTGTCGGAACATGCTTATACTACACTTCTCTATCCCTTGACCCTGTCCAGCAGATGTCCAGACCTTTACGTGCAGTGCGTTTACAGACAGGAGTGGTCAAAGGTGATATGTCTTATGCCTTTACTTTCGGTGCTTCAAGATGGTGCTCCAGCTTGAGCGTGGGACTAATTTTCGGATCGGCGTTTTGTTCGTCGTTCAGAACGGCGCTCTCCCCACAGCGCGGGACACATTCATGGACCCGAGTCCTTCCTCATCGTTGCCGCCACCTTCCCTTCCCCTCCTTCCCCTCATTCGCCTTCCCCTGGTCCTCCTGCTCCTCCTGCTCCTTCCAATCCAGTCCTCGCTGCTGCCATTCGTCCTCGTACTCCTCCTCCGCCTCCTCATCCTCCTCGTCCTCCTCCTCGTCCTCCTCTTCCTCCTCCTCCTCCTGCTCAGCTCCCCCATTGCCTATTGCGCATGTCTCGATGGTGTTTTGGGGGGAGTTCCACGTCCGTTATGACACGCGTCCACGGATACGAACAAATTAGCGCAATGGTAAGGGATGGGTGTGAAGGGTAGGATAATAGATATGGCGCGATTGCACCCAACTTGCCCTCCTCCCCCTCCCCCACCTCCCCTGATCCCCCGTCCTCCTCGTTCCTCGCTTCTCGATTCCCCTCCCCCTCCTCGCCCTCCTCCCCATCATCCTCCTACCTCCTCCTACCTCTTCCTCCTCCTCCTCCTCCTCCTCCTCCTCCTCCTCCTCCTCGCTCCTCCTTCCCCTGGCCTCCTTCATCCTTCCTCCTTCCTACTCCTCCTCCCTCCTCCTTTCTCCTTCCTCCTCCTCCTCTTTCCTCATCACTCCTCCTTCATCATCCCTCCTCACTTGTCCTCCTCTTTCCTCCACGACGACGACAACAACAACGAAACCGACGACGACAACGACGACGACGACGACGACGACGGCAGCGGGAGCGGCGGCGGCGGCGGCGGCGACGACCGACAGTGGCGACGACGACCGACGATCCCCCCAGTGGGAGCGCACGTTGTCGTCGAACGGCAGTTCCTGCCCCACGGCCCGCTCCAGGAGTTCTCGGCTCCTGGCACCGGGGCGAGGTCGGTACCGGCGGCGGGGGGGGAAGTGAGCATCGTTGAACCGACCCCTGTCCCCAACGGCGTAGCCTGGGCCCCATTGGCCGAGTTACTCCCTTTAGATGGGCGTATTGGCCCTTTTCCTTCGGATTTCGAGGGGGTGTATCCCCAACTGGGGTTCCAACATTCTTGGGGTGAGCGAAATAAGGCCAAATCGCGATGCGAGCCCAAAACGAGCCACGAGCGCCTGCGGGCAAACTTCTCGGCCTCGCTGTAGAGCCGTCCACCATCGCTCGTACTCGTTCCGCGTCGAGTAACATCGGGTGGGATTGGCACTCGGAACGAGGCCGAAACTCTTTCATGAGGACCGCGGGCTCTTACGAGCCTCCGCAGGTCCGCGCACATCAGCACCAGGCAGCAGCGACGCCAGACATGGGAAGTGCTTCGAAGATGACGGCAGTGGCAATGATGGCAAGCAGCGCAAAAAAATGATCGCCGTGGTACCGGAAACTACGATGACAGCTTCGGGCGCTTCCAGTGAGCACGGGAGAAGACAAAAAATGCTGCAACATCTGTCGGCTGTGGTTTGACCGGTTCATAGCTAAGGACTCGGCGGTACGGGTCCACCCACCCAGGACAATTTGTTTCGCGCGGGGAACGTGAGAGTCACAGCGACTGGCGGCGGCGGGCAATGAAGCTCCGCTCGATGCCGCCTCTGGCTGGGCCGCTGGGCATCGCCGCCTCCGCTGCCCCGCGCAGGGGGGGGAGGGGGTCAGACAGAATCCTCCTCCTCCTCCTCCTCCTCCTCCTCCTCCTCCTCCTCCTCCTCCGCCTCCTCCTCCTCCTCCTCCTCCTCCTCCTCGTCCTCCCCCTCCCCCTGCTATGCCCATGTTCCTCCTCCTCCTCTTCCTCCTCCTCCTCTGCCTCTCCTTCCTCCTCTTCCGAAACCTCCTGAAAAATTATAAGAGTAACACTTAAGCCAAATATGAAACCTGGACAAAGTTTTGCCCAACACTTCCCGCGGAACTGCGACACAACAACGCTACACATAACTACTGTACGATACGTTTGTGCGGGCGCATGGAAGCGATATGTTCGCACGCCCCGTCGACTGGTTGTGGCCGTAAAACACGGCGCAAAACTACAGCATCACATGTGACTATCACCAGATGACAACCGCAAATCTCAAATTGTAAGGTGAGGTGCATATAGCAAATCTACACCCATCATCAAAGGCGACAGAAGGCGACGATGGTTTGGGCGTCAACGTGCAAGGGGCCTTCTAACAGCTAGCGCGCGGCACACTGCTATTTAGCGTCGCAAAGCACCAAGCCCCAAAAATGTTGAACAGATTGTGTTGTCGTGGTTTTAATCACGTAAACGAAAACCTGGATCTCAAATGATATTGCGTTCAAGTCTCTGGTGGTAAAGTGGTACGAGACAACTAAACAAACATTAACCAAACTAACATTCCGTGGCAGGCAGCAGCCATAACGCTACTGAGCCGACTTGCACCATTTCCCTAATTCTCTACTTCTCTGAAAGATCACGCCACTACACTCTGAGTCAATTCCACCTCTTCTCACTTATGATCCCCACATCACTGTTCCTCCGCTTGTTACCTTACGTGTTTCCTTGCAACCGACCCAGTCGGTGCCAGTCTACGCGGCCAACGCATTTGCAGTAGGACGCCTTTGGTACAAAGATTGGCAAATTTCGCAAGGGCTCGTCGTGCCCCTCGGGTCGGGGCTGGCATACAGCGCGCAGGCCCCTTGACTGACAAATGTATATAACGATCCTGCGCCAGAAAGATTATCCTGGCGACAACCCCCTGGCATTTCTGAACTTCATGACTTGGAAGAGCTCCTCAGCTTCTTCTTCGTAAGCATATATTCCTGACCTGCTCCAGGCCTAACTCTCCAACAAATAGCTCAGCATGCCTTTGGTCCGCCCCATGTCATTGACCATCCTGGCGCCATCCACAAGACGGTTGGAAATCCCAATTAACTTCCAATCCTTCTGCCCCGAAGTCGCACTTGTAAGTATTGTTGACAACTCCTTGGAACCAAACAAGAACAATACAGCTCCCCGATATAATTCAAGTCATCTCCATGAACGGTTAGCCAGATTCGCCGTGTCATGCGTTCAAACGCACATGATGATGCGTTTCCGCTGTCTTAATCAACGTCACGTGCAGATGCCACGCAACAGCCCCCCCAGTTCCTGGCGGCGCCACGAGTGCCACAGACACGCCTGGCGCACGATGTCCCTCGGGCTACCCGATGAAGATGTTCTTCTCGGACTTGGCGTAAAAGCATGCCCACTTAACATCTGTCAATCCCAAATTGAATCCTCTCGGGCGCCCCCCTTCGGTCATGCCATATCTCCTCGGCAACTGCCACGGAGAAAAACTGCAATGGGGCATGCAATGGGAGGGGGCTGCAAATCCGTTCTTCTCGTCAGAATTGCACCTTAATTAACTAGCTGGGCCACGAGCCCGGATCGGCACTCAAGATTGGCCTCGTCGCCCAAGCTAATATCCACCCACCTCGCACCATGGGGGATTTGCTGGTGACAGACCAGCATTCCCCCCGACTATTTCCTCCGAGACCTCGCGCATCCCGAATTGGCCCATCTCCTCGTCTCGACTTCTGCACGCGAACTCTGGATCGAGCCCGCCCCCCATTACATCGCCCCGATCGCGTCATTGACCACTCGCGGTGGACCGCGTCGAACCCCCCCCCCCCAGGACGCTGACCGCACTTCAGCAGCGCCCCCAGCCCTGGCGCCGGCGCGCCCCGCGGATCCACCGGCGCATCTGGACGGCTCGCGCAATCCAAAAAATGAAACGAGCGGCAATATTGCGCGCCCCCCCTCTGCACCCTGCCCCCCGCCCCTTCCCAAATTGCACTGGCCCCCCTGCCCTCGAGCGCTCGCCCCGCGCCCAAGCCTGGGCCCCAAAGGAGCACCGGGGGGAAGAGCCGCGATCTCTCCTGGCCCGCGATCTCTTCTCATCTGATTCGCACCTGACCTCGCGAATGCCCGGCATTTCGCCCGGCTCGGCCCAATTATCTTTCGGGTCACGGGCTCTGAACGAGCACCCCAATCGGTCGTCGGCCGTTATCTGGTCAACCAGGCCCTCGGGGATAGCTCGACATAGTCGGCCCGGGCATGTCTCCGACCCGCTCGTTCGGCCCCCTCCAATTGACTCGGCGCGTCGACGCGGGCCCTGACATTTCCCGCTGAGGCCCCTTCCGATGTAGGGGCCGTCAATCATGGACTGAGCGGGCTTCCTTATTCGCGCCCACTCTCCTTCCACGACCAGCCCCAGGTCGCGACGTCACAGGTCGCCCTCATGCGCGCGCACATCTCCAGTCTCGAGCATCATCTCCACTGCCGCCGCAGACTAACTTCAGGCCCCCGCAGAGCGCTCAAATAGAAGTTTCGCCAGCCCCCCTGCGGGAACACCAGGCGCCGCGGTTTAGGCCCGTTGCCCCCTGCCCCAGTCCCAGTCTCCAATGCGACCGCCCTGCCTCCTGCTTCCCGAAGCGAATCGTCGCGCGCCGCGCGAGGGGGGGCGGGGGGGGGGGGGGGGGGGCGAGAAGGGCCCTGGCCGCCTCCGCCCGGGGGGGCCCCAGAATTCGAGGGGGGCCCTGGGGCGCGCAGCGACGCGTGAGATTCGCGCCCCCGAGACCACGATGCCCTGCAGATCGCGCCGCGCCTGCGCGGTCATGATCCCGCGCAAAGTAAACCACATTCGCGTCCCCGACGCCCGGGGCCCTTGCAAATTGCGCTGCGATCGCGCCCCCGAAACCGCAATCTCCTTGAACTG
This sequence comes from Prorocentrum cordatum, assembly GCA_963575745.1. NCBI lineage: Eukaryota > Dinophyceae > Prorocentrales > Prorocentraceae > Prorocentrum > Prorocentrum cordatum. The sequence continues at coordinate 20,400 of CAUYUJ010009064.1, read as the reverse complement.
CGCAACACGCGCGCCCCCGACGCCACGATCCCGAATGAATCGCGCGCCCGCCGCGCCCCCGAAATCAAACGCCCCCGCGACGCGCGCGGCGCCCGCGCCTACCAAGCCACATTCCTTGGTCGCTGGCCCCCAAAACTTCAGGCGAGGCCTCCGAGACGGTCCAAGAGCGCCCCAAGGCGCCCAAGAAGGCCCCAAGGCGGCCCAAGAAGCCCCCAAGAGGCCCCGAGGAGCGCTCCAAGAGGACCCCCAAGAGGGGCCCAAGAGGCCAACACCTGCGATGTGCTTTAGGTCAGTTGATGGCCGGTGGCACGCGCATACCCCCAGCGGCCCCCGCAGGAAGTTCCGACGTCGCCTCGCGACGGCGCCGAGGCCTCGCAACACAGCCCTTGAATACCCATTATCCGAGAAAGGGGGCCGGCGGCCGGGGGCGAAGCCCTTGCGCATATAGCCAATTGTTTATCTGATACTTCCGCGGACCCAGCGCCAGTTTGAACCGTCCTACCGCGCTGCCAGACATGTTCCTTATCTTTTCAGGCCCAAGCCTTATCGGGCGGGAAGGCCTGCAACCAAATCAATGCGGCACACACTGGGTCTGCGATCAACAATAATGCGGCGGTGACCTTGGTGATTTTAATCGCATGTGCTTGCATCACCTCGCAAGTGAGATCATCGCGCGCGGTCAGATTCATGACTAAACCTGGTTCTGATCCCAGTGTTTCCGCCATGACGGCGACTCGGACTGGTAGGAAAACTTCAGCAAAACGTGGATGCACATGGTGACCCGGCGCTGGCCTTCGCCGCGGAATCTGACAGTTCCCCTGAATCCGTCGGCCTGGCCCATGCCATCCAAAGCAGCGCTAAGCAACAATTCCACTACATTTGAATCAAAACCCATGATTAAAACCGGAGAGCACCCCATGGGTGATCATATGATCATGTTATTCGTCTACCTGTCCAAATGCATATGCTTCCACGTTCTCGTCGTCGGGCCCCTCGCCTCCGCCGCCTCCTAGACTCCCTCGCGGCATCTCTTCGCCCCCTTCTTCCTGTCTAACTTCTGCGGTCCTCTCATCGTCTCCAAGGTCATCTGCCTCCCTTTCGAGCGCTGCTGACCTTGGCGGAGCAACGTTAGTTGGTCGTCCGTCGTCATCACCTCCAGAAAAGACGCGGAAATCAATCAAACCTGTCCACAATCCGCGTAACTCCTTGTCACCCTCATCTTTTCAAACGCCTGTTACATCCTCGAGGTCACCGGCTTCCAAGAGAATGCACTCGTTCGTCTCTCATTGCAAAATCGATCGGGGGCTCTAAGTGTCTCTAATCACATTCAAGATTGGCCCTGGCTTCGCGATGCTGTCGAATGGCCACTTCGTCTTCCCAAACTCACTCGTCTACGAACGGGCCCTTCCCATCGCTGTTCTGCGCGGGACTGCCGCGCTCCATTCTCGTCTAAACTGCCGCCAATATTTCTCGGACGTTCGGACAGTCTCGTCTTTCACGCCACTCGAAAAGACGTTCTCGACATCCCGCGCAAGGAGGCGCGTTGGCCGCGCCCCCTCTGGCCACAGCTCTGCGCCCATAACGGCCAGACGCAGGCCCCATGGCCATGCACTCCGAGAGCCACTGACGGCCAGGCACCTGCAGCTAAACCTCGACGACTGGGCACCGCCAGCGCAAGACCACGATGGCTCTGACCTCCATGCGAGATCGGGCCTGGTTGCGAGGGTAACCCTTCCACGTCGCTACCTTCATCTAGATTCCATTTCCCCCTACAACTCCGCGAGCGCCTGAGCTCGCCAGACTTGGCGACGCCCTCTGGAGTGCCCACGATTTACTCACGGCTGGCTTCCTGCGTTCCTACGAAAGCACCACTCCAACAGCTCGCATTCGTCGCCCCCATTTTAGGCGGAGTCTGCCGGCGCGCGACGCGCGCCCCCCAACTCGGACAACGGCGCGTCGAATTCCCCCCCCCGCCCTCGGCGACATTCGCGGGCCGCCCTGCCGTCGGCGCCCATCGCGATCACGTCGACGAAAGGAGACGCGCAGGCCACAGACCAACGTGCACGGGCACGACCACCACCAAACCCTGTTTTCCCAAATCAGCGATTGCGCTGAAGGGGCCCTAGCGGACGTCGACAGATTTGGCGAAAATTCCCAGCGAATTTCGGCGGGCGGCCGGGCCCCCGGTTCCCCGGATTCCCGCCGGCTGGTACCGGGCCCATTTCGGCGGGCGGCGGGGCCCCCAGGTTCCTGGGCCCCCAGGTTTCTAATCAATGTCCTGTGGTCTATCGGTCTCGCCATCTCATTGCCAGCATCTCCATCGATCCCACTATCGACCTCACAATGGAACTCACTATAGGACGAACGATCGACCTCACTATCGATCTCACTGAATCGATTTCACGATCGGTCTCATGACCGCGCCACTCAACTCGCCGCCCCATCCTGCCCCCCCCCCCCATCTCAAAACTCATGGCGATTAAATTTCAGATGAGCCCATGGGCCAACGCGGGCCCCAAAGAACAGGCACGCCACGCGAGCCCCCGGCCCGGGAATGCCCTCATCAATCGCCATTCGATTCCTCGATTTTCCTCGACCTCTCCTGAGCTGCAGCGCCTTTAGGGGCCCACGCGGATAACTGGGGGCTGCCGCTCTTCCCGTGCACCGTCGCCGTCTGCCCCGTTGCTCCATGTTCTGGGCGTTTGACTGCATGGCCGCCCATCGTTGTCTATCCAATACGACGCGGCCCCCTGCTTCCACCATCGCACGCGCAAGCCCGAATACCTCAACGCCGGCCACGTGGATGGGCCGGCCCCCTGCTTCCACCATCGCACGCGCAAACCCGAATACCTCAACGCCGGCCACGTGGATGGGCGCGCTCACCAAGAACACCTGGTCTC
>CAUYUJ010009064.1:0-12500 GCA_963575745.1 Prorocentrum cordatum | reverse complement strand
ACCCGTAGGCACGCTCGAGAAAGGAGCGGAGGTGTTTGGGGAAGCGCACTCTGGGGTCGGCGGAATGGGAGTTGGACCCCTGTGGAGGAGCGCCCTCCAAAGGTTGGCCGTGACCAGCTGGTTGCGAGAGAGCTCCCTGATAGGGATGTGCGCAGTGTGCTCACAAGGGCCGGCCGGAGGGGCCGGACGGACAGGGGTGGCGGCCGCAGCGTCGGCTGCGTCGGCATCGGAGGCGCTGGCCTACGACGCATGGGGGTTCAAGCGTGCAGGAGATCGGAACCTCTGGCGGCCCTGTGGAGGCTCGGCGGGGCCGTCCGTCGGGTGCCAGGTGGTCTGGGTTTACTGTGGCCCTTGACCTGGAGCGCTGTAGGCCCCGACGGCGAGAGCCGGCACGTGCACCGTGTGTGCGAGACACAGGAGGGGGAGGGGGGGCCAAGATGCCCCCGAGTGCGTGGCAGCGGTCAATGAAGAAGACAAGCATCCGTGTGGGTGCCAGGAGGGCACCGACGGCCATGAGGAGAGGTTCACGAGGGGCGGACCCGTGGAGACCGCGCAGGAGGGGGCGCCACATTATGTGGCGCCTCCTGATAAGGAAGCACGGCTTCAAAGTACCGCGGGAATGACGACCCCACGGGTTGCGAGTCCTGACCATTGCGTGTGCCTGCTTGCGGAGGCATCATCAGACATCCTCTGGGGTGCGGGAGGAGGCACGGAGGGATCATGAGGGCCAGTGTGTGGAGCCCCAGGCAGAGCACGAGGTCCACGCACCCAGTATGCGGGAAGGTGCTGGTCGTTGAGCGGGGGACAGCCCAAGTCGATCCAGGCCTCAACATCAAAGTGCCAGAACATGTCTAAGGAGGCATCGCCCGAAGGGGGCCCAAGGTCAGGGCAGGCGGCAACGGCGCCTGGAAGCATGGCGCGGAGCGCGTCCGAATCGAGTGCGGCAAGAGCACCCTGGAGGTCGAAGAACTCGCGGATGCGGGACTCGCGCGGGCGCCATGAGGGAGCCGAAAAGACCACAGGGAGCCAGGGAGGAGCGGCAGGAAGGGGGCCGAGAGCACCAAGATCAGCAGTGACCGAGGAGTCAGAGGCGGGGGGGCGCCAGAGCCAGTGCCAAAACCGGCTGCTCCATTGCCAGGGCCGTGCCGGGCCTGGGATGCGCATGCCGCAGCAGGAGCCCATGCTTCTGGTACGGGGGGCCGGGGCGCGCCGACTGGCGTGCACGCCGAGGGGGCGAATGAGAAGACGAGCCGTCGCGGCCGGAAGCCCGCCTGGCTGGGAGGGATGAGGAAGAGGGCGAGGACGAGGACAAGCACACACACAGACACACACACACACACACACACACACACACACACACACGCGCGCGTGCGCGCGCACACGCACGCGCGAGCACACACACGCGCGCACGCGCACACATTTACCTCGGCGGCTACGCGCCTCGCGCCGTGGCGGTCGCAGCAAGTAAGCAGACGCGACAAGCAAAGCGCAAAGATGGCCCAGGAGAACGGCGGCCAGGGCAGCGAGAGCAGGGACGGACGCGGAGGAGGACGAGAAAGAAGGCAGGGACAGGCAGGAACAGGAGAGCATTCACACACACACACACACACACACACACACACACACACACACACACACACACACACACACACACACACACACACACACACACACACACACACACACACACACACTCACACACACACACACACACACACACACACACACACACACACACACACACACACACGCACACCGATCTCCTGGGCCCAGGATTTGTCCAGCTGGGGCCTTCTGTGTACAGTACGACCCTCGTTCGGAGGGGCTTAAAGGTACAGAAAGGTGGGGCAGGGCAAGGGGTGGGCGTTGAGAACAATCGCTCTGTACGGTCCCTGAGCAGGAAATGTGAGCGTCCAGGTGGGTGCGTCCTCTAGCCCCGCCTCGGGATACCCCCCTCTCCGTAGGCAGGTTCGTGTCGTGATGACTCGGGCATCAGCATCAGCATCAACACCAGCACCAGCATCCGCATCATCACCAAAACGTTTTCACGCCTCCTCATCATCAACATCATCGCCTCGCGGCACTCTCGTACTCTTATTCCCGCCTCCTCTCACCTCCCTTCTGCCGCCTTACTCTTCCGTCCTCCATGATCACCCCTCTCCTCTCCGCCCCCCCTCCTCACTCCCGCATCCCTCCTCTCTCACCCTGCTCGTCCTCCGCATCACCAATCCAAGATTCCCTGCTCTTCCTCCTGCCACTCAACCCCCTCCTGGACGTCCCCTGTGATGATGCCACCGTGGTCGCTGACGTCCGCTGGCTTCCGCTGGCCTTCCGCCGAGTTCCGCCGAAGGCCCGAGGCGAGCATACGCCGAATGCCAGGCCCGTCCTGGAGCACCGCATGCGTTGTACGGTTGGCGCTGGAAAGATGGCGTGCCACATCTCTCTCCGAAAAGTACGTTATCCCTGTGAGGCGATCTCCCCGAAATGGACCCTTCTGCGCACGCCATCCCCCTTGCCAGGGCCTCGTCGGTGCACGCTGCCCCCAAAGTGGGGGATAGCATGTGACAAGCGGGACCGCGGCGCGGCATCGCACGCCATCACTCCAACGCCAGCCGTAACAATGCGCGTGAGGCCGACGAGGAGGAGGAGGAGGAGGAGGAGGAGGAGGAGGAGGAGCGGGAGCGGAACGAGGAGGGAGAGAGAGAACGAGAACTAGATGCCTCCCAGATGGGGTGCGAAAAAATGGGATCGGAGGATCGCGCCGCATCGCCAATGCATCTCCGATACACCGGCGATGCATCGGCGTCGTCAGCGATGCATCGGCGACATCGGCATGGCGAAAATCCGACCCCGATCCAAGAAATCCGCGCGGAGCTCCGAAAACTTGCGTTCATGCCACTGTTGTTCCTTGCTCGGAGGAGGAGCGGGGGCGGCACGAGGAGGGAGAGAGAGACCACGAGAACGGGCAGGGTCACCTGCAGCACCTGGCTCCTGGGCAGGCACGCGCCGCACGCCCTGGGGGGCCCAGCTGCAAGAGTCCGCCCTGCCGTGGGCACGCACCAGCAGCTGCGCGCGGCGGCGAGGACGGGCACGGCCGTCGAAGGCGACGACGAGGGCGAATAGCCCAGGAGCAACACGTGTACTCCAGATTTCGTAATAAAAAGGAGGGGGTCTGGACCCTCCAAGACAGGCCATTTCAGACCTCCCCCGTGGGAGAACCCTCCAAAACATCGTCCCCAGACCCCCCAGGCCTTCCAAGATAGCCTGGAAGAGACCCCCCCCCGAAATGAGACCCCCCTCCCTTTATTACGAAATCTGGAGCATCCAGGCGCGCCGATGGTCCATGTCTTCGGCGACACGTGTAATACCCGCCCCTGGGCCTTCGCTCCCATCGTCGCCCCCGGGGCCAGGGCAGGGAGAGCGTCCCCCCCAGCGGGCTGTTTCTGGCAGAGTCGGCAGCCACGCACACGACACAAAATTCATTGAAATCCGTCTGTGAATGGGCAGCGAGGAGGTGCGCCAACGCAGGGGGAGGGGGGGTGCGCCAATCGCAGCCTTGCTCGTGCGCACCTGTCCGGTCCACAACGTGCCTCCGCGGGGGGGGGGGGGGGGGCACCCTCCGCGCTCGCGCTTCATCTGACATCCTACGCCTCCCTCCCATCCCTTCCCATGGCGCTGATGTTTCTCTGTGCGCGGACGCGTGTCATAGCCGGCCTGCGACTTACACAGAAAGATAAGTTCGGGTTATGCGCAGTCGGAAAAGGGAAACTGCGTGCACAGGCGGAGGTGGCGGGTGAGCAGGAGGATGAGCGGGAGGAAAAAGATGGCGACGATCAGCAGCAACAGAAACTAAAGCGGAAGGATCGGGAGGGAAAGGAGGACCAGGGGAAGGCGGAGGAGGGGAAATGAGCGGGAGCGACATGTGAACAAAGACTCGGATTCAGAAAAAAGGCCCGCGCTGGGGCGAGCGCGCCATTCTGAACGACGGGAGAAACGCGCCGATCCGAAAACGAGGCCCACGCTGCAGCTGGAGCACTAGCTTGAAACACCGAAAACACTTGGATGGCAAAGGCCACAAAAAAAACAATAGTTAAGACCCTCGGGAAGAAGGCAGAAGAAGAAGACGAAAACAAACCAACTACAAAAACAACAACACAAGACAAACAAACAAACAAACAAACAAAAACAAAAAACGCGGAGGGCCCGGGAGATCTTCGGGACAACTTGAAGGGGGAAATGCGAAGCACGAAGCACGCCCGCATATGGGCACCGTCTGGGGTGCTGCGGGTGCGGCGCGGGGGCGCTGGTGCACAAGGAGAAAAATGAGGCCCGATCAGAAATCCAGCTCGACCTCGTTCCAAAGCCCCCTTGTGGTAGATTGACATACTTGAGCCACCCGCGCAGCTTGTTCATACTTAGCGCGACGTGAACTGTGAGCCGATATTTTGCCAGATCCGCCGATGCTGCATTGAACATTTCGTCTCTATCTCCAACGTGAGGTGGAAGTGAACATGGAACATCGAATGCTCGAGTCCAGGTGAAGTGCTGAGTTGGCGGGGGTTGAGGGTCAACAGGTGGAGGTGGAAGTGGTAAATTCAATGTTGGAGGCTGGAGAGCTTGTAGAAACTGGAGGTCGATGGTTGGAGGTGGCCTTTCAAAGTCGGATGCTGGACACTGGAGGTCGGACTGCTCATGTGTTGGAGGCTTGAAGTGGATAGTCGGAGGTGGAGGTCAAAAGTCGGGTGCTTGATGCTGGACGTTGAAGTGCATGTTGAAGCCTGAATGCTGGAAGGTGGAAACCGTAAGCTGGAAGTTGGAGTGGTGCGCGAATGGAGTCTGTAGGTCGATAAAGGGGGTGGAGATGGAAAGTCGGACGCTCGAAACTGGAAGTCGGAATACTGGACTGGTGGAGGCTGGCGGTCAATTGTCGGAGATGACGGTGGAAAGTCGACTGCTGGATGCTGGAAGTCAGAGTGCTGAGCGGGTAGGGACGGGAAAATCGAGAAATAGACGTGGATGTGGACGTGGAAAGTTGGACGCTGATCGCCGAGAGTCGGAGGTGTGCACTGGTGGGGTCGTTGTCGATAAGTGGAGGTCGAAAAAGACAGTCTGCTGCGGGCTCGAGGTCGGAATGTTAAACTGGTGGTGGCTGGAGGTCGGCAGGAAGGAGGTGAAAATGGCGAGTCGGATGTTGAATGGTGGAGGTAGGAGTACTGGGCTGGTGGAGCCTGGAGGTCCATAGGCGGAGGTAGATATGGAAGTCGGATGCTGGAAGCTGGTGATCAGAGTGCTGAACTGCTGGAAGTTAGAAATCGATAGAAAAAGGTGCGGGGGGGAGAGTCGGAAGCTAGATGCAGGAGGTCTGCATGCTGAACAGGTGGAAGCTGGAAGTCGATAGGTGGAGGTGGAAGCAGAAAGTCGGATGCTGGTGGATGTAGGTCGGAAGGCAAAAACTGGTGGAGGCTGGCGGTCGGTAGTTGGAAGTCGTAGTGCAAAGATAGATGATGGATGAAAAATGGAATGTCTGACTTTTCACATGGCGCAGCGTATTCATATATGGTGCGACATAGAATGTGCCCCAAAATCGCCCCAAAAACCCATCGACGCCGTAGTAAGGATAGTTGAGATACTCACGCCGTCACACCCAAGGTAATATTCGAGATGCCTTCTTGTGTCATCGATCCATCTGGAAAGATACACCAGATCATGTTGTGGAGTCCGCTGAATTACCTGTCGCATCCACTCCTGCTCTCCAGTGGCACTCAACTTCCGCATCCATTGCCATTCGTTTCTCTGGGTGGCCCGATTGATCCAATCCATGGCTCCAACTTGTCAATGTCTACATCGTCGTCATCATACGGAACACGCGGCGTAGCATCCGGTGGCTCGCTGTCCACGTCACATCAATCGTCGTCCTCGGCGGAATTCAACACGGTGCCGTCATTCGGGCTGTTGGTATGTAAATCCGGTGCTTGCTGTGATGATTGGATGACAATGTTTGCAAAATTGCCCCGTGGTGCTCGCACAATCATGCGAACATTTGTCGCTGTGTTCGCCCAGGTCGGTTTGCTAAGCCGGTGGTGAGCGTCCAGGCTTCGCAACCGTACAAGATAGTCGGCGTGATGGTTGCGTGAAAGAGGCGAAGTCGGTCTGATTGAAAGTAGGTTGGTCCAGTAAATTCCTGTTGCTACATGCGAAGCTTCCGCCAGGCTGTGGCAATGCGGTTTTCGATTTCCGTTATGTGAAGTGCATTGTGCTGCAGCAACCGTCCGAGATATTTCGTGGTGCGGTACGGTGCACGCTTTCGGGTGTGCGTGTGCTGCGCGGTGGTCTGTGGCTGTTGTGCATGATCTTCGTTGTGTCAGGATGCAATGTTAGGCCTGCCTTGCCCGCTTCGGTGATGAGGTCGGTCAGCATATGTGTCAGGTGGTTCAGTGACCAACAAATAAGAAGATGTCATCCGCGAAGCAAAGGTTGGTGAGTCGGTCACCCGCGTGCAGTTTGAGTTTGAAGCCGTAATTCATAGATGCCCATGTTTGTTTGGCTCGCCTCATGATGTTATCTCACACGCTGTTGAAAAGTAGTGAACTAAGGGGGGGTCATTTCTGGGTTCCCCGCAGGACGTTGACTGGTCTGCTTCTGCGGTCTGTGTGAACTGAGCCCGTCTGGTCCTGATAGAGTTTTGCCAGCAAGTAGATGTACGGTGCGTGTGAATGCTGCTCTGCAAGCGACTCCCATTTGCTCGCGTGTGTAATGCTGTCGAATTCTTTATTGAAGTCCTCTGCGGCCGACCACATATGGAGTTGCCATTCGTCTGCGGTTTCTTGCAGTATTGCTGTCGTGAATAAGCGGTCGGTGGTGCTGCGGCGTGGTCGGAAGCCAGCTTGGTCGGCGCTTTGGTTGCTGTCTAAGAGCTGGTGCAGCCGGATGTAAAGAAGCCGCCAGAAGAGTTTATACAGCATGGGAATGCTAGCAATTGGTCTCTAATTATTTGGTTGCTGTGGGCCTCCGCTTGTGTGAAGCACTTTGATAACTGTATGCCGCCAGCTGGTCGGTGTCAGCGAATCAGGTAGGAGGATGTTGTTAACTGGCTCGCGCGTGCTTGCGTGCTCGCGTGCTCGCGTGCTGGGCGTGCTCGTGCCATATCTGCCGACCCATTCGGCGTATGTGAAACGCTGTCGTCGAATTCGTCGTCGCCGTCGCCAGTTCCAAGGAAACCTAGAAGCGACCAAAGAAAGAAACGTCGTAAAAGAAACGTCGCAGTAAAGTCGATTCCCTCTCCCTGTCCCCTCCCTGCCAGGGGGGGAGGGCAGAGGGAGGGACCCGGGGGGGTCAGGGGGGAGTAGTCGGCGGTGGACAAACCTCCCTTTAGTAAACCTCCCCTTAGTGAAAACGGCCTGGGACCGAAACCGACGGACCTGGACCCGCAAAAGTAACGGCCGCGACGCCCTCTCGCGAACCGAGAACGGCCAACTCCTCAATCGACGTGGCAGGGCAGGAGGTCTATCAATCTCCGAGGGGTTAGGGGGGAGTAGGGGTAGGGGTAAGGGGAGAGGTCACGGGTCAGATTGCCGCCACCCCGAGGGGCCCGGCGGCCCTCCCTCCCCTCCCCTGGGCGGCCTCCCTGGTGGAGCAGGGGGACCAGGAGGAGGAGAGGCAGAGGGACCCAACCGAACCCAGAACCGATAACCGTGACCGAACCGGACCGAACCGGACCAAAACAAGAAAATCAAAAACCGAACCAAACCGAACCGAATTCGTTCAGAACCGAACCGGGGGGAACCGAACCGATCTAGAACCGGAACCGAGCCGGAACCAGAACCGGGTGGCCCCCGAACCGAACCGACGTGAACCGAGTCGGACGTCCCAACCCAGCCCATACAGGACCGCAGGACGACGACCGGTCCACTGGCCACCCACCTCCGTCGCGACCCCCTTCAGTCGCGACCCCCTCCCGTCGCGACCCCCTCCCGTCGCGACCCCCTCCCGTCGCGACCCCCCCCGACGCGACCTCCCCCGTCGCGACCCCCCCCCCCCGTCGCGACCCTCCCCCCCGTCGCGTCCTCCCCCCGTCGCGTCCTCCTCTTTCGTGGAAGGGGGAGGACGAGGAGGAGGAAGAGGAGGATGTGGTGGAGGTGGAGGCGGTGGAGGACGGGGAGAGGGAGGGGGAGAGGGAGGGGGAGAGGGAGGGAGAGAGGGAGGGGGAGAGGGCAGAGGGGAGAGGGCAGAGGGGCAGGAGGAGGAGGAGGGGTCAGGGAAGTGGGAGGCGGGAGGAGGGGGGGGAGGAGGAGGAGGAGGAGGAGGAGGAGGAGGAGGAGGAGGAGGAGGAGGAGGAGAGGAGGAGGAGGAGGAGGAGGAGGATGAGGAGGAGGAGGAGGAGGAGGAGGAGAGAGGAGGAGGAGGAGGAGGAGGAGGAGGAGGAGGAGGAGGAGGAGAGGAGGGGAGGAGGAGGAGGGGGGAGGAGGAGGAGGAGGAGGAGGAGGAGGGGGAGGGGAGGGGGAGGGGGGAGGGGGAGGGGGAGGGGGGAGGTGCACGAAAGTGGCTGCGTCTTGGTTACCCCCCCGACCTTGATGAAAGGCCACGTCGGTCGAAATACGAGCTTCACGACAGGCCCGCCTCGGACGCCCGCGAGGAGGCGCCGCCCCGCGGGCCCCAGGCCTGGCGGCGCCGATCGCGGGCTCGGGAGGCGGGGGCCACGGGAGCGCCGTGCCATGGCGAGGAGATCGTCGACGGGGGGGGGCAGCTCCTGGGGGGTCCTCACGGGACCGGCTAAAGACCAGCCTTGCAAGGAGGAGGGTACGGAGGGAGGGGAGAGGAGAAGCTCATCAGAGGGAGGGGAGAAGCATCCGACGATGAAGGACAATCATCAGAAGATGAGAAGATCATCGATTGGGGAGGGGAGAGAATCTTCTTCGGCTCCATGGCAGATCTGCCTTCAACAAGAATAAATCCGTAGGGTGGGGACCAGTGCCCATGCACCATACCACGTTTGGACTCCCTTCAGGCCCCGATCAAGCACGGTACGGTGCATAGTTTTTCAGCTCTGAGGGCTGGAACTCGGTGCACCGTACCATTTCTGGGTCGGGGGCCGATGACGACGCCTCAGGAGACGCCAACAAGGTACGGTGCAAACAAGGCTGCCAACGAAGGGAAAGACTGGTCTACTCTTATTTGGAAACAGATATTATGTTAAAATGTCCATCCGTGATGTAGAAATTATCTGCCTGCAGATCAGCTGAACTGATCGGCATATCAATTCTTACAGAGTAGACCAGCATTGATTCCTCCTTGCATGGCGAAAAGATCATCGATAGAGAGGGGGCACCTCCTGGGGGGTCTTCGTGGGAATGATGAAAGGCGATCACCAAAAGAAGAAAGTATATAGATACCGATGCCGTGTCCTCGTCGCCACGGCTGGAATCGCCTGAGAATTCTGGTCAGAACGCATCCCTGGAGAGGTCTGGAGAGTGCTGGTGTCGGTCCTTTCTTCTTCTTCTTCTTCTTCTTCTTCTTATTCTTCTTCTTTGCCCCTCACATTCCGAGCGGCGAAAGTATCCATATCCATGCTCTCGCGATCTGGACTCCCAGGCGCGATCACGTGGGTGAGCGGTCGCACGGATACGTCCCGCCCAGGGCATCCTGGGAAAAAACGTCCCATGTCCGCGGGGTCGCGGCCCAGAGGCCCGGCACGCGAGGCCGTGGGTACGGGTGTACTCCGCGACCACGAGACTGGTGAGCCCGAGGCGGATGATACGCCGAATCAGGAAAGGGTGCCGCGGACTCAACTAGATTCGGCCGGAGTCAAGCGGATTCAGCGGGGTTCAGCTGGATTTGGCCACACTCCCGCCAAGGATATGCCAGGGCCGATGCTGATATGTACCAGAATCCTCCGTCGCCGCCCCATTGACTACCTACCAGACCACCCCAACCCAACCCGAAGACCCGAATTTCGGGTTGGGGGGGGTAAGGGGTCCACATGTGTTTTTTCGATGTTTCCCGACCCCCCCTCACTGGAGATCGGGGGTAAATCTGAGCCTTCGGGTTGGGTTGGGGTGGTTTGGTGGGTGGTGACCCATGGCGTGCGTCGCGCGCCAGGGGAGGGGAGCCCAGCACCGACCCGAGAGATCCGCGAAGACCTGAGGAAGTGAATGCTCCTTCTTGCCCTGATCGAGATACCCGCTGCCAAGAAGGAGGGCAGTCCCAGTCGATTCGCGGACAAACGAGCACAGCGAGGCGTGCGGGATTACGAAAATGTACGATTCCCCATCGCGCTGTCCTACCACGTGTCTGCGAAAGTGTATGCTCATTTTATCGTTGCTCGCGTCATGGGCTGACTGTGAAGCGGTAGACGTTTATCTCCTTGGTCGTGGCGCGCGTGCAGCTGCCGCTGGGCGGGGAGGCCGACGGCATCGAAGGGCGCTCGGGGGATGTCGAACGTCGGGTGGCCGCGCTGCTCAGGAGGTCTACTTCTCAGAATGAGGGGGCCGAACGGTCTTACACACTCCTTGGCTGCGTGGCGGCAGTGGGGTTCCGCGGTGCGGATTGTCGTTGCTGCTGTTGTTGTCCGTGTTGTTCTTCTTGCTGCTCCTGTCATTGTCGTCGTCGTCAGCGCGGGTGGGTCGCCGGCGGGGGTGGACGGGTCGCGGGTGGGTCGCGGCGCGGGTGGGTCGCGGTGGGGTCGGGTCGCGGGTGCGAAACGGCGCGGGTAGGTCGCGACCCACCCGCGCCTCTTCACTCCGATCCACAACTGCCAGGGAATGGAAAGAGGAAGGGGTAATCAGGAGGAGGAGGAGGAGGAGGAGGAGGGGAGGAGAAGGCGGAGAGGAGGCGGAGGAAGAAGAGGGGGGGGGGGGGGGGGGGGGGGGGAGAAAGGGCGGGGGGAAGGGGAGAGGGGGGAGGGGGACCCCTGTTTGTTCAGGACACGGCGAGCGCGCAGGCCGGACGAGCAGCCCAGGGGGCACTGAACGGGGAGCTCGAAGAAGGCCCAGCAAGAGACAGCGGGAGACACGGGGCGGGCGGCCGCGGGCGGAAGGGGGCACAGGGAGGAGGCGGCCGGCGCAGCCGGGGAATGTCTTCTGGAGGCGTGCACCGGCCCAGGCTCGGGCGAGTAGCAAGTACTGACTACCTACCAGACCACCCCAACCCAACCCGAAGGCCCGAATTTCGGGTTGGGGGGGGTAAAGGTTCCACATGTGTTTTTTCTATGTTTCCCGACCCCCCCCTCTGGAAATCGAGGGTAAATTTGAGCCTTCGGGTTGGGTTGGGGTGGTTTGGTGGGTGGTGAAGTACAGGAAGTACTGGAAGAGGTTAGGGCGGGTGGCAATGGGGCGGGGACCTACATGGGAGGTAAAGAGCCCTACAGAGGCCCTTCAGGGCCCCTTTTGGGCCCCTGCTGGCTCCCACAGGAGCCCTAAAGGGGCCTTCAGAGCAATGTTCTTCCCCCCCGTTCCTTCAGGCCACACCGCCTTACCACCCGCCCGAAAGGCGGGGCACACCGAGCGGGCTCGAGGGTGTTGGTATCTGCACTGCACAGGGGGAGAATGTGCAACAACGAGCCGCAGAGTGAGCGCCAGGGGCGGAAGGCCGCCAGGCAGACGCCTGAGGGGTCCATTGAGCAACCAGGGCGGCAAGGCTGGGCTGCCACCAGGAGGGACCACAGGGAGGGCGGGAACGCTCATGCCCAGTGGCGGCATGCCGAGACGGAAGCGAGTGGCGCCCGCTGTGGCGAGCCCTGAAGGCAGGGGGGGGCAAGAGGGGGGGGCGCAGGGAGGACAGGGGATGGCGTGGGCAGGCGGAAGATGAAGAGAGGAAGGCGGAGAGTAGGGAAGAAGAGGAGGAGGAGGAGGAAGAGGAGGAGAGAGGGAGGAAGGTGCCACACGCCCAGACCCGGCAAATTTGGGCAGACGCCCTAGCTGGCCGCGGGCTCACTCGACGCTGAGCTGGAGGCCGTAGGTGTAGTCGCCCTGAGGCCATGCTCCCAATCCACAAACGCGTACACACAACTCAGCCTCTCCTCCTCCTCCTCGTCCTCCTCCTCCACGAGCTACTGCTACTACAAACTACGACTACTACTATTACTACTACTACTACTACTACTACTACTACTACTACTACTACCACTACTACTACTACAACTACTACTACTACTACTACTACTACTACTACTACTACTACTACTACTACTACTCTTACTACTATCACTACTACTACCACCACTACCACTACTACTACTACTACTACTACTACTACTACTACTACTACTACTACTACTACTACTACCACTGCTACCACTACCATTACTGCGACTACTACTACTACGACTACTACGACTACTACTACTACTACTACTACTACCACTACTACTACTACTACTACTACTACTACTACTACTACTACTACTACTACTACTACTACTACTACTTCTACTACTACTACTACTACTACTACTAATACTTCTACTACTACTACTACTACTACTACTACTACTACTACTACTACTA
>CAUYUJ010009063.1:0-36447 GCA_963575745.1 Prorocentrum cordatum | reverse complement strand
AAACTCGTGCACACCAAGGCTCCCAAGAGCGAACGGTGACGTACACAGCTCTCAACACCAAGGTTCCCAAGAGCGAGCGGCAACGTCGCAGTTTCGGAACACGAAGGCTCCCAAGAGCGAGCGGTGACGTCACAAATTCTTACCACCAAGGCTCCCAAGACTCCCAAGAGCGAAGGGTGCCATGAGCCCTCTCGGGCAGGTTGCTGCAGCGCTCTTTCCGTTCCCGTGCCGGCCTAGGTGACAGAAAGAGCGAGGTACGAGCGAGTGACGTTGAGCAGGGGCGAAGCCCTCCTTGGGGGGAGTGCAGAGGGGGGTTGAGGTGGGAGTGTTGGGTCGGTAATGGCACGTTTTCTTTGTACTTATTCGAGTGAAGCGGCTCCCGGGCGGCTCCCATGGCCCGTTTCTTTGTATTTTTGTTCGGGTGAACCGGCCAGAGGGCTCCAAGACGGCCCAAGAGGGCCCCAAGACGGCCCCAAGAGAGCTTCAGATGGCCGCTAGACGGTCCAAGAGAGTCTCGAGACGGCTCCAGAGGCCTTCAAGAGGGCCCCCGAGAGGGCCTCAGGAGGCCAAAAACATTGATTTCTCAAGGGTTCTTTGAGGTTTTGCGGGTTCTCCCTTTTCCCGTCCCAGAAAGGCCCCAGACGGCCCAAGAGGCCCCAAAGATCGTCCCAAGACGGCCCAAGAGGCGCCCCAAAGGGGCCCACAACGGTCCAAGAGAGCTCCCAGACAGGCCCAAGACGGCCCAAGAGGCCCCAAAGATCGTCCCAAGACGGCCCCAGAGGCCACCTAAAGGGGCCGAAAACGGCCCAAGAGGGCCCCCAGATGGTTCAGATGGCCTCCAGGCGGTCCAAGAGAGTCTCGAGACGGCTCCAGATCCAATGGCCAGCCCCCCCCCCCCCCCCCCCCCACCCCCCCCCCCCCCGAGACGGCCCCAGAGGCACCCAAGACGGCCCAAGAGGCGCCCAAGACGGCCCAAGAGGAGCCCAAGAGGAGCCCAAGAGGGCTCCAAGAGGGCGCAAGAGCGCTCTAAGAGACCCCACGATCGTCCAAGAGCGTTCCAAGATGGCCTCAGATGGCCTCCAGACCGTCCAAGAAGGGTCCGAGACGGTCCAAGAGGGCTCCAAGAGGCTTCCCAAGAGGTGACGGAAAGAGCGAGGTACGAGCGAGTGACGTTGAGCAGGGGCGAAGCTCTCCATCGGGGAAGTGCAGAGGGGGGTTGAGGCGGGAGTGTTTGACTGGTCTAATGGCTAGTTTTCATTGTGTTGTTTCAAGTGAAGCGGCTCCCGGGCGGCTCCCATGGCCCGTTTCTCTATTTTTTTTGCGTGACGCGGCCCAAGGGCTCCAAGACTGCCGAAGAGGGCCCCAAAACAGCCCCACAGGGCCCCAAGACGGCTCCAAGGGAGCCTCAGATGGCTCCCAGACGATCCAATAGAGCCTCGAGACGGCTCCAAAGGCTCTCCAGAGGCTCCCGAGACGCCCCAGGGGCCAAAAACATTGATTGGTCATTGCTTTTTGCAGGTTTTTGGGGTTCTTGCTGTTTCTGGCCAAGAACTGTCCACAACGGCCCAAGAGGCTCCACAGATCATCCCAAGACGGCCCCCGAGGCTCCCGAAAGGGCCCGACAACAATCCAAGAGAGCCCCAAGGCAGCCCCAGAGGAGCCCCAAACGGTCCAAAAGGGCTCCAAGACGGCCCAAGAGGGCTCCAAAACGGCCCCAGGAGAGTCCCAAGAGGGCCCAAAGAGGTTATCAAGAGGGCTCCAAGACTTCCAAGACGGCCCAGAAGGGCCCTGGTACGGCCCAAATGTACCCCAAAAGGCCTCCCAATGGCTCCAAAAGGGCCCCCACGAAGACCCCGACGAGGCCTAAGAGACAATCAAGAACACCATGGCTCCCATCAGCGAGCGGTGACGTAACAAGCTCTTGACACCAAGGCTCCCAGAGCGCGGTGACGTTAAGAGCTCGTCACACCAATGCTCCCAAGAGCAAGCGGCAACGTAAAAGTCTCTGAACACCAGGGCTCCCAACGGAGAGCGGCGACGTAACAAGCTCTTGACTGGGAGCAGGTGGCATAAAGAGCTCGTCACGCCAAGGCTCCCAAGAGCGTGCGGCAACGTAAACATCTCTGAACACCAGGGCTCCCAACAGAGAGTGGTGACGTAACAAGCTCTTCCCATTAAGGCTCCCAAGAGCGAGCGGCAACGTGACAAACTCGTGCACACCAAGGCTCCCAAGAGCGAACGGTGACGTAGACACCAATCAACACCAAGGTTCCCGAGGGCGAGCGGCAACGTAAAAGTCTTTGCACATCAAGGCTCCCAAGAGCGAGCGGTGACGTAACAAGCTCTTACCACCAAGCCTCCCAAGAGCGAAGGGTGCCGTGAGCCCCTCTCGGGCAAGTTCCTGGTCCGCTCTTTCCGTTTCCGTGCCGGCCCAGGTGACGGAAAGAGCGAGGTGCGAGCGAGTGACGTTGAGCAGGGGCGAAGCCCTCCTTAGGGGGAGTGCAGAGGGGGGGTTGAGGCGCGAGTGTTGGGTTGGTAATGGCCCGTTTCCCTCGTATGTTTTCGAGTGAAGCGGCTCCCGGGCGGCTCCCATGGCCCATTTCTTTGTATTTTTGTTCGGGTGAACTAGCCAGAGTGCCCCAAGACCGCCCAAGAGGGCCCCAAGACGGCCCAAGAGGGCCCCAAGACGGCCCCAAGGGAGCTTCAGATGGTCTCCAGACGGTCCAAGAAAGTCTCGAGACGGCTCCAGAGGCCCTCAAGAGGGTCCCCGAGAGGGCCTCAGGAGGCCAAAAACATAGATTTCACTACGGTTTTCGCCTGTTTTTCGGGTTCTCTCTTTTTCAATCCCAAAGCGCTCCAGACGGCCCAAGAGGCCCCAAAGATCGTCCTAAGACGGCCCCAGAGGCGCCCCAAGGGGGCCCACAACGGTCCAAGAGGGCCCAAAGATCGTCCCAAGACGGCCCCAGAGGCCCCCCAAAGGGGCCGAAAACGGCCCAAGATGGCCCCCAGATGGTTCAGATGGCCTCCGGACGGTCTGAGAGAGCCTCGAGACGGCTCCAGAATCCCTCAAAAGGGGCCCCGAGAGGGCCTCAGGAGGCCAAAAACATTGATTTCCCTTTGGTTTTATGGTTTTCGGGTTTTCTTTTTTCAGTCCCACAAGGGCCCCGATGTCCCAAGAGGCCCCAAAGATCGGCCCAGGAGCCCACAGACGGAGGGGGAGGATGGGAGGAGGAGGAAGGAGGAGGAGGAGGAGGAGGAGGAGGAGGAGGAGGAGGAGGAGGAGGAGGACGAGGAGGAGGAGGAGGAGGAGGAGGAGGAGGAGAGGGAGGAGGAGGCGGAGGAGGAGGCGGAAGAGGAGGAGGAGGAAAAGGAGGAGGAGGAGGAGGAGGAGGAGTCCGGTGGAGTTGGAGGAGGAGGAGGAGAAAGAGGGAGGAGGAGGAGGCAGAGGAGGAGAAGGATGAGGAGGATGAGAATACCAATAATATTGATAATACAATCCATAATCATAGCACTAGTACCCATCTTAATAATCATCATGATAATAATTTTGGCAATCATGAATAACACTATTACGAATAATCATAATAATACGACGAGGAGGAAGAGGAACAAAATTCCCGACCGAGAGCGGTGACGTAGCACGTACAAACTAGCAAGGCTCCCAAGAGCGAGCGGTGACGCAACAAGCTTTTACCACCAAGGCCCCCAAGAGCGAGCGGCAACGTAAGCATTCTGGGCACGAGAACTCTGAACAGAGAGCGATGCCGAAACAAGCTCTTCCCAGCAAGGCTTCCAACAGAGAGCGGCGACGTAACACGCGCTTACCAGCAAGGCTCCCAAGAACGAGCGGTGACGCAACAAGCTCTTGACACCAAGGCCCAAGAACGGGCGGCAACGTAAAAGTCTCGGCACTCCAGGCCTCCCAAGAGCGAGCGGTGACGTAACAAGCTCTTACCACCAAGGCTCTCAAGAGCGAAGGGTGCCGTGAGCCTTCTCGGGCAAGTCCCTAAGGCGCTCTGTCCGTTTCCGTGCCGGCCCCAGGTGACGGAAAGAGCGAGGTACGAGCGAGTGACGTTGAGCAGGGGGCGGAGCCCTTCTAGGGAGGGGTCTAGGGGAGGGGCGAGGCCCGGACGCAATGGTCTAATAGCCCGTTTCCCTCGTATTTTTTCGAGTGAAGCGGCTCCCGGGCGGCTCCCATGGCCCGTTTTTTGTTTGTTTGTATTTTTTTAAAAGGTGAAGCGGCCCAGGGCCCCAAGACAGCCTAAGACGGCCCCAAGACGGCCCCAGGAGAGCTTCAGGTGGCCGCTGGACGGTCCAAGAGAGTCTCGAGACGGCCCCAGAGGCCCTCAAGAGGGCCCCCGAGAGGGCCCCAGGAGGCGAACAACTTTAATTTCCCTATGATTTTTGCAGGTTTTTCGGGTTTTCCTTTTTTCCGTCCCAGAAGGGGCCCAGACGGCCCAAGAGGCCCCAAAGATCGTGTCCCAAGACAGCCCCAGAGGCGCCCCAAATTTGCCCAAAACGGTCCAAGAGAGCCCCCAGACGGGCCCAAGACGGCCCAGAGGCCCCAAAGATCGTCCCAAGACGGTGCCGCAGGGGCCCCAAACGGGCCCAAAACGGTCCCAGAGGGCCCCCAGACGGGCCCAAGACGGCCGAAGAGGCCCCAAAGATCATCCCCAGACGGCCCCAGAGGCGCCCCAAAGGAGCCCAAAACGGCCCCCGATGGCCCCCAGTCGGCCCCAATACAGCCAAGAGGGCCCCGAGGGCCCTAAGAGAGCCCAAGAGAGCCCCAACAGGCTCCCCAGCGCGCCCGAAGAGGAGGAGGGGGAGGGGGAGGAGGAGGAGGAGGAGGAGGAGGAGGAGGAGGAGGAGGAGGAAGAGGAGGAGGAGGAGGAGGAGGAGGAACGAGGACGAGGTTAAGGGAGGAGGTGGGAGGTAGAAGGAGGAGGAGTTGAGGAGATGGAGGAGGAGGAGGATGAGGAGGAGGAGGAGGAGGAGGAGGAGGAGGAGGCAAATAAAGAGCGGCCGGTACCGCAAATCCCACCAGGCCTGTGAGGTTAGGTGGTATAACGCGTTTTTTCTTCTCTCTTCCACTGAAACCCCTCCCCCCTACCCCCTCCCCTGGGCCAGGAAGGGGGGGGGGGGTACCGAGGCGTTAGAGCGTCCAAGGTGGCCCAAGATTGCTCCAAGAGGGCTTCGAAGTCGCAAGATGGCCTCCAAGATGGCCCATGCTATTTCAAGATGGGTCAAGATAGCCTCCGACATACCGCCAAGAGGCCCCAAGACAGCCGCAAAACGGATCCAAGTGCCCTTCGAGCCTTCCACGGCGCCCTCCAAGATGCCAAAACCGTTCAAAAGCCAGGGAAAATCAATAGTTTTGGCATTATCGCCTTTTCGCTTCCAATGGGCTTTGGAAGCCTCAAGGTGGCCCCAAGATGGCCCAAAAGAGGCCCAAGAGGGGCCCAAGAAGGCCGACGACGGCCCCAAGATTGCCCAAGAGGCGCCCAAGAGCGCCCCAAGAGGGCCCCAAGATGCCGTTTGAGAGCCTCCGAGGGGGCCCGAATTGCTTTCCCCCCTCTTTTTGAGCCATGGTGCCCAAGACGGCCCCAAGAGGCCTCCCAGACCCCCCAAAGAGCCCCAAGAGGGCTCCAAGACTCTCCCAAAAGATCCTCAAGAGGGCCCCAAGAAGGCCTCAAGGCAGCCTCAAGATGGGCCAAGATAGCCGAGCATGGCTCAAGATAGCCTCCGACAGCCTCTAGCCGAGCATGGCTCAAGATAGCCTCCAAAGAGGCCTCAAGAAAGCTGGCAATCAATACTGGATGGGCTGGTGGGGATACTTTTTTTCGGTCGCGGCCGCGAGCGAAGAGGCAGGCGGCGGGCAGGGTGTCCGGGCCAACGGGCAAGCTGAATTAGCTACAAGAGGCGCACTGGCCGGTCGGCCCACTCACAAAGCAGCCGCGAGGCAGTGGGGGAGCTGACGGCGGGGGGCATCCTGGGAAGCTCGAGCACATGCAGTGGACAACATGTCGAGGAATTCGATGCCTGCCATGAGGCACGACCCACACAGTGACAAGACGTGTACCTGAGCAACCGAGTCCGTCATTCTGAGTGGGGGCAGGCGCGTGGCCCGAAGAGCGAGTCGCCAGTAGGGCGCCAGGCTCCAACCGTCCCAACGACGTGTGCTAGCCAGGGGGGCTGAGCTGACGCGGAACGTGGTGCGACGCAACCTGCCGGAAGTTGGTAGGTGCGCCTGGGGTGCTGCCGCTGCTGCGAAGGGCTGAACCACTCCGTGGCGATTTCAACACTCGCCAGTCCACCAGGCAGTGCATGGGAAAGGCCGGGCGACTGCGAGCCAAGCAGTGCGTAGCGGCACGGCTCCAGGCCCAGGGTGAGGGGAGAAGGCCAGGCAGGCGCGGTGAGCATCGCCAGCGGGGCATGGGACTGCAGGGGGGTGCTGCGCTGGTGGTGGAGCTGCAGCCTGAAGTACGCCCAAATGAACCAGGGACAAGCTTATCCTCAAGTATACAGAGCTGGCTGTACCTCCCGGGGCACGTGTGGCGCATGTCCAAGCAAGTGTGCAACGTTGCCATTGGGTGGGGCGACCTGGGGGAAGCTGCGCTGAAGCAGGCACGAGAGCCGACGGTCACCATGGCCCGACCCTGCCCGCTGCTTCCACACTTCCCCGCAAGACTCGGGGTCGTCCACCATCACGCACTACGTGGGCCTCCAGGGTCGCAGCTAACCGCCGCTGAAAGTGGGGAGCCTTGCCACGGACAGCGAGGGAAAAGGGCGGCCCTGGGGAGGGGGGACAACACCAACGGCTTCTGACGGCACGCCCGGCGAGCCCCGGGGCCAAGGGCGGGGGACACCCGCCTGGCCCGACAGGGGAGAGGCGAGGGAGAGCACCTCCCCGCCCCTCGACCGGGCCCCGGACCCGTGGGTCAGGGGACATGGCCATTCTCGTGGGTCCTCCAGGGTCGCAGCTAACCGCCGCTCAAGAGCAAATAGTAACGACTGATGGGTCCTTCGAACGGTGTTGATGCCGTGTGATGGTAGGGTCCAGAGTGGACCTCCTGCCATGCTGAATGCTGGTCTGCCAACGCGGAGACTGGCGCCTCTACGGGGATGCTGGGTGTTGGTCCTCCAGGGTCGCAGCTAACCGCCGCAGAAGTTTGTAGTTGACAAAACTGTGACCTGGCTAGGTCGAGCTCGCCGCCAGGCAGGCGGGGGGGGGATGCTGTGGCCCACCTCCGGCCCCTGGCGCGCGGGCCGGTTGTCGTCGTCGGACAGCAAAGTCTATGAGCCCGGGAGGCCTGCCTGCGCGAGCCAGGCTGGCCCCGCCGTGCCAGAGAGGGTGAGGTGTCGGTGCTGGTGGGGAAGCCCCTCCACGTCAGGCCCAAAAAAGGAAGATGGCGGTCCACGTATCCAGCGTGGGCTGTCTAGCTAGGCCGCGCCGTGGGTGAGATGTGGGGGTAGCCTTCGCCCCAGCGGAGGGCGGCCCCGGGTATTGCGGCCTGAGCCGGGCGCAGCGAGGTGAAACGAGCCCCTTCGGGGCAACGGGTGGCTGGGGGTGGGGGGAGCGGGTTTCCTTGGGCAGGTCGTTACCAAGGACGTTGAGGTAGGCCGTGTCGGGAGCACGTCAGTCTTGGGTGTCGGAGTCACTCTTAGCCCACGAGCGGGCGCGCTTGTCCGAGTAGCGGTCGTCCCCTCTTGGGGGGTATATTTTGCCCCTGCCTTTCCAGTCTGAGTCCGTCCATGGGGCTTCTCGCCGATCCCACGAGGTCCATTCTTGCCAGCCCTGCCACTGGCTGGGGGTGGCAGTACCGATGGCTCCAGCCCAGGGGCCTTGTGCAGCCGCAGGCGCGACAGCTCGGCTCTCGGCTGCCCATGGGGCAGGTTTGTCGCGGCTGCCGTAGTCGCGCGGGGCGTGTGCGTGAGCGTCATGCCGCACGGAGCTCATGTGTTTGTCCCTAACTGCAGCCCAGTTTACGCCGAGCCTGAGCTCTCGGTCCATCCGATATGCATCATGGCCGGCGTTGTTCCATGCCTCGAGGAAATCCGCGCACGTCTGGGGTGTGTTCAGCTTGGGATCGCTCTTGTAGCCTCCCTTGGGGTCCTGGCTCAGGGCAGCCCGTTTAACCAACGCCTGCCAGATGCCATTGAAAGCGCCTCCCAGCGTCTTCTGCAGGCGCGTAATCTTGTCCTGGATGGGTTCGCTCCTTTCCACGTCTGCAGCTGCAGTAGTGCATTTCTACATGAGGCCGCAACCCATGGGGTCGTTAAGGTTCTCGTAACATGGCTGAGCACCCCTGCCGTGCCTCCAGGGAGCCCCGCGGATCTCCGTGCGTATGGGGTTACCCTTGGTGATTTGGCGGCACGCCCTCTCCCGTCTTCAGTGTCTTCCGAGGCTGGGCGGTCGCGTCCCCGGCCCCATGCAGTGCGGTTGGGGGTGCGGTCGGCCCTGGCTCCCGCGCAATCCCAGGATGATCCGCTTCCCCTTCCAGAGCTGTCTTTGGCACTCCGAAGCTCTAGGGCGGCTACCCGGTCGAAGGTCTGCGAATAGGGGGCCCAGGCCTTGCCATTTGAGGGCGCGTCCTTGAAAGCACCTAGGGGGTCGAAGAGGTCTGCATCTTCGTCTTCGTCCGCGGCTGGTTCTGGGCTCGCGATCGGGCTCGTTTTCATGGTTGTGGCCAATGCGCTTCCTGGCTCGTCCCCCCAGTCGGGCGCATCCTGTTCGCCCTCGATCTTGCCTGCCTGCTCGCACGAGCCCTGCACTTCCGCGGGCGGGTCGTTGGCCCCATCGTCGCCGGGGGTCTCTTCACCTGCCCTGGGGGAGCGGCCTGGAGTTGCCTCTTACTCACGAACCTGGCTGTCCGATGGGGGGGCGTCTGCTGCCTCTCCGGGCCTGTTCAGCCAATATGCCGCTGGAGAGTTGGCCGTGGTTGCGTACTCCGTGGCAGTCTGAACTGGGTCTAAGTTTGCCAGTTCTTTGATGGTGCCGTCGGCGAGGGTCGCGGGGTCCATTTTCACGAGGTATTCCAGTAGGGTGCTGAGCCTGTGGCGAAGAGGACAGTCGCCTCGCTGCTCGGCAAGGTTGGCTGCGCATGCCTGCCACTTGCTCGCATGCATCACGCTGGCCCTCGTTGGGTGGGACGCCACCCGTGCCGCTGCAGCCCGCTGGCTGTCCCATGGGATACCAGGGGGGCGGCAATTGTCGGGGGTCGTATCCCCATAGATGTTGACCAGGAAGTGGCGTAGACATTGGGGGGGCCAAGACTCCTCGCTGGTCTTATCGCCCGGTATCCCGTCGCCGTATTCCGCCACGTGCTCCATCCATTTCCCGTAAATAGTTGGGTTCCACTCTAACGGAAACTTGACCAATGAGCGTAGGGCGCTATGCGAATCCTGTCCTGTGAGCCCAGAGGCATTGGTAGGGCGGGCCCTGTCGGCGGGGACATGTAGGGGAACAGGGACTTGATGTCCCGAGCGGCAGCGTCTTGCCCGCTGCTCTCACCATTTGGGACAGGCTGGCCGGTGTTGGTAGGGAGAGGCGGCCCTCCGGCTGGGGTGGCTGGCTGTGTGTAGACATTTGGGGGTTGCGGCGTTGGCGCAGTCCGGGGTGAGGTAGACGGCGATGTCGTGGCGCTCCACTATCACCTCCGCTGTCGCTTCCCGCTTGGCTGGTGCCGTGGGGTATATGCGCGAGGACTGCTGGTCGAGAATGTAGTCGAGCGTACCTGGGGCCACGTTCCAGATGTGGATGAGGCACCGCCTGCAAGCCAAGCCGGCGTTTCACCTCCGCTGGTTCCAGAGGGTGGGCATGAGGTCCCATGGCGGTAGACCGGCATCGTCGTCGGCAGGTGTTTCGGGCTCTGGGTTCCACAAGAAGCAGCCTAGCGCTGGGCGGGTCACTGCCCACTCCAACAAGGGTGATCCCGCTGGGCAGGTGTCGCACTGGGCGGAGTAGGCGCCGGTGAGGTGTGACTCGAGCCCGAACCTCCCATCTGTCAGCTTGTGAGCAGGCAGGGTCGTGCCAGCTGCGCGGGGGCTGTGAGCTGGGGGGGCTTTCATAACGAGGTCGCACAAGCTGGTAGGGGTCGGGGCCGTATCTGGACGCCCATATCCGATCGGGAGCCGAGCCCAGGAAGGGAGTGCGCGGGACTCCTTTTCGCGACGTGGCTCCTCCATTATGCCCCTGTAGTACTGGAGTCGCATCGGTAGTGACTTTTTGTTGCCGCAACCGCACGGGGCGAGGGCTGTTTCGATGCCTCTCCTTTCCACGGATTTGATCCAGCATTGCTCGCAGAGCCACCTGCAGTTCTTGCCTCGCAAGTACGCCTGAGAGCGGTTCTGTCCTAGGAGGTCTCTTGTGTCATCGTCTCCCCAGGTGCCGGCCGTGGACTTGAGTCCTCTTTTGTGGCAGTCGTCCCCGTCGCAGTCGAAGCGGCCGCTTTCAAGATCGACGCCGAACCTGTCGTCGGTCACCCTTGGCAGGATAAGTAGAGTTCCGGGGGCCGGGGAAGCCGGGGAGTCTTCGTCGAGCCGCCTGTTGGACATGGCAATGCCTCCTCCGATGTACTCCAGGTCTGCCATGGCGTCTGGGCATCCGAGTCCTTCCTCTGACCCGCTGAGCTCTTTGTGGAGGGTGCAGATGGAGCACTTGCTCTTGCCCAGGGAACTGGCCACGGCTGGTTGGACTAGCGCCTCCAGCACCCTCATGGGGGCTTCAGGGGGAACTTGCTGCTCAGCATGCCGGCCAAGGTCCTTGGGCACCCGTGTTCGACTGCGACCCTATGGTGGTGTGCGTACGTAGCGAGCATGCTGATGTGTTTGATGGCATCTCGAATTTCCCGTGTAGGGTGGTCAGTGCACTCAGGGAGAAACCCCATGCGCCTGCGAAGGTGGCTCTGTGCTTGAGGTGGACGTTCTGCCACGGAAAGCAGATGCCCATGGCTGCCTCTATGATGTCCCCAGTGGCCTTCGGATGTGGGAAAGGCCAGAGCGTTGCACGAGGCTCGCGCAGCTGGATCATCATGACGACAAGGAGAACTCTGAGTGTGGGGGTGTCCAGTGTGCTGCCGTCGCTGCTGAGGAGGGAGCGTCTGAGCACCGAGTTGGCTTGGCCTGCTTTGAGAAGGAACTTTAGGTGCTGCATTCCTGGGTGTGCGCGGTGCCTCCTGCACCTCCCCGTCTCGGCGCTCCATGCCCCTGGGAACTGGCGCAAGATCTAGTGGGGGGTGCACCGGCTGGCGCCCTTTGGGCGGTGGCTGACACCCTTCGCCCTGGGCAGGGGTGGGAGCGGCTCGTTGGGGGCGGCTAAGCTCTTGTCGTTCCAGGGGGTGCTCAGCCCCAGGAACCGCACCAGGGCTGCCCACGTCATGTTGTAGACAAGGTTGCTGGCGTTCATGCCCAGTTCTACGTCGCAGCAGAACCCTAGGTGACTCCACGCCTTCCGGTCGAATAGGCCTGGCTGTCTTGGTGTATCGGCCATGGAGAACTGGTGGGGGTGCAGGCCAGAGACTGTGGACATGACCACCCCCATGGCGGGGTCCTCGACGAGTTTCTGCAGGCTGCTGCGGATGGTATCGCCAAGGCAGGTCCATGAAAATTCAAGGTCCAGCGGAGCTGCGATCTTGTCGGCGAAGTTTTTCTCCATTGAGGCTTGGGATTTCACTATCGCGTGGTCGAGCCCCGTGATGACTTCGTCACCTGCGTGTGAGGGGGATTCCGGAATCCAGGAGGTGAGGTCCGTGATGGGGTCGAACGCCTCGTCGACAGTGAGGGCCCACCGGCTGCCATTCTGCTCCGGGTGCTGGAAGCGTACCCACAGCTTGGCGAAGCGACCGTACTCAGAAAGTTCACGGAGGCGAGATCCTGTGGCCGTGGCAAACATCCTTCCGTCGCCGATGATGATAACGTTGCGCGTCGCTCTGGTGATTGCAACGTTCACCCTGTTGGCGTTGTCCATAAACCCCCAGTCATGCCATCTGTTGGACCTGGTTGTCAGGAAGATAACCAGATCTGCTTCGCCGCCCTGGCTGGAGTCAATAGTAGAGAGTGTAAGCCAGCCGCTTGTTAGGTATTCCCCCGCGACGCGCCGCACGCCTGGGAACTGCATGGAGATGCCCGTGAGTCTTGAGTCTTCTTTCTCGAAGACGCTGGCGTAGTCGCCTGGGTCGGGTGGGCGTGGTGGGGGGTTTGCGGCGGGGCCCTTGCCGTTGCCGATTTCATCTTTCCCTTTCCCTTTGCCTTTGGCCTTGGCCTGTCTGAGTGCGCCGCTGACACCACGGGAGCTCTGGGGCCACCCGTTCTCGAGGATGGCACACTGCAACTGGTAGCCAATGACCGCCCGCACCGTGACTCCTTCCTCCACTGCGGGGAGAAAGGGCGCGTATGATGTCCACCGTCTGCGCTGCTTCCAGTAGGTTGGCGCATCCTGCGTGTAGCTTGAATGTGACCTCCAGGGAAGGGTTGTCGACCAGCAGAAACCGGCGCCGCTCTTCTGAGGGTTGCTTGCCTGGGTCCAGGTTACTCATGTTATTCAGCATCTTGTGCATGTCGTCGCTGTTGGCGCGGGCGGCACGCGCTAGCTCCTTGAGCCTGTCGTTGTTCCAGGGTCGGAACTCCTGCCATGGTAGACCCTTGACTAGGGGCCTTTGGGTCAGGGGGTGGACCAGTCCGGTTTGCATCGCGCTGTTGTAGAATACCCAGTTGGGCCAGGCCAGCAGCAGGGGGTGCATGCGGTAACACAAACTGAGCTGTATCACGGCTGACTCGTGTTCCCCTAACGCGTGGTGTAGACGGTCAAAGATGGAGAGGCACAGCCCCTGGTCCGCTGCCTTTCTGGAGATGACAGTGGGGGGGAGCTGCTTGGGGTCGCCGACCAGCACTAGATGTCTCCTGAGCGGATGACGCTGTCCAAGGACATGGCCGCCATGAGCTCGTGCGCCTGTCCTGCCCTATGATGAGAAGGGCGACTGGCGGCGACTGGGGCGGCCATCTTTAGTGTTTCGGCAGACTCGTGCGTGGCGATGACGGTCTTGGCGTCTTTGAGCAGCTGGGCCCTGGAGGCAGGGAAGTCCTTGGAGGGTGATCCGCCTTCGTAGGGGAGCCTGCCGTTGGCCCTCTGGTAGCTGGTGGGGATACGCGAAGCGTCAATAATTGCTCTTCACACCAAGGCTCCCAAGAGCGAACGGTGACGTAAACAAGCTGATAAGACCAAGGCTCCCAGCAGAGAGCGGTGACGTAACAAGTTCCTGACGCCAAGGCCCAGCCAAGGCTCAGGAACGAGCGGCAACGCAACAATCTCTGAACACCAAGGCTCCCAAGAGCGCGGGGTGACGTAACAAGCTCTCAACGCCAAGGATCCCAATACGAACGGTGGTGTGAGTAATTTCTGTCAAGTTGTTGAAGCGCTCTTTCCGTTTCCGTGCTGGCCCAGGTAACGGAAAGAGCGAGGTACGAGTGATGACGTTTTGGTGTGGGCGAAGACCTAAAGGGAGGGGTTCCAGGGGAGGGGGGTAGCGCGCACATTTGCGTGTTCATGGCCGTTTTCGGGTTTTCCCTCTGGTTTTTGCATGTTTTTCGGGTTCCTCCCCAAGACGGCCCAAGAGCGCTCCAAGAGAGCCCAAGACCGCCCAAGACGGCCCAAGAGGCCCCGAAGAGGCCCCCAAGAGGCGCCCAAGGGGCGTCCCGAGAGGGCCCCAAGAGGCCGAAATCATCGATTTTCCAGCGGGAAACGTATATTTTTAGCATGTGCGCTTTGTCGGCTTTCACGGCGTTGACGACGGCCCAAGAGGCCCCCAAGACCGCCCCAAGGCGGCCCAATAGGCTCCCAAGAGGCCCCCACAACGGCCCAAGAGGGTCCCAAGACGGCCCAAGAGGCGCTCAAGACGGCCCAAGAGGGCGCCAAGACGGCTCCAAGAGGGGACCACGAACCGAAAAGTCTAGCCTTTCGCCCCAAGACGCTCCCAGGAGGCCCCCAGAGCCCCCCAAGAAGGCCCCCAAGAGGCGTCCCAAGAGGCCACCAGGAGGCGAAAATCATTGATTTCCTATGGGAAAAGGTACATTTTTAGCATACAAGGCTTTTCGGCTTCACTGCGTTGAAGACGCTCCAAGAGGCCCCCAAGACCGCCCCAAGACGGCCCAAGAGGCTCCCAAGAGGCCCCCAAAACGGCCCAAGAGGGCGCCAAGACGGCCCAAGAGGCGCCCAAGACGGCCCAAGAGGGCCCAAGAGGGCCCCAAGACGGCCCCAAGAGGGGGACCACGAACCGAAAAGTCTAGCCTTTCGCCCCAAGAAGCTCCCAGGAGGCCCCCAGAGCCCCCCAAGAAGCCCCAAGAGGCGGCCAAGGGGCGTCCCAAGAGGTCACCGGGAGGCGAAAATCACTGATCTCTTATGGGAAAGGTGCATTTTTAGCATACAAGGCTTTTCGGCTGTCACTGCGTTGAAGACGCTCCAAGAGGCCCCCAAGACCGCCCCAAGACGGCCCAAGAGGCTCCCAAGAGGCCCCCAAAACGGCCCAAGAGGGCGCCAAGACGGCCCAAGAGGCGCCCAAGACGGCCCAAGAGGGCCCCAAGACGGCCCCAAGAGGGGGACCACGAACCGAAAAGTCTAGCCTTTCGCCCCAAGAAGCTCCCAGGAGGCCCCCAGAGCCCCCCAAGAAGCCCCAAGAGGCCCCCAAGAGGTTCCCAAGAGGCCTCCAAAAGGGCCCGACAAGGGCCCCAATAGGACTCCCAAGAAGGCCCAGAGACGCCAAATAGAGAGCGATCGGTAACGCAAAAAGCTCTTCACACCAAGGCTCCCAAGAGCGAACGGTGACGTAAACAAGCTGATAAGACCAAGGCTCCCAGCAGAGAGCGGTGACGTAACAAGTTCCTGACGCCAAGGCCCAGCCAAGGCTCAGGAACGGGCGGCAACGCAACAATCTCTGAACACCAAGGCTCCCAAGAGCGAGGGGTGACGTAACAAGCTCTCAACGCCAAGGCTCGCAGTACGAACGGTGGTGTGAGTAATTTCGGTTTCTGTTTCTGAAGCGCTCTTTCCGTTTCTGTGCTGGGCCGGGTGACGGAAAGAGCGAGGTACGAGCGAGTGACGTTGAGTAGGGGGCGAAGCTCTTCTAAGGGGGGGTCCAGGGGGGGTGCGAGGCCCAGATGGATGGTCTAATAGCCCGTTTCCCTCGTACTTTTTCGAGTGAAGCAGCTCCCGGGCGGCTCCCATGGCCCGTTTCTTCCCCAGACGGGCCCAAGACGGCCCAGAGGCCCCAAAGATCGTCCCAAGACGGCCCCGGAGGCGCCCCAAACGGGCCCAAAACGGTCCAAGAGGGCCCCCAGACGGGCCCAAGACAGCCTAAGAGGCCCCCAAGATCATCCCAAGACGGCCCCAGAGGCGCCCCAAAGGGGCCCAAAACAGCTCAAGATAACGCCCAAGATGGCTCCCAGACGGCCCCAATACGGCCAAGAGGGCCCCGAGGGCCCTAAGTGAGCCCAAGAGGGCCCCAATAGGCTCCCCAGCGCGCCCGAAGAGGAGGAGGGGGAGGAGGAGGAGGAGGAGGAGGAGGAGGAGGAGGGAGGGAGAGGAGGAGGAGGAGGGGAGGAGGAGGTAGGAGGAGGACGAGGAGGAGGAGGAGGAGGAGGAGGAGGAGGAGGAGGAGGAGGAGGAGGAGGAGGAGCAGGAGGAGGCGGAGGCGGAGGAGGAGGAGGAGGAGGAGGAGGAGGAGGAGGAGGAGGATTCCAGCGATTCCAGCATTCGGGGGATTCACGAGTGCAAGCTCGGGCCCACGGATCAAAACAGTCAAGGAGCGGGGAAGGCCATGCCGTACTTGGGGGGCTTGCCTTCAGCCAGCCGCTCAAGATTGCGCCTGCCAGTGGCGGACAGCATCTGTGTGCCTGTCTCAGGAGACGCGGGTGGACAAGGCTTGGCCAACTTCTGAACAGTGTTGGCAGCAAAGTACCCGCAGCAACGACAGTACAATATTCCTTTGAATTCAGCCAGGACGTGCGTCGGGTGCGCACGCGGGAAACATGGATGTCCGTTCGGGTTGCCCTGGGACGCGGGGCCAGGGGAAGTCGAAGGGTCCAACCTGCCAGACGACGAGGACCCCAACACCAGCGCACCAGGACACTGACCAGGCCAGAATTTGGCCAGCTCCCCTCGGACAGCAGGAAATCTACAGAGACACCGAGAGCACTTAAAGGATCCAGCTACTTTACACACATCATGGCCCTGCTCACGCAATCTCGCTCTACGGAGGTTGCTCGAACAAGGTCCTCGCTCTTTGTGGTGCTCCCTACCTAGACGATCCTCGCGAGTCCTCGGGCACATGAGCGAAACGTGCCTGGAGACAGCGAGGAGTCGTTTAACAACACGTAAACAATTTTCATCTACATTAGAAATTTCCCTGACCTTTTCAGCAGGGAGGGCCCCCCACTTGGCAGCTTCCCCCGCAAAGTGATCGGCAACGCCATTGGCGACTAATCCCTGGGGGGTCAGGCGGTGGGCGGAAACCTGCTTGAAGGTGGGGTGGCTCTTGCACCAGTGGACCTCCAGCTGGCCATCTCTGTCGCCAAGCTGGTCCCAGACCTGCTGCCACAGGTCCAGCATGCACGAGTGATCAACTTCAACGTCCTTCCGAGCAAACGCGCGTGCAATCGGCAGAAAGTCGGTGTACAGCACCGTGTCACCGACAACTAATCGCAACAGCTGGAGCACGGCATAAAGTTCCGCACGGGGAGAGCTTTGCTCAACACCAGGAAGGGTTCCACACAACACGCCAGCCACCTGGAGGGTCCCTGGTTGAAGGTGAACAACAGACCACCCGCATCTCCTCAACCTCCAATCCTTCGTATGATCTCCTCCAGAAGCGTCGCTCCCGAATATTCCCCCATGAATCGGAACACCTTCACGAAGCGCCTCATGAAAAGATCCCCAGGCCCAAACTTTAGTTTCCACGGGAGGCAACACTCCAACCGTCCAGCCTAGGGGAACCAGACCACGAGTCCAGAAACACTCCGATTCAGGCACTCCAGCGAGGGAATCTTGATACATATGGTTAGTGAGGTGTATGTGGTCATCATCAATGTTCGCATTATCTTGACAGCCCCAGTATCTGTGCCAAGGTGTTTCCTGGCGAACTCCACAACGAGGGCATACACCATTGCTGAGATAGCCGCTGTCCTTGAGGCGCTGCTCTGGCCACTGGCCGCCAGAGGCGAGGTGATTCAAAATAGCAACACCGTCAAAATCGCCTTGCCGAGAGAGCGATCTCCGCAGCTTACGCAACACAGTAAAATCAACACCTTCATGCAGACCCTGTCCCCCGTAAGCTTCAGAGGCTTGGACCCAAAGCATACTGCCCACTTGTTTTTCAACCGTCTTCCACAAAAAATACGGAAAATCACGTCGATCAACATGGAGGGTGACACCAGGGAATCTCCACGTACAGGGCTCCAGAGGGTTCCCATTGAGCTCCAAGATACACATGATGACAGACGCGATGGGGCCCCGCACATGACGCCAACGGTGAACAGGTGGAACACTTCGCAGCTTAGCTAACAATTTGGGCCATACTTTGTTCACACTACAGACCTGGCTAGGGTCGAGGACACGGTAAGTTCGGCTCCATCCCAAAAGATGTTCATAACGAATCTTATACGCTGGGTCATCAGACATAGCATGACCAAGAGCAAGGAGGGTAGTGGTACAACAGCCAGCATGCCATCGCCCTGTCGCTTTAGCTGCCTGGGCACGCAGTGAACGCATGCGCGAGGGCGGGGTGCCAAGGACTTGATGGCTCCATGTGCCAACTGCAACCACACCTGGCTTAAACAACTTGCGAGCACGACGATTAACATGGGACAGGAACGTGAGCCTCTTACTGCGAAGCCTAGCTTCTTCCTTGCGCTGAGTCATTTTCCACATCGTCCTCCTCCTCCCAGCCGTGGCCCCAACTCCCAAGTCCTTCACAGAATCAACAACTTTAAGCGGAACGTTCAGCTCATCACAGAGAGCCTGAAAAGGGCGACCAACTTGCCGAGAAGAGGCGACGACGCACGACTTCGACGAGATCTTACACCCACGACGTTTCAATACATCACAAAGTTCTCGCGCAGCTGGCACCAGTTTGGTAATGATGTCCTGCACGGAGCCTTGGATGCACTTGGTAAGGTCGTCCACATACGCCGAAATCGGGACTCGAGGGACACGACAATGTGCCGCCTCCAAGATGTCATAGAGATAACATTTGATCCATGGCAGGGACTGGGAACATCCAGCTAAATGGACTGGCCTGCCTGCATAACACCCGACACCAGGGACTGGACCTCGAGGAGCCTGGGGGAGGTGTGGATCAGGAGGCCCAGGTAGAGGAGCAAGGAGGAGTAGTCGACAGCCTGAGCCAAGCCGATGAGCTTACTTGGGTCGATGGTGTCAAAAAACTTCTCCATATCCCAGTGGCCAGAAACAGAAAAAAAACCCTCCACCCGAGCACACTCGTGCAAAACTTCACGGAGCATGGCGGCACGCAAGGCCGACGATTTCTTCACAGCCGCATCCCAGAAGGCGACGTGGGAATCGGTCCAGTCCTGGATTTTGTCCCCGCGGATTCGGGTATACAGTCGGTAGAGGGTGGGGCACTTAGTGATGGGTCTTTCAGACGTCGACGTTTTGGGCAGGAGGGTGACCAGACAAAGATAGACCTGCTG
Organism: Prorocentrum cordatum; assembly: GCA_963575745.1. Taxonomy (NCBI): domain Eukaryota; class Dinophyceae; order Prorocentrales; family Prorocentraceae; genus Prorocentrum; species Prorocentrum cordatum. The sequence continues at coordinate 17,751 of CAUYUJ010009063.1, read as the reverse complement.
GGGGAACTCAAGGGCATACTCGATGCCATTAAAAATGGTGGCCAAGTGATCCAGGGCTTCACCGGGAAGCCGCATCAAATCACGAGGGGACCACCCGTCCACGCCGAGGGCCGTGTCGGCCGAGAAACACTTGCAAGCCGAGAGCACGTCTTGGCCCTCGATGCCGCGAGCCTCAAGCGCCTCCAGCTCAGCGACAGGTCTGAGGCGCCGCATAGCGTACTCAAGATCACCGACTTGCCTACCCGTCGGCGTCCACCAGGACGCCCAAAACTGCTCGCGATATCTCATCAGCTCTTGGGGGGTTTGGGCAACGAAAGTGGGAGTAACAAACATCTCAACCTCCTTCTTGGCATCAGAACGTAACCAACGGTGCACCACTTTCGCTCCCCCCGCGAGTCCCTTAGCGAGCCAGGCCTGGATGCCGAGGCGATTAGCTTTCCGAGCCGCAGTCCAGGCGCGACGAAGGACGGGGGCGAGAGCTCCTTGGATGACTTCAAGCTTCCGAGGGTCGCCTGGGATGTCTTGCAACCACCCTGTCCATGCAGCATCTTGCCGTGCATCGGCAAGGCCTTCAAGGTGTAGACCCACCTCATCACCGCGCGCTCGGAGGAGAGTCCTGAGAGCGGTGACCTGGGTGGTGCCTCCTCTCTTCAAGGCGACAGCAAAATCGTACAGGCGGGGCGATATCAGCGTCCAAAAAGCCAGGCAGGGGTGGGAAAAACCTTGTTTCATCACTCCTCGTTTGGGAAGGGTCCGCTCCTGCACAACTACTGCTCTGCCCCTGCGCCCTCCCGGCGACGGCCAGGTGGAGAGGGGGCGGGAGCAAAACGGCATTTCCGCAGCAGTAGACCACTTTTGATAGGATTCCGAGAGTCCTTGCGAGTGTAGGGGCCAGTGAAACTCGAGAAAAGCTCCACGGACTTCGCGAGGTATCTCCACAACTTGGTCACCAGCACGGTGGACAAAATCACTCCAACGCTGATCAGGCCCAGGGTGGGCCCCGATTGGGACAGGTCGATCTCGTTTCATCGCGGTGTCACGGAGAACCTCGAGCGACATCTGCACATGCAAGCAGGCGTGTGTCTTAAAAGCGGAGCTCCAATCCGCATCAATCGTCAGGTATGGGCGGATGTCCCGCGAAACGACAGCATAATCGATCAGGCGGCCAGTGCCTTTGTCACAGGTAAAGTCAGTATTGCGGGGGTCCACCGTGACGCCAGAGACAACCTCACAGAAACCACACTGGTGCAACTCGAGGGGCTCCATGTTGAAATCTCCCAAGAGGATCCACGGGCACTCAAGCATCCCCAGGAACTCAACCACTTCATGGAGACGGTCGAGGTTCATACCTGAAGCTCCAATCCCAGAGACGAGATAGATAACTCCCAGAGCGAGCGTACAATGCTGTGTCTTCATTTCCAGGAAAAACCAACTCTGCCCCTGGCCCACGTTCTCGACCCCAGCGGGGAGACTACGTAGGAATTTCTTGCAGTAGACCGCCTTCTGCACGACAGCGCCGACACCACCATGCCATCCTCCGCCAGGCGAGGGAAGGGCTGCTTGGAAGTGCGGGCGCCATCCCATAGATGAGCAGTCTCTCTTGGCGGCTTGTAGCTTGTCGGGTCCCTGATGGTGCTCGGCAAAGAGGTAAACGTCGACATCCTCAACAGCTCTGGCAAGTTCAGACTTGGCCAGTTCAGACCAGCTGGAAACGTTGCAGAACTTGACATCGATAGTCGAACGCGCGTCGACCCTCTGCCGTCGCTGCCCCAGGGACTCGTCAAACCAACGACGCGCCTTGCACAACTTGGGGGGGCTGCCAGGTGGGCAAAAGCGTTGACCCACATATCATTAGCATAAGTAGCCACCTTGAGCTTCTTATGCGCCTGCGCATGAATTTTTTTGACCAGGAGGGTCTCCAACCTCTCGAGGTCCTCAGGCTTACATTGCTCCGCTGAACGCTTGCGAAGCTCAGAAAGCTCCTGCCGATCAGCCTCACCAAGAAGATCGTCATCATCATCGACAGGAACAGCCTTATGTTCACCACCATCCTCGCCACTTGCACCGCCCATAGCAGCATCTGCACCCTCGTCAGCGCCAGCCTCACCAGGGGCAGACGACGCAGACGCCGAGGAGCCAGGAGAGACCGAACTGAGGACATTGTGAGCGGCAAGCTGGGCGGTGCGCAGGTTGCACCACTCGCTGAAGGGGACCTTGGTGCTGTCGGCGAGCTTCCGAAGGTCATCATCTCCCAGGGTATGTAGTTTACCAAGTACTTCACGAGCATCTGCAGGTGCAGGGCCTGCTCCAGACACGCCATGAGCGCCTCCAGGTTCTCCACCAGGTGGGCCATCTGCACCAGCGGGAGGGGGCCGCGCAGCAGCATGAGCGGCCGCCGCAGCCTCCATCTTCTGCTTCTTGAACGCGGCCTCGTCAAACCTGTCCTTCTTATCCTTGGCGACGGTGTGGGCGGACTGGGCTTCCTCAAGGTGCGATGAGGCTTCGGCAAAGGCAGCCTCGGCCTGCTTGACCTTCTCACGGGCCTTGAGCAAAGCCTCCTGACGCTCAGAGCGACTCTGCCAGGCCAAGCGCTCAGCCTTGGCAGCCTCCTCCACGCCCTTCGCCAAGGCAGTCCGCTCTCCAGCCACCGCTGCGTCCAGCTGCGCATCGGACGGGACGTTCGGCGGTGGTGGAGGCGGCAGGTGGTTCGCAAGCACATCTCGTAGGCCAGGAAATTGAGCGACAGCAGCACTTGCTTGTCCTGACAGGTCGAGAGGACACTGTGAGTCGACCGCCGCACTCGACTCACCCGTAGTCTTATTGCGCATGACATACGATCCGCTGCACCGGCTGCACGCAGCGTGACCATGGTAGAGGTACTCCCAGTGCCCGCACTTGCTGCAGACAGCGTAGGGTGAGGCATCACCATCACGGCGACGCTTGTGGCCACGGCGACCAGCATCACGGCGCTGCTGATCACCTTGCGCACGCCAGGGAGGGGTACGCTCAGCAGTAGTCCACGTCCACGGCATGGCATGCACGCTCCGGCAGGAGCTCACAGCGCGGAAGGGGGGTACCGAGCACCAGGTGCCGTTGGGCCGCCAGGAGCCCCTGCGGTACTGGCTGAAAGAAAGACTGTCGAGCGCAAGCGCTCTGGCACTGCCGCGGACTAGCGGTATCCACTTGTTCCACGGTGGAACTCAAAGCCTTGAGCCAAAATGGCTACGGGGAGGAGGACGAGGAGGAGGAGGAGGAGGAGGAGGAGGAGGAGGAGGAGGAGGAGGAGGAGGAGGAGGAGGAGGAGGAGGAGGAGGGAGGAGGAGGAGGAGGAGGGGAGGAGGAGGAGGAGGAGGAGGAGGAGGGAGGAGGAGGAGGAGGAGGGAGGAGGAGGAGGAGGAGGAGGAGAGGAGGAGGAGGAGGAGGAGGAGGAGGAGGAGGAGGAGGAGGAGGAGAGGAGGAGGAGGGGAGGAGGAGGAGGAGGAGGAGGAGGAGGAGAGGAGGAGGAGGAGGAGGGAGGAGGAGGAGGAGGAGGAGGAGGTGAGGAGGAGGAGGAGGAGGAGGAGGAGGAGCAGCAGGAGGAGGAGGAGGATGAGGAGGAGGTAGGAGGAGGAGGAGGAGGAAGAGGAGGAACGAGGACGAGGCCAAGGGAGGAGGAGGAGGTAGAAGGAGGGGGGAGGAAGATGAGGAGGAGGAGGAGGGGAGGAGGAGGAGAGGTAGGAGGAGGAGGAGGGAGGAGGAGGAGAGGGAGGAGGAGGAGGACGAAGCCGAGGAGGAGGGGAGGAGGAGGAGGAGGAGGAGGAGGAGGAGGGAGGAGGAACGAGGACGAGCCGGGGGATGAGGAGGGAGGTAGAAGGAGGAGGGGGAGGAAAGAGGAGGAGGAGGAGGAGGAGGAGAGGAGGAGGGAGGAGGAGGAGGACGGAAAGGAGGAGGAGGAGGAGGGGATGGAGGAGAGAAGGAGGATGGAAGAGAAGAGGGAGGGGAGGAGGCGGAGGAGGCGGAGGTAAGAGGAGGAGGAGGAGGAGGAGGAGGAGGAGGAGGAGTAGGCAGGGGAGGCGGAAGCGGAGGCGGATGCGGAGGCGGAGGCGGAGGAGGGGGCAGGAGGAGGAGGAGGAGGAGGAGGAGGAGGAGGCGGAGGAGGCGGAGGCGGAGGCGGAGGCGGAGGAGGAGGAGGAAGAGGAGGAGGAAGAGGAGGAGGGGGAGGAGGAGGGGGCGGAGGAGGAGGGGGAGGAGAAAGAGGAGAAGGAGGAGGAGGAGGAGGAGGAGGAGGAGGAGGAGGAGCGAGGGGTGACGTAACAAGCTCTCAACGCCAAGGCTCCCAGTACGAACGGCGGTGTGAGTACCTTCGGTGAATGTGTTTGAGGCGCTCTTTCCGTTTCCGTGCTGGCCCAGGTGACGGAAAGAGCGAGGTACGAGCGAGTGACGTTGAGTAGGGGGCGAAGCCCTCAATGGGGGGGTCCAGGGGGGGTGCGAGGCGCAGACGCCTGGTGACGGAAAGCGCGCGTTAGCGTGCGGTCCGTTAGTCGGAAGAAATTGGACTTGGGGGAGTTCGAGGGGGTTGGCATCACCGGAGCCGGATCTAATTGCCCTCCCGCCTTGTTTTTTATCGAGTAGGACTCTTCGGGGCTTAAAATCAGCGTTTCGCTCGAGACATCCTCGGAAAACGCTTCTTGGGCGCTCCCTGGGCCGTCTTAGACGCCTAATTGCCCTGCCGCCTAGTTTTTTGTATCGAGTAGGGCGGCCTTCGGGGCTTAAAAACAGCGTTTCGCTCGAGACATCATCGGAAAACGCTTCTTGGGCGCTTCTTGGGCCGTCTTAGGCGCCTAAGACAGCCCAAGAAGCGGCCAAGACGGCGCCCAAGACGGCCCAAGACGGCCCAAGACGGCCCAAGAGCGCTCCAAGAGAGCCCAAGACCGCCCAAGGCGGCCCCAAGACGTCCCAAGAGGCCTCCACGACGCCCCAGGAGGCGCCCACGAGGCGTCCCAAGAGGGCCCCAAGAGGCCAAAATCATTGATTTTCTTAAGGAAAACGTGCATTTTTAGCATATACGGCTTTTCGCTTTTCATGGCGTTGAAGACGGTCCAAGAGGCCCCCAAGACCGCCCCAAGACGGCCCAAGATGTTCCCAAGAGGCCCCCCAAATAGCCCAAGAGGGCGCCAAGACGGGCCAAAAGGCGTCCAAGACTGTCCAAGAGGCCCCCAAGAGCGCCCCAAGGAGGCCCAAGAGGCCCCCAAGAAGGCCCCAAAACGGCCCAAGAGGGCGCCAAGACGGCCCAAGAGGCGCCAAGACGGCCCAAAAGACGGCCCCAGGACGGCCCCAAGACGGCCCAAGATATTCCCAAGAGGCCCCCCAAATAGCCCAAGAGGGCGCCAAGACGGGCCAAGAGGCGCCCAAGACTGTCCAAGAGGCCCCCAAGAGCGCCCCAAGAAGGCCCAAGAGGCCCCCAAGAAGGCCCCAAAACGGCCCAAGAGGGCGTCAAGACGGCCCAAGAGGCGCCAAGACGGCCCAAGACGGCCCCAGGACGGCCCCAAGACGGCCCAAGATGTTCCCAAGAGGCCCCCCAAATAGCCCAAGAGGGCGCCAAGACGGGCCAAGAGGCGTCCAAGACTCTCCAAGAGGCCCCCAAGAGCGCCCCAAGAAGGCCCCAGAGGCCCCCAAGAAGGCCCCAAAACGGCCCAAGAGTGCGCCAAGACGGCCCAAGAGGCGCCAAGACGTCCCAAGACGGCCCCAGGACGGCCCCAAGAATGCCCCAAGAGGCCCCCAAGAGAGCCCAAAGACGGCCAAAGGCAGCCTAGTCCCTTCACCCCCGCAGCCCAGAAGCTCCCAGGAGGCCCCAAGAGGCCCCCGAAAAGCCCCAAAAGGTCCCCAAGAGGCAGCACAGAGGCTCCCCAAGAGCCCCCCACGAGGCCCAAAATACTCCCAAAGGCTCTTAGCACCGCGGCTCCCAAGAGCGAGCGGTGACGTAATCGAGCTGATAAGACCGAAGCTCCCAACAGAGAGCTGCGGCGTAATAAGTTCTTGACGCCAGGGCACAGGGACGGGCGGCAACGCGTGGACAACGAGCGGTCCACGCAAGGAAAACGCGGGGTTCTGGAAAGCTGGCAGCCCAAACGCGGAAAACGCAACGCGACCCGACCGCCCCCTCCAAAACAAGAAACGCGCTCAAAGAAAGCTCCGCGACTCTCCGAGGCTGAGATAGGACAAGAGCGAGGGGAAGGGAGTCAATATGAGGTGTAAGAGCGGACGATCCAGCGATCTCGTGCGCTCTGAAAGTAAGTGCGCTTTCCGTCCCCGTGCCAAGCAGGTCTAATAGCCCGTTTCCCTCGTATTTTTTCAAGTGAAGCGGCTCCTGGGAGGCTCCCATGGCCCGTTTCTGCCCCAGACGGTCCCAAGACGGCCCCGGAGGCGTCCCAAACGGCCCCAAAACGGTCCAGGAGGGCCCCCAGACGGGCCCAAGACGGCCTACGAGGCCCCAAAGATCATCCCAAGACGGCCCCAGAGGCGCCCCAAAGGGGCCCAAAACGGCCCAAGATGGCCCCCAGACGGCCCGAATACGGCCAAGAGGTCCGCGAGGGCCCTAAGAGAGCCCAAGAGGGCCGCAATAGGCTTCCGAGCGCGCCGAAAGAGGAGGAGGGGGAGGAGGAGGGGGAGGGGGAGGAGGAGGAGGAGGAGGAGGGGGAAGAGGAGGAGGAGGAGGAGGAGGAGAGGAGGAGGAGGAGGAGGAGGAGGAGGAAGAGGAGGAACGAGGACGAGGCCAAGGGAGGAGGAGGGAGGGTAGAAGAGGAGGGGAGGAACAGGAGGAGGAGGAGGAGCAGGAAGAGGAGGAGAAAGAGGAGGAGGAGGAGGAGGAGGACGAGGCCAAGGGAGGAGGATGGATGTAGAAGGAGGAGGAGTAGGAGGAGGAGGACGATGCCAAGGGAGGAGGAGGGAGGTAGAAGGAGGAGGGGGAGGAAGAGGAGGAGGAGGAGGAGGAGGAGGAGGAGGCGGAGGAGGAACGAGGGGTGGCAGTACGAACTGTGGTGTGAGTAATTTCGGTTAATGTGTTTGAGGCGCTTTTTCCGTTTCCGTGCCGGCCCAGGTCTAATAGCCAGTTGTCCTCGTATTCGCTTGGGTGGAACGACTCCTGGGCGGCTCCCATGGCCCGCTTCCTCGTTTTTGTTACGTGAAGCGGACCCAGGGCTTCAAGACGGCCCAAGAGGGCCCCAGAAGGGTTTCAGAGGGCACCCAGACGGCCCCCAAAGAGCTTCAGATGGCCTCCAGACGGTCCAAGAGAGCTTCCAGACGGCTCCAGAGGCCCTAAGAAGGGCCCTGAGAGGGCTTCAGGAGGCCAAACACATTGTTTGTCCTTGGGTTCTTCAAGGTCTTTCGGGTTCTCGCTGTTTCGGGCCCAGGCGGGCCCAAGACGGCCCCAAGAGGCCCCAAAGATCGTCCCAAGACGGCCCCAGAGGCCCCCCAGAGGGGCCCAAAACTATGCAAGGGGGCCGCCAGGCGGCCTCCCCAAGCGGCCCACAAGAGGGCCCCGAGAGGGCCCCGAGAGAGCCCCACGAGGGCCCCCAAGAGGCTCCCCAAGAAGGCCCGAAGAGGCGGTGCGGGAACTGGCTGCGTGGGTGTGGGGACAGGGCTGGCCCCTAAGACGGCCCAAGGGTTCCAAAACGGCCCAAAAGGCCCCCCGAAGACTCCCATGGAGCCGAGGAGAGGCCAAGGAGCACCGTGGCTCTCAACAACGGGCGGTGACGTAACAAGCTCTGAACACCAAGGTTCCCCAGAGCGCGGTGACGTAAAAAGCTTTTAACAGCAAGGCACCCAAGAGCGAGCGGCAACCTAAGAGTCTCTGAACACCAGGGCTCTCAACAGAGAGCGGTGACGCAACAAGCTCTTCACACCAAGGCTCCCAAGGGCGAAGGGTGCCAAGAGCCATCTCGGACAAGTTCCTGTAGCGTTCTTTCCGTTCCCGTGCCGGCCCAAGTGACGGAAAGAGCGGGGTACGAGTGATGTACGTTACTTGGTGGGGCGGAGCCCTAAAGGGAGGGGTCCAGGGGGGGGGCGAGGCGTACCCGGATGAGTGATAATTGTCAGCTTCCTTGTATTTTTCAAGTGAAGCGGCTCCTGGGCGGCTCCCATGGCCTGTTTCTTCGTATTTCTTTTGACGCGGCTGAAAGGGCCCCAAGAGGGCCCCAAAACGGCCCAAGAGGGCCCCAAGACGGCCCCAAGAGAGCTTCAGATGGCCTCCAGACGGTCCAAGAGAGTTTCGAGACGGCTCCAGAGGCCCTCCAGAGGGCCCCCAAGAGGGCCTCAGGAGGCAGACAAAAATTGATGTTCCATTAGTTTTTGCATGTTTTTCGGGTTCTCCCCTTTTCGGGTCCGGAAGGGCGCCAGACGGCCCAAGCGGCCCCAGAGATCGTCCGAAGACGACCCTAGAGGCCCCCCAGAGGTGCCGAAAACGGTCCAGGAGGGCCCCCCGACGGGCCCAAGAGGGGCTCAAAACTGCCCAAGAGGGTCCCAAGACGGCCCCAAGAGAGCTTCAGATGGCCTCCAGACGGTCCAAGAGAGTCTCGAGACGGCTCCAGAGGCCCTCCAGAGGGCCCCCAAGAGGGCCTCAGGAGGCAAACAAAAATTGATGTTCCATTGGTTTTACATGTTTTTCGGGTTCTCCCCTTTTCGGGTCCGGAAGGGCGCCAGACGGCCCAAGCGGCCACAAAGATCGTCCGACGCCGATCTCAGAGGCCCCCCAGAGGGGCCGAAAACGGTCCAAGAGGGCCCCCCGACGGGCCCAAGAGGGGCCTAAAACGGCAAGACGGCCCAAGAGGGCACCAAGACCTCCCCAGGAGGTCTGAAGAGGGCCAAGCAGGCTCCCAAGAGGCCCCCACGAGGCCCCTCCGCAGCAATTTTGGCTCAAGTCTTCCGCGGGGGCAGGCGGCGAACTTGCTCTCGCCCCCCCCCCTGGGGTGGCAAAGCGGTTCCAGCTCTGCCTGAAGCACCGTGGCCGTGCTGGGAATGTCTGATTCGGCGGACCCCGCACAAGACTCTCTTCACCTGACAACAATTGACTTGGATCGACATCAGAGGGCGACCAGTGCCAGATTATGGACCTGGTTCGGGTCGCCGGTCTCGGTCATACCCTTGCACGCAGAGCAAGTCTCAAGCTCAGACGGATCAGGCGACGATTCCTCGATTTATTCGCACGTGGGGACGCGCGTAGGCATACTTAACGGTTTTGACGTGTTCGGCGTATTCAAGGTCAACGTACTGGCGGAGTTGAACCTTTCTTCTCGCTTCAGCGTTTCTGGCCGATTATTTGTTTCAGCGTTGAGCAGCATGAGTTCAGCATCCTTCCTGATCCATGGACTGCTAGTTCCGCAGCGCGGGAACCTGGTGAGGCATTTTTTATCCCGCGGCACGTTTTTCCATGAAATCAAGCCTGAATTGCTGGAGATATTTCAGAATTGGGCTGCGGCGTTCCTTTACTTCGCGCTTGGCGTGATTCTCCCCAACATGGCGAGACGTAGCAACGTTCACTTGGAGCGGACGCTCAGCGTTGCGTACCGCTACAATCTGAATATGAGGTTCGGCAGTGCACACATGTTTTTCTCGTATGTATTGTGGCCCGTTACTTTTCTATCGGGTATGTTTGCGCCAGTGCTAGTTTGGTTACAGATTGACATTTGGGGGTTGCTCAGCGTCTTCACTTGGTCCATCGGCATGCTCTTCATTGGACCTTCCATGGTGGAAGAAGTCGGCACTGTAGCCGTGCGTGAAGTTGTCGCTGGGGTCGTTAAGGAGGTGGAAGACATGCGTACCCAGCCAATCTCTTGGCAAAGGCTGCTGGACTTAGTGAAGGCGACAGATTTTCTGTTGGCGGACACCTTCGATTGGAATTGTCTCGGACGATTGATCATATTTCGCATCTCCATGCTCTTCTTGCTCACAGTGGGATTCGGCTTTATTGGAATCGTCCACCCAGACGAAGCTTCGAGAAAGTGCGCACAGGTTCTTGGTATCCTGTCAGCTATTTGCGGCTGTGCTATTCTATACCGTTTGGGACGCATCTCCGAGAAGTGTAGTAACAGCAGGCCTGGATCTAGTAATCTTACGGCAAATTTAGTTCTCAGAATGGTGGAACATGAATTGAAGCATGATTCGGAAGAGAGCGCTTTCCATCAACTGTCGTTTTATCTCAGAAAGCGGACGATTGGCATAGAGCTGGTGGGCACGCGAATAACACCTGAGTTTGCAGCAAACGTCGCATTGCGAACTTGCTTCTACCTGCCAGCCGCAGTAGCTGTCATTGAAGGCATATGGTACACAGGTGATACCACCATGAAGGGCGACAGCAGGGACACCAGCGAAATTCGGTGCTTGATCTGACGCGCTCGCTGTCGGCTCGAGCTTCCTGGTCAAGTGGCGCAGGAAAAGCATCTGGCTGCGTGTGGCGGGTGCCGCCACTGTGCCGGTGCAGCCCTTCCGCGTGGCGGCGCCTCGGGTGCCGCCCAGGAGGCCGCAGCGTGTGACGTTGTTGGTTCATCGAGTGGCCTCCAGCCCACCCCGCCACCGTGCCTGGGATCATTCCTTCTTCTTCTCTCTCTCTCTCTCTGTCTCTCTCCCTCTTGGTTTCCCCTGCCTCCCTTCCCCTGCCGTCGGCCGCGCCCTTCCCGGCTCGGCCCCTGGTGCCGTGCTGGTGCTCTCCTCTGCCAGTCGCCCGGTCGCCGATGTCTTGCAGCCAACTCTTCCTCGAGCTCTGAGCTGCTCGAGGGCCAGGCGAGAGCACCGGGCCAGCGCACCAGGCGAGCGCTTACAGCCAAGCTCGGGGGCGGAAAAGAGTGGGGTGATGACTAGGGGGGGTGGATATCATGGCGGGGGACATGATGTTTCCCCAGATTTCAGGGCGCCTCTTCTTATTTCATTACGTTCCCGGCCCCCCGCTGGGCCGCGCACATGCCGCCGGCCATGATTTGCACCCCGCCCCTCTTGGACACCCCCCTCTTATCTTGGCCGCCCCCGACAAGCACCACTTTCGCGGTCACGACGACGCTCTCGCTGTCGTTCGTGACGCTGTGAACTGCTGTGCTGCTCAAGTCCTTGGCCGCACTCTGGCAAGCAAGAGGAAAGAGGCTTCCAGACGTCCAAAGGAGTGGAAATCGGTCCAAGAGGTCCCCCAGACGTCCCAAGAGGGCCCCAAAACGGCCCAAGAGGGCCCCAAGACGGCCCAAGAGGGCCCCACGACGGCTCCAAGAGAGCCCCAAGAATGCCCAAAGAGGCCCCCAAGAGGCCCCCAAGAGATCCCCAAGACGGCCAAAGGCTTCCAAGACGCCCGCAGACGGCCCAAAAGGGCCCCAAGACGGCCAAGAATCGCTTCAAAAGGGCTCCAAAAGGGCTCCACACGAGCCCCCAGAAGACCCCCAAAAGCCCAAGAGACCCTCAATAACTAACACCATGGCTCCCATCAGCGAGCGGGGACGTAACAAGCTCTTGACACCAAGGCTCCCCAGAGCGCGGTGATGCAAAAAGCTTTTAACAGCAAGACTCCCACGAGCGAGCGGCAACGTAAAAGTCTATGAACACCAGGACTCCCAACGGAGACGGCGACGTAACAAGCTCTTCACACCAAGGCTCCCAAGAGCGAAGGGTACCATGAGCCCTCTCGGGCGAGTTCCTGAGGCGCTCTGTCCGTTTCCGTGCCGGCCCAAGTGACGGAAAGAGCGAGGCACGAGTGATGTATGTTATTTGGTGGGGCGAAGGAGGGGTTCCAGGGGAGGGGCGAGGCGCGCGGGGAAAGGATGTAATGGCCAGCTTTCCTCGCATTTGTTAGAGTGAAGCGGCTCCCGGGCGACTCCCATGGCCAGTTTCCCTGTATTTTTCCAGCGAAGCGGCTGAAGGGCCCCAAGACGGTTCAAGAGGGCCCCAATGCGGCCCAAGAGGGCACCAAGACGGCCCCAAGAGAGCTTCAAGTGGCTTCCAGAGGCCCTCCAGAGGGCCCCCGAGAGGGCCTGAGGAGGCCAAAAGTATTGATTTTCCGTTGGTTTTTGCAGGTTTTGGGGGCTCTCGCTTTTTGGAACCAAGAACGGCTCAAAACGAGCCAAGCGGCCCCAAAGATCGTCCGAGGACGGCCCAAGAGGCGCCCGAAAGGGCCCGAAATCGGTCCAGGAGGGCCCCAAGATTGCCCCAAGAGGGCCCCAATACGGCCCCAAGAGGCTCCGAAGACGGGTCCAAAGAGTCTCCCAAGAGAGGCCCAGGGCCCCAAGAGGCCCCCAAGAGAGCACCAAGACGGCCAAAGGCTTCCAAGACGCCCCAAGACGGCGCAAAAACCGGCCCAAAGTTGCTCCCAAAGGGCCTCCAAAGGCTTCCAAAAGGGCACCCAAGAGCGAGCGGCAACGTACAAATCTCTGAACACCAGGGCTCGCAACAGAGAGCGATGACGCAACAAGCTCTTAACGTCAAGGCTCCCAAGAGCGCAGGGTGCCACGAGCCATCTTGGACGAGTTCCTGACGGAAAGAGCGAAGTACGAGTGATGTGCGTTATTTAGTGGGGCGAAGCCCTCTAGGGAGGGGCCCAGGGGAGGCGCGCACGTTTGGTTGGTAATGGCCGCCCAGGGACCGTTTCCCTTGTAATTTCTCAAGTGAAGCGGCTCGCGGGCGCCTTCCACGGCGCATATCCTCGCATTCTTTCTAGTGAAGCGGCTGAAGGGCCCCAAGGCGGCCCCAGAACGACTCCAGACGGTCCAAGAGACGACTCCAGAGTCCCTCCGGAGGGCCCTCGAAAAGGCCTCGGGAGCCCCAAAACATTAATTTCCCTTGGGTATTTGAAGGTTTTTCGGGTTCTCGCCTTTTCGGGCCCAGACGGGCCCAAGACGGGCCATAAGGTTTCAAAGATCGTCCCAAGACGGCCCCAGAGGCCACCCAAAGGAGTGGAAATCGGTCCAAGAGGTCCCCCAGACGTCCCAAGAGAGCCCCAAAACGGCCCAAGAGGGCCCCAAGACGGCCCAAGAGGGCTCCACGACGGCCCCAAGAGAGCCCCAAGAATGCCCAAAGAGGCCCCCAAGAGGGCCCCAAGAGGCCCCCAAGAGATCCCCAAGACGGCCAAAGGCTTCCAAGACGCCCCTAGAAGGCTCAAAAGGGCCCCAAGACGACCCAGAATTGCCCCGAAAGAGCTCCCGAAGGGCTTCAAAATGGCCCCAAGGGGACCCCATCGAGGCCCAAGAGAGGCTAAAGAATATCGCGGCTCCCATCAGCGAGCGGGGACGTAACAAGCTCTTGACACCAAGGCTCCCCAGAGCGCGGTGACGTACAAAGCTCTTCACACCAAGGCTCCCAAGAGCGCAGGGTGCCACGAGCCCTCTCGGGTCAGTTCCCGAGGCGCTCTTTCCGTTTCCGTGCGGGCCCAGGGTAACGGAGAGAGCGAGGTACGAGTGATGAACGTTTTGGTGGGGCGAAGCCCTCTAGGGAGGAGTGCAGAGGAGGGGGGAGCAGCGCGCACCCCGGATCTAACGGCCAGTTTCCCCCGTATTTCTTGGCATCGCTCGGACGTGTGCATGTTTCCTTCGGCGAGGACCATCGAGGAGCATCCTTGATGATTTGGCGAAAAAGCCACGCACGAAACCGAAACAAGCACAGGGAGTGGACGTCCGAGCGATGCCCAGATTTGTTCTAATGAAGCGGCTCCCGGGCGGCTCCCATGGTTCGTTTCTCCGTAGTGTTTCGAGTGACGCGGTCCAAGGGGTCCAAGACGGCCCAAGAGGGCCCCCAAAACAGCCCCACTGGGCCCCAAGACGGCCCCAGGAGCCTCAGATGGCCTCCAGACGGTCCAAGAGAGCCTCGAGACGGCTCCAACGGCTCTCCAGAGGCTCTCGAGACGGCACCCAGGGGCGAAAAACATTGATTGTTCGATGCTTTGTGCAGGTTTTTGGGGTTCTTGTTTTTTCTGGCCAAGAATTGTCCGACACGGCCCACCAAGAGGGTCCCAAGACAGCCCCAGAGGAGCCAAACGGTCCGAAAGGGCTCCAAGACGGCCCAAGAGAGCTCCAAGACGGCCCCAGGAGAGCCCCACGAGGACCCAACGAGGTGATCAAGAGGGTTCCAAGAGGCCCCCGAGAGAGCCCCTCGCCTCCAAGACGCCCCAAGACAGGCCCCCAAGACCGCCCCAAGACGGCCCAAGAGGCTCCCAAGAGGCTCCCAAAACGGCCCAAGAGGGCGCCAAGACGGTCCAAGGGCGCCCAAGACGGCCCAAGAGGGCCCCAAGACGGCCCCAAGAGGGGGACCACGAACCGAAAAGTCTAGCCTATCGCCCCAAGACGCCCCCAGGAGGCCCCCACAGCCCCCCAAGAAGCCCCAAGAGGCGTCCCGCGAGGTCATCAGGAGGCCCAAATGATATATCTTCTATGGGGAACCTTACATGTTTAGCATTCACGGCTTTTCGACTTTCACGGCGTTTTAGACGGTCCAAGAGCCCAAGACGGCCCACGAGGCTCCCAAATGGCACGCGAAACGGCCCAAGAGGGCGCCAAGACGGTCCAAGAGGCGCCCAAGACGGCCCAAGAGGGCCCCAAGACGGCCCCAAGAGGGGGACCACGAACCGAAAAGTCTAGCTTTTCGCCCCAAGACGCTCCCAGGAGGCCCCCACAGACCCCCAAGAAGCCCCAAGAGGCGTCCCGCGAGGTCCTCAGGAGGCCCCCAAGAGGCCACCAGAAGGGCCCCCAAAGGGCCCCAATAGGACCCCCACGACGGCCCAGAGACGCCAAATAGAGAGCGATCGGTAACGCAAAAAGCTCTTCACACCAAGGCTCCCAAGAGCGAACGGTGACGTAAACAAGCTGATCAGACCAAGGCTCCCAGCAGGGAGCGGTGACGTAACAAGTTCCTGACACCAAGGCCCAGCCAAGGCTCAGGAACGGGCGGCAACGCAACAATCTCTGAACACCAATGCTCCCAAAAGCGCGGGGTGACGTAACAAGCTTTCAACGCCAAGGCTCCCAGTACGAACGGTGGTGTGCGTCATTTCGGTTTCTGTTTCTGAAGCGCTCGTTCCGTTTCTGTGCCGGGCCCAGGTCTCATGGTTTTCGGCCCATCCCGCCACCGTGCTTGGGTTATCGGTCAGAGTTTTCAGGGGTGCTTCTTGGGGTCTCTTCGCGTCGCTTTCTGGGGTTTCTTGAGGACACTTTTGGGAACTCTTGGGGCGTCCTGGGGGCCTCTTGGGGGCCTCTTGGGGTCTCTCAGGGGCATCTTGGGAGCCTCTTGGGGCTTCCTGGGGGCCTCTCGGGGCCAATGGCTCAGAATGACCGTTCAGGTCCCCTAGCTGGGCTCCCTCTTGGAGGCGACTTGGGGGCCTCTTGGGCCGTCTTGGACGCCTCTTGGGCCGTCTTGGGCCGTCTTGGGCTGTATGGGGGCCCTCTTGGAGGCCTCTTGGGCCGTCTTGGAGCGATTTGGGGGGCCTCTTGGGCCGTCTTGGAGCGTCGGGTAGCCACAGAGGGGAGAACGCCCAAATCGTTCAAGAACATGAAAAACATGATCGACCCACGAACCCGGAAAGGAATATAGAAATGTAAGGCATGGCAACGTTTCAGAGGCACCTGATTGGGCGACGGGCAAATGCAATGCTGAATGTATCGATCTTGATGTACTGTGCCGATGGCTGTGCTGTGCTACGCCGTGCTGAACTGAGATGCGCCATGCAGCGATTGTGCTCTCTCTCTCTCTCTATATATGGCGTTGCGGATCGAATCCTCCCTGGCATCCGAATCCTGACCGAACTGATCTGGATCTTAAGCTCGAGCTGCTTGAGCAGATGGTAGTTGCCCCAAAACTAATCGACCAGGGGGGGCATGCCAGGAGGACGCGCCGCGGAACGTCCCAAGGGACGCGCCAGGCGACGTGCCAGGGACGTGGCATGGGGACGCACCGCGGGACGTGCCAAGGGGACGCGCTACGGAACGCGCCAATGGACGTGCACCGCGCGACGTGCCAGGGGGACTCGCCACGGGACGCTCCGCGGAACGTGCCAGGCAACATGCCAGGCTGCAATGCTAAGGGCATCGATATTGATGTACCGTGCCGAGGGCTGTTCTGTGCCTGGGCGACCTGGACACGTGAAAACAAGCGAATCTCTCGAGACATTCTCAACACATCCTCATGCTAGGCATCCGCCTGGGCAACCTGGACACGTGCAAACAAGCGTCTCGATCGAGACTTCCTCGACACATCCTCATGCTAGACATCCACCTGGGCGACCTGGACACGTGAAAACAAGCCTCTGGTTCGAGACATCCTCAACAAATCCTCATGCTAGACATCTGTCTGGGCCATCTGGAGGCGTGAAACCAAGCGTCTCGCTCGAGACATCCTCAAGACCTGGGCACGTGAAAACAAGCAATCCACTTGAGAGATCCTCAGAATTCAAGTCCCCAGGAGAGGACAATCTGTAACACAAAACAAGCGTTTCGCTCGAGACATCCTCAACAAATTCTGAAAACCCAGCGTTTCGCTCGAGACATCCTCAAAATCTTAATTCGCTGGCCCTAAGCGACCTCGTTATTTATCGCAAAATAATTTCGCCGGCCCAAGTCGCAGGGGGGCCGGGGGGTTAACCTACTAAAAGAGAACCCTGGGCCCGCGCCCTTTCCGGGAACAAACGATGTGTGTGTGTGTGAGTGTGTGTGTGTGTGTGTGTGTGTTGTGCCTCTTTGGGCCTTTTTTGGGGGCCTCTTGGAGGCCTCTTGGAGGGTCTTGAGAGCATCTTGGGCCGTCTTGAGGCCACCCTGGGTGTCTTCGACCGATCGCTCGGCGACTCGAGGCCTTCTTGGACCGTCTTGGGGGCCCCTTGCGGCCCTCTTCGCCGGTCTCGGGGCCCTCGCGGGCCCGAGCAGGTCACGCGACAGCGCGCCCCGGAGCCCAGGGGCCACGCGCCCAGCCCCGGAAGAGTTGGCCAGCTCGGGCCCGGGCCCGGTCAAACCTTCTGCAGGATTGAGGACTGAGGCTTGCGGGATTCGGCCGAGGCCCTGAGGACGCTCCAACTCGTGCCTCGAGGGCACGGCGGCGGATGGCGATGACCACACAGCCCGCAAACCGTGCCCGAGCCTGACCACGTCGCCGCTACTTTGCATTCGCTTCCTTCTGGCGTGGTGCACCGACGACGTCGGCGTGGAGAAAAGCGGCCCCACAAGGTCCCAAATAAGGCCCCAGGCCGAGAGACCGGCACGCCTCGGGGAGGGCATCTGCCCTGGACTCGGAGGCCAGCAATGTGGTCCTGAGAAGCGCAGCGCTGCTCCCGGGCAGGCTTTGCTGCTCGGCGAAGGGCGGAGAGAGGAGGTGAGAAGCAGGTAGACAACGACGAGCGCGCAGGCTGGAGGCCGTGGCCAGCGGGGCGGGCGGGCAGGCGGAGACAGCAGGCAGGGGGCAGGAGAAGGGAAGGAGGCAAGGAAGAGGAGCAGAGTCGATGGGGAAGCAGCCGCAAGCAGACAAGGCAGGGAGCAGAAGGACAGGGAAGAGGAGGGGAGGATGACGAGGCCGAGGGGAAACATACGCAAGCAGACAGGCCGGGCCCGGGGCCTTGAGAGAAGAGCCACCCTCGACAAATCCACAGAACCTGCAGGGGCGACCTGTGGGCGGGGTGGCCGACTGGGCGTGACACGCTGCGGCTTGGTTGGGAGTGCTCTCTGCGGGATCACCCGCCTCCCCGCCGAGGGAGCGCTGGACGGCGCGTGTGAACGGTCGCCAGCGCAGCGTGGGCGAGGAGGAGGAGGAAGAGGAGGAGGAGGAGGAGGAGGA
>CAUYUJ010009062.1:0-35000 GCA_963575745.1 Prorocentrum cordatum | reverse complement strand
TTTGGGCGAGAAATCGTGGGGTCGCGGGTCGCAAGAACAGAGCCCAAAGGCTTGGGGGTGTCGAGGGAGGGCGCAGGCCAGGGAGGGTCCAGGCGAGGGGCATGGTGGAGGGTATCGGTTGATTTTCGGCGAGAAACCGCGGGGTCGGGGGTCCCAAGAACAGAGTTCAGAGGCCTGGGGATGCCAGGCCAGGAGGGGGTCCAGCTGAGAGACCAGGTGGGGGGAGGGGAGGGGGGGGATATGGGTCGATTTTGGGCGAGAAATCGTGGGGTCGAGGTGAGCGGCGGGGAGGAGGGCGTCGGGTGTTTTGAATGAGAAATCGTAGGGGTCGGGGATCCCAAGAACAGAGCCGAGAAGCTTGGGGATGTCGAGGGGGGTGGGGGGGGAGGCCAGGTGGGGGGCGAGGTCTATGGGTTGTTTGTTCGGTCGTTTTGGGCGAGAAATCGCGGGGTCGGGAGACGTCCGAAGAACAGAGCCCCCGAGGCCTAGGGGATGACGAGGGGGGGGGGGGGGGAAGGCCCGGTGGGGGGGCGCGAGGTGGGGGGTATCGGTCGTTTTTGGGCGGTTTGTTTTGGGCGAGAAATCGTAGGGGTCGGGGATCCCAAGAACAGAGCCTAGAAGCTTGGGGATGTCGAGGGGGGGTGGAGGCCAGGTGGGGGGCGAGGTGGGGGGTATCGGTCGTTTTTGGGCGAGAAATCGCGGGGTCGGGGGTCCGAAGAACAGAGCCCAGAGGCCTGGGGATGTCGAGGGGGGGCGGAGGCCAGGTGGGGGGCGAGGTGGGGGGTATCGGCCGTTTTTGGGCGAGAAATCGTAGGGTCGGGGGTCCCAAGAACAGTGCAGTATAGAAGGGGGGGGGTGTGGGCGATGTGGTGGACTGGTCGATTTTGGAGCGAGAAATCGCAGGTGCCGGAGGGTTCGCCACAACAGAGCCCAAAGGCTTGGGGAGTGTCGAGGGGGGGGTGGAGGAGAGGAGGTGGGGGGTA
The DNA here is from genome assembly GCA_963575745.1 of Prorocentrum cordatum. Lineage (NCBI taxonomy): Eukaryota > Dinophyceae > Prorocentrales > Prorocentraceae > Prorocentrum > Prorocentrum cordatum. Next base: position 34,017 of record CAUYUJ010009062.1, on the reverse strand, counting down.
TCGGTCGTTTTTGGGCGAGAAATCGCGGGGTCGGGGGTCCCAAGAACAGAGCCCAGAGCAGAGGCCTGGGAATGCCCAGGGGGGGGGGGGTGATGTGGTGCGAGGCGGGAGGTATCGGTCGTTTTTGGGCGAGAAATCGCGGGGTCGGGGGTCTCAAGAACAGAGCCCCGAGGCCTGGGAAGTCGAGGGGGGGGATGGGGGGGGGGAGGGGGAAGCCAGGTGGGGGAACGAGGTGGGAGGTATCGGTCGTTGTTGGGCGAGAAATCGCGGGGTCGGGGGTCGCAAGAACAGAGCTCAGAGGCCGGGGGATGTCGAGGGGGGTGGAGACGATGTGAGGGGCGAGGTGGAGGGTATCGGTTTGTTGTGGACGCGAAATCGCAAGGGTCGGGGATCCCAGGAACAGAGCCTAGAGGCTTGGGGATGTCGAGGGGGGGTGGAGGCGAGGTGGGGGGCGAGGTGGGGGGTGTCGGTCGTTTTTGGGCGAGAAATCGTCGGGTCGGGGGTCCGAAGAACAGAGCCCAGAGGCCGGGGGGTCGAGGGGGGGGTGGAGGCGAGGTGGGGGGCGAGTGGGGGGTTATCGGTCGTTGTTGGGCAGGAAATCGCGGGGTCGGGGGTCCCAAGGACAGAGCCCAGACGCCCGGGGATGTCGAGGGGGGGTGGAGGCGAGGCGGGGGATATGGGTCGTTTTGGGGCGAGACATCGCGGGGTCGGAAGTCCCAAGCACAGAGCCCAGAGGCCTGGGGGTGTCGAGGGCGGGGTGGGGGCGAGGTGGGGGGCGATGGGGGGGTGGGGTATTGGTCGTTTTTGGGCGAGAAGTCGTGGGGTCGGGGGTCTCAAGAACAGAGCCCAGGAGCCTGAGGATGTCGAGGGGGGGTGGAGGCGAGGTGGGGGGGTATCGGTTGTTTTTGGGCGAGAAATCGTGAGGTCGGGGGTCCCAAGAACAGAGCCCAGAGGTTTGGAGATGTCAAGGGAGGGGGGGGTGGGTGGAGGCGAGGTGGGGGGCGAGGTGGTGGGCATCGGTCGTTTTTGGGCGAGAAATCGCGGGGTCGGGTGTCCCAAGAACAGAGCCCAGAGCAGAGGCCTGGGAATGTCCAGGGGTGGGGGGTGGGGTGATGTGGTGCGAGGCGGGAGGTATCGGTCGTTTTTGGGCGAGAAATCGCGGGGTCGGGGGTCCCGAGAACAGAGCCCAGAGGCCTGGGAAGTCGAGGGGGGGGGGGGGGGGGGGGGGGGGGGAGGGGGAGGGTAGCCAGGTGGGGGGACGAGGTGGAGGCATCGGTCGTTGTTGGGCGAGAAAATCGTGGGTCGGGGGTCCCAAGAACAGAGCTTCAGAGGCCGGGGGTGTCGAGGGGGGGTGGAGGCGAGGCGAGGGGCGAGGTGGAGGGTATCGGTTTGTTTTGGGCGAGAAATCGCAGGGGTCGGGGATCCCAAGAACAGGGCCGAGAAGCTTGGGGATGTCGAGGGGGGGTGGAGGCCAGGTGGGGGGCGAGGTGGGGGGTATCGGTCGTTTTTGGGCGAGAAATCGCGTGGTCGGGGGTCCGAAGAACAGAGCCCAGAGGCCTGGGGATGTCGAGGGGGGGTGGAGGCCAGGCGGGGGGCGAGGTGGGGGGTATCGGTCGTTTTTGGGCGGTTTGTTTTGGGCGAGAAATCGCAGGGGCCGGGGATCCCAAGAACAGAGCCTAGAAGCTTGGGGATGTCGAGGGGGGGTGGAGGCCAGGTGGGGGGCGAGGTGGGGGGTATCGGTCGTTTTTGGGCAAGAAATCGTGGGGTCGGAGGTCCGAAGAACAGAGCCCAGAGGCCTGGGGATGTCGAGGGGGGGTGGAGGCCAGGTGGGGGGCGAGGTGGGGGGTGTCGGTCGTTTTTGGGCGAGAAATCGTAGGGTCGGGGGTCCCAAGAACAGAGCATTAGGGGGGAGGGGGGGGGGGCGATGTGGGTGGTATTGGTCGATTTTGGGCGAGAAATCGCGGGGCCGAGGGTTCGCAGAACAGAGCCCAAAGGCTTGGGGATGTCGAGGGGGGGTGGAGGCGAGGTGGGGGGTATCGGTCGAGTTTGGGCGAGAAATCGCGGGGCCAGAGGTCCCAAGAACAGAGCCCGAAGGCCTGGGGATGTCGAGGGGGGGTGGGGGCGAGGTGGGGGGTATCGGTCGATTTTGGGCGAGAAATCGTGGGGTCGGGGGTCCCAAGAACAGAGCCCAAAGGCCTGGGGATGTCGAGGGGGGGTGGAGGCGAGGTGGGGGGGTGGGGGGGGTGGAGGGGGGTCCAAAGAACAGGGCCAGGTGAGCGGCGGGGAGGAGGGCGTTGGGTGTTTTGGGTGAGAAATCGTCGATGGAAGGTGCTAAGAATAGAGGCTACCTTTGATGGAACGGACGGGGCCAGGTGGGGGGGCGGGAAGGGGGGCGATGGTCAGCTTTGGGTGACGAATCTTGGGGTGTGGGGCGTGGTGGGCCACAGCGGCTCGACGGGGTGGGGGTGCCAGGGCGCGAAGATGGATATCGCTCGCTGTTGGGCGAGAGATGTTGGGGGTGTGGCTAAGCGGGGCCACTTTCCCGCACACGCCTCTGGGGTCGGCGGATTTGTTATTCCTCTTGATCCTTTTCTTCTTCCTCCTCTTCCTTATGCTCCTGATGATGTTCTCCCTCGTGGTTCTCCTCGCTCCTCTTCGTCCTACTGGTTCTCCTCCCCGCCCTCCTATTTCTCCTCTCGCTGGAGGTAGCCTCCACATTTGCTCAGGCATGGCCGTCTCGTCCGAGACTGCCCCTACAAATTACCTGGGAATCCTGCTCTCGCCTCGGCGCCAGCTATTCACCTGTTCCCTCTTGCCAGGGGTGCATGTACCGCTCCCAGATCACACGCGGGTGCCGCAGGCGTGCTCTGCGAGGACGTCTCGGGCGAAGCGGGACGGACCGCTTCAACCCTGGGCATCTGGGAGCCCAGAGTTGCGAGGATGTCTCGGGCGAAACGGGCTGGGGGCTGCACCACTTCGATCCCGGCCGTCTCTGAGCTCAGACTTGCGAGGATGTCACGGGCGAAGCGGGCCGGATCACAGCCCTTGGGGCGTGGAGGGCGGGCGGAAGCCGAGGCTCGCCACGGCCACACTCTTCAGCCACTCGGCGGGGCGCAGCGTGGTATATGGGGAGGAGCTGGGGACCAACGACTGATGATCGAACAAGAAGTATCGAAGGACGAGGACTTTTTTGATCCGCGGGTCGAGAGCGCACCTCTTCCGGTCGAAGCTAAGCGGGCCGCGCACAGCTTTAATTAACAAAGGGGGGGGCAGAAGGAGGGGCCTCACGCCGAGGCCAGGAGGGGGCAAAACCCCAGAATCAGGCGGTGCCGAAGACGATGTGCTACGAAGGACGAGGACACGCGCCGTCAAAGGAGGAAGGAGGGTGAGACCCACGCCATCAATGGAACGTGAGAGCCTCACGCTGTGAGACCGACAGTGCACGACCGTGGTGGCGGTGAAGCAACAAGGGCATCGAAGGCGCCTACTGCGAATCACCGCCGCCCCGTGCCTTTTAGGATACATCTATGTGGCCACACGTTTGGGCAAAGTTTGACCACGCTCTTGGACCATGCGTCCCCCAGCCGTTGTGGAAGCCCTTCGGGGAACACGTGGGGGGAGGAAAAGCAGGATGATGAGTGGAAGGAAAAAGGAGGATAAGGAGAAGGATGAGGAGACCTCTTGGGAGCTTCTTGGGTCATTCTTGGAGCCTCCTGGGAGCTTCCTAGGGGCCTCTTGGAGGCCTCTCAGGGGCCTCCTTGGGCTTCTTGGGGGCCTTTGTGTGTTTCTTGGAGGCCTCTTTTGCCGTCTTACGGCGTGCCTGGCCCGTCTGATGCCGTCGGAATCTTGGAGCGCTTCAGGGCCGTCTTGAATACCATGTTGGGCATCTTGGAGGCCTCTTGGGCCGTCTTGGGGCCCTCTGGAGGCCGTCTTGGGAGCCAATCGGACCGTCCTGGGGCCATCTTGAGGCCTCTTAGGCGATCTTGGGGCAATATTTGGAGCCTCTTGGGCCGTCTTATGTCGTCGGACTGTAAAGGAGGTTGGGCAAAGGCGGGAGGTAGCGAGCGTTTGTCCGCGGCCGTCTGTGCTCAAGCGGCCGGCCGCCAAGATATGATTGTGCCTCATCGCGAGGCACACGCACATTATTTGCCATTTAGACCGGAAACATTTTCGCTTGACATGGCTCGTCGCTCCCGCGACTCAGTCCTGCTCCCGGGACTATCGTTACTACGGCGTATCAGAGTTGGATATAGGCTTCGCCTTACGCGAAGCATCTGGTTGGGCCTCCCGACCAACTTCAAACTTGGTAGCGGAGCTGTCCTATGGAGGACAAGAATCGTTCTATTCCTCACCGGCCACAGTACTATCTGGTGGACTACCGACATGGTGGAACATCAGGGTGCAATGGCTCTGCGCGGAGGAATGTATATACATACGCACAATCGCAAGGACACTTGCAGTGCTGCTTCTGCTCACGCGGAGGTCTCCCACATGAATCCCGCCTCTCTGCGCTACCACATTCCTGAAGTCCACCCACCTATTGCAATTTGTAGATTCTTCGAAGATGCAATGCATGGTAACATGCGATACGACATTGTGCCGCCTCCACCCCCACGCAAGCTGACGGCAACGTCACCGCACAAGCAACAGCAACACACAACCGACTATGACCTACGAGGCCATTGGATCGGTATTAGTATATTCGGCCTTATATGGGTCGCTATCGGATGCCCTGTTGGACACATGCAGCGTGGTGGAGTCGACGCGCGTACTATTGGCCCCCAGTGGGGCCCTGCCGGTAACGTACCTTTCCGCGAGTTCGCTCGCGAGGTACATGCCTGGATCAACGTGGCCACGGGCACTATGACCCCCTCCCAAGAGGCTGCGGCTCTACAGCGTGGCCTGGGAGGGCTCGCAAGGACCATGGCCATGAGAGCCCCCCCCCGCAGTAATCAACTTCGGTGCTGATATCGGTGGTCGCCACACCGTTGGCGTCACCTATATCATGTTCTTCATCAGCACGAAGTTCGAAAACGAGGAAGAGGAACGCCAACTCAACTCGGGAACGGCTCTCATTGACTTTCGGGTCCATGCGGGAGAACGGATCGACCAGACGCTGGCCCGCTTCGAGATAGCACGCTTCGAAGCCGACACCGCGGGTTTCAATATCCAAAACTTCCAGATGCTAACAGTTATGCAGTTTAGAGCTGTAGGTGTTGGTACATCGCGTGCACAGCAGCTACTGCAACCATTGAACCAGCAAATGCTAATGACTCCGCAGCAGTTTGACGCCTCACTAGAGCAAATGATGGCTTACGCCTTACGCCCAGATTGCTGAGCGACCCCCTGCCAACATTGGTGGTGTATTCAGCCGTGGCCACAACGCTGACGTCTTTCATAGCGGTACTCATGCAGGGCAGCCTGCCAACAACGTCTGGATTGACGATCCACAACCAAACGAGGCCACCATTCTATTCAGCGAACAAGGTGGCCAGCCCACGGGGTCGCAAGACTCCTGGGCTCGATGTCAGGGACCGTCGGCAATGGCGGCCCCTACCCAAGCCACTACCCTCGTAGGCTCGGCGGGGCAACCCGCGGAGTCCGAATTTGGTTCTGGCACCGACACTGGCACCTCATCAGATGATGGAAATGGTCACCTCGATCCCTCCGACATGCCTGTGCATCTCACTACTGAAGAGCAGCAGGCGCAGCGGATATTCTCAGGATACCATGGGGAGGCACAAGCGCCGAAGGAGACGTTTTATGGAGAAGCCAATTCGAGAGGTGCGACGTGCAGTCCGGCGGATGTTCAGGTCAAAGGGCGCGGGTAAAGGTAAGGGTAAACGACGGAGATTACATGGCCGAGGTATGCTAACATTCTTGGCATCTCTTAGGGGGCCACAGTATGAAGAGATCTTCCCGGGGAAATGTAGAGACTGTAGACGCACCTCAGGACATGTAAGGGACGTCGGGGCAACCCGAAAGCTGCCAATGGTAAAGCCGTGGAATGTGATATCTGCCATCGTACCCAGCAGTTTCATCGCGAATGCCCCCGAGGCGATGGGAGAGGCAGGGTCCGTCGATACGTCGCAGGTTTCCTTGTGCGCATGGTTCCCAATCACCTGCGGTCGGAGCGCCAATTGGAGCTCCTCCTCCGTAGCTGGTATAGTATCATCGGAGTGTGCAGGTGCCCCCGCCATCTCTTGATCTGAGTCGGCGTGCATGTGGTAGTCCTCGATGAACTCTACGTGTGCCCCGCGATAGGGATGCCCCGCCAGTCAGTCTGCAAGGTCCATCTCATCGCGGCCGACGGAGATCTCCTTGAAGAGCTCGTCGGCGCACCTCCCGAGGGGCAAGCCGGCCTTCAGGTGCCCCGCGGACGTGAAGTGGACGGCGGCTGCGGGGCTCGCCGGCAGCAAATGAAGACAGCGAGGTGGCGGCAGACACCGTCGGGGCCAGTTTGCCAGCGGGCCCGCCTGGGGGATATGAGCTCGGACACAATAAAGGCTCTCACCTCATTTCTGTACTGCGCGACTGGTCTTCGAACCGCCCGGTTTGGCGACGCGCATGCCGCACTGATGATGGTGAAGAATGGGAGGCCGAGAGCCGTCCGCCATGCCGCCATCGGCGGAGTCATTCGCGCGGGCGCTCGCGCGACTGCTCAAGCGGCTCGCAGCGCCCTCGTCCGCGCGATCCGAGAGAATCGCCAAGAAGAGAACGTTCGCGGGGGAACCCGCATCAGAATGACGAAAGCCCAGGTGAACCCGATGGCCCGCGTCCGCTCAGACGTGTCGGTGAACAAAACGACGGGCTTGCTCGCATATATATATATATACATATATGTATGTGTATGTATGTATGTATGAATGTATATATATATGTGTATATATATATATGTATATCGGAAGTTGGGGTGAGATCGCCGTGAAACGGAGACCATCCGCCGGGAAATCGGTTTCGGTTTCGCGTTCGTGTCGTGCGTGCGGGCGAGGCGAAGCTGCGCGTGATCCTCCTGTAGCTAGGCCGAAATAGGAGTGAAAGTCCGTTCCCGTCCGCCGGTGGCTGGGAGGTGTCCCAGTTGGGCAGGGCGGTGTCCCGGGTGCCCCGGGTGTCAGTGCGAGCGGAAGTCCGTTTCCCGTCCGCCGGTGGCCAGGAGGTGCCCCAGTTGGGCCGGGCGGCGCCCCGGGTGTCCCGGGTGCCCGGCCTCCCCGGCTCTAACGCATGTCGTTGATTTCGCAATAGTTTTTTTTCGGCCCCTGCGGCGGGCTTTCTGATCAAATCCAGCTTATCTGCTCCAATGCATCTTGTCCAATCCAATGCATCTAATCTTATCCAACCCACCTTGCCCCATCTTATCTTATCCCACCCAACCCAATCCATCAATCCATTTTTTCTTGCGCTGCGGCGGGCCAATCTAATCCATCTTATCTTATACAATCCATTTCTTCCAATCCAACCGTTTTATCTGACCCAATCCATTTTATCCCATCCAATCCAACCCACTCAACCCAATCCATCAACTCATTTCTGTCGGCGCCTGCGGCGGGCTTTCTGATCCAATCCAGTTTTTCTGATCCAATCCACCTTGTCCAATCCAATCCATCTTACCTTATCCAACCCATCTTGTCCCATCTTACCTTATCCCGCCCAATCCAATCCATTCAACCCAATCCATAAATTCATGTGTTCCTGCGCTGCGGCGGGCCAATCCAATCCATCTTATCTTATCCAACCCATCTCTTCCAATCCAACCCATCTTATTTTATCCAATCCATCTTATCCCATCCAATCCAATCCACCCAACCCAATCCATCAATTCATTTCTGTCGGCGCTTGCGGCGGGCTTTCTTTCCCAATCCAGCTTATCTTATCCAATGCATCTTGTCCAATCCATCCTGTCCAATCCAATCCATCTTGCCCCCCCCCCCGACCTCCTCGTCGCCCGCAGGGCGGTCGTATAGGTATATGTACACCCGGTGAAGACATGGATTATTGGCTGGGCGAGGGTTGCACCGAGTGCGAAATCCGCCACTGGTGGTCATTGAATAATGTGAAGCGGGATGGCCAAGGCAAAATCGTCCGCGCCAACGGAAGAGGCGGCGCCGAGACCCCTGCTACGTTGGAAAGGAAGGGCGCAAAAATAGCCATCGTTGCGGATCAGAAGGAATATGGAGAGAACGGTTTGTGGATGCGAACATTTTTCAGACCACGGGCCGAAGTGCCCAATGGGGCGCCCGTCAAGGAGCCCCAACTTCGAGCGGGCCCCGTGGGCTTGGTCCCACGGAGATGTCCTTGGGCGCAGGGCTGACCCAACCTGCAGTCCTAGAGAAGTACTTCAGACCAAGGATGACTACCAGCCGCTAGACGATCATCAGGCACAACGCTTTGAGCAATAATGAAGAGAACTCGATAATATTCACCGACTTAAGCGGTGCAATCGAGGATGCCACGATGCCGCGCGTGAAGCGCAAGCGGCCTCTTCCGTGGGGCAACCCGCCTCTTCCTCTCAGGGAAGTGCCGACATGTCCGAGGCTGACAAAGAAGACGAAGCCTCTGGCCTCGCACCAGCTGTTGATCCCACCGCGCCTGCGTCTGGGTCGGCATACGCATATACATCCTCCAGCGGCGAAGCCGCTGATCCAGACTTGGACATTGCGCCGGTAGCGAAGGGCATGGACCTGGAAGTAGGTGCGACCGTGGCGAATCACGCCACAAGTTCTGGATAGATAGCATCCAAGGTGCGAGGCAAGCTGCTCGATAGAAGATGCAATTTGGATTGCGAAGCTGCGAGGAAGCCTTCGCCTGACAGAGAGATCCTCGCGCCAGGGCGCGGGGAAACCTGCTGCGTTCGCTAGCGCGGGGGAGCCCGCTAAGAAAGCAGACGAGCCCCTCAGATCCCCTGAGGCGTTCTGAGAAGAAGCGCTCTGAGAAGGAAATAGATTTATCCCCATCGTCGAGTGCCCCATCAGCAAGCACTCCAAAGTCACCTAGGTCGAAGGAGAGGACCAGTTCGGTAGCGGTCGGCCCTGGGGGAAAGAAAGCGCAATGATCTGCGGGGAAACCTGCCCGTGGATTATGCTCTGGGGGGCCTGCCGTGGCGGCCGCGGCGGCTGCGTCTCAGGGTAATAGCTCGCCCGAGCCGAAGGAACTTGTTGCGCTACGCGGCCCCGCCCCTGGCAGGGCACGCCGGGGCGCTGGCTGGCCACCGTCGTTGGGCGGTGCAACAATGCATCGCGCCTCGCAGCCTGATGCGGAAAGGACGGCACTCCAGACTACATCCAAGGCGCCAGGGGCAGCTCCGAAGGTGAGCGGGTGCCGGTGCTTTGATGTCCGCGAAAAAGATAAGAACCCATCTGGAAGTACAATTTCGTCCGCAGCGCCCGCCGCTGTTTCGGCTTCTGCGGGGGCGCCCGCTGCATCTGCATCTGCATCTGCGGGGCAACCTGCTATCATCCCTGAAATAAATGAGGGAAACATGCGCTACTGGGAGACACTTGGCACCTTGCAACAGATGGTGGTCAACCCAGCATGCGGGGCCAATGCTGACGACGGTTCGAGCCGGCACAGAGTCGTAGAGTGCCCACTTGTATACAACGCAACGTGCGTGGCGGGGAAAACCATCGAACGTCAGCGTGTCCGCAATCAGCTGCGGCAAGAGCCAGTCCATTATTACAGCATTGAGGCTGAATCCCTGTCGAGGACACTCTACGACGCGGGCGTGGATTCGCAGCCACCGAAAGGGAAAGGTACGCGCAAATGCTCGGAGTGGCCCACCACGGCGACCCGGCACAAGCCATTCTACAAAGATGATATCTCGTTTCTGTTTACGGAATTTGTTACCTCGTTCAGCGTGTTCGACGGTTGGGTATTCGTCAGTGATTTGTCGGAAAACAGGCCACCAGAGAACTATGAATTCTATCATGATAAGCACCTGGACCCCGTCAAGAAATGTCTCCGGGGTAGGCAAAGGAAATGCCGTGCATTAGCCGCAATGTGCGAGGTGGTCGACCACAATTCTGGTATGCAGAAGAACCGACTCCAGGTGGAGAAGCTCAAGTCCCGCGGGGACGCCCGCCCGACTTATTACCCGCGGCCCAGCAATGGGCACAGCAGTCCAGGCACTAGATGCCCAGAATCATTGTGCTTTCGAGCGACAGACTTGACGGAGGCGGGAGCTCCCCGCTATTTCATGCACGGGACCAAATGGGCGCATATCCCGAGTATATTGAGCGTCGGTCTGTCAGGCCGAAGCCAGGACAATCCTAAGGAATGTTCAGGCAGACAGATGATTCATGGATGCCCGTATTTGCTTGGCGATGAGCGTACCCAGTCGGGCCTGCGGATGGACTCTGAGGTTCTGATTTTAGTGAGCCTCAAGAACTTGATTCGCGATGGTATCCCAGTATGGCGATCCGCCAATGATATCATCATGACTTCGGGGGATAGGTCGTCTCCCGGCGAGTTCCCTTGTCCAACTTACCGGCATCAAGCACAACGAGTGCGAATGTGGGCATGACCGAGTTGGGCAGGCATGTGTCAGTGATCTGTGTACTGACACTCAGCGGAGTAACCTGCCAAAATTTTAGGGCGCACCGAAGGAGTGGTACGAAACACCATGCGATCCCTCCACGCTGGAGGGATGGATCATCCTAGACGCTCCTTGCAATCAGCGTGTGCCCACGCTGAACTCACCTACAAAAGAGGCACATCATGCCGTGATATTCATGCTACAAGAGGTGAATCCAGCGGGGGCACCTGCAGACGGCTCTCATGGATCCCGGATTCAGGCCCAGAGGGCCGATGTGTCGGGTATCACAACCAGTGGTACAACACCAAACGATGGGCTTGTCGCCAACGATCCGTGGCGCGATCAGGCGCGGCAGCTGCCTGTTCCCGCGGGGCAGCCCGGGTGTTTGCGCCCATGAGCGGGCCGAGAACTCCGTTTGGACCCCGCAGAGTGCCGGTGGCACTAACAGCCTTTAGGCCAGACTCCAGAGCCCGAGGATGGATCCACAGCTCTATCAGGCCTTACAGGCCACATTGCCTTTTGTACCCCCACGTGCTGCAGCGCCGCAAATTGCGGCGACGTGGCCGCCAGTGGTCATGGACCAGTGCGGCAGCGTGAGGCCCACGGCGGAGGCTGCCCAGAGAGTCGACAGCCCGCTGGCACAGCAGCAGTGGATGCACAGACAGATGCAGGAGGCGATGGAGAGCATGGGGCGGGATGGAATCGATCTGCCAACTGCGAATTTGACTCCACCTTGGGAGTATGTGCGTGACGCAAATCCGTCGCCGAATCATCCCAGCCGATATGGGTACAGAACTGCGTTCTTCAGCTACCCAACCTATGATCCGACAGCTGCCACTAGGCCAGTGGCGCCGCATATGGATTCAGCCATGTTCCCTAACTACCACGCGCAGACGACAGGGGTTCCTCGGATCGTAAGTCAACCCGAATACCCGTGCGTCAGGGCGGCAGCGGGTGATTCTTACAGGTCTCAGCTCACAGGGGGAGCGGGATACGAGGCTGGAATTCCTGGCCAGGTGCCGCACTGCGGGTACCTGGCGGCCACTGTGGACCAAGATGTGGATCCACATTTTCGAGGGCTGGTTGTACCTGCGTCGTCGGGAGAGCTGCGCCCTGAAACATTGGCCATACATGCGGCGCAGCAAGCAAATCTCCCAATTCAGCTCGCACGCCAGCAGCGTAATCAGGCGCGGCAAGCACGCCGCATGATGAACCGCGCAGGGGCACCCGCTGCATCTGCATTTGCGGGGCCGGTAGCTGCACGGCCACCTGCTACTGCGCCAGCGAGTCCTACAGCTCCACCTAGCCGTTACGAAGTGGGAAAAACTACATGTGAACGGCAATCGCGCACAAGGCCATCAGCTACGCCACCGATCATCAGTGACGGTGATTTCGCGAAATTTGCGATATGCCTTGAAGTGTTTGCATGCCATGATAAGGTATGGAGGCCCCACTGCGGCCACATCTTCCACGCGCTCTGTTGGGGCCGCGTTGCGCAGGCGAACGTGGGCTGGCAGCTGGAGGTGCCCCTAACTAGGCACCGTGCGCCGCATGCCGAGGCGTAGGATTGATCGCAGCTGAATGTCGTAACGCCCTCGCAGGTGAGCGCAATGAGATACTCCGCGGGGCAAATGAATTCAGGGACCTTCGTGGAGAACTGACCAGTGTCACGGCCATGATGGCAGGCTCCACGGCGCCAGCGGGGACGCCTGCTGCTTCTGCGTGTCAACCTGCTGCGCCTCCATACATGCGGCCAATTTCAGCAGCAGCGACGCCGGCCGCACACGCGCAGATGCCGCTGATAGCCGAGCCAGATGCCATCGCAGGGGCACCTGCAGCATCGACGCTTGCGGGGCGACCTGCACATGACGCATGGCTCAGGCGCATGGAAATATCCAACGCGCCATATGGCAGAATGCGGGGAAACCCGCCACGCTCGCGTAGGACTGGAAGCCCAGTCAGTGTACGTAGTGCCGCCAGCGCTATCTCCGAACGTGACATGCTGCATGCGGTGCTGATGATCAACGCGGAAGGCCAGAACGCAGCGCGCGCAGATGGAGACACTTTTGAGAACATGCCACTCACGCAAGAGTACCCTTTCGGTCTAATGCGTACCCTTCTGACTGGATGCTCCAGCAATACCCAATCACAGAGGAGGAGAACAATGTGTGCATGAACGCATTCACTTCTATTACGAGAGATCAGTGGATATTGGACCAAAGGCGCCGTAAGGGCATGCATGTCACAACGTTGTCCACCGTGCTGGGTTTGTTCGGTGATCGACATGAGTTTGCCCCAGCATCAAACAGTGGGACCATGATTGATGGAATGTTGACTATGCTGCTGGACATTGGTAGCAACATAATCACCATTGGTTGGAGGGCATTGCAGACTCGCCTGCACATGCATGGGAGACTCTGCGGGGAAACCCGCCATCGCGAGGCTAGATGCCTGTTCGGCCGACGTGGCCGAGGGGTCTGGCGAGAATTTGCCCGCAATCCTGGGGCTGAGCGGCGTGGCGAACACGCGGGCCATCCTGATTTTTGAAAAGGGAAACGAGAAGTTGGTCATCCCTGGTACGGACATGTGCAGGGCAAGGGCGCGAGGGTGCTTGATTTGGCAAGGACACCATCGGGGCACCTGGCGATCAAGGTTGACGAGTGCGGTGTAGCAACGGGGGATGATGGAGCGACAGCTTTCGCAATCGCGGCTATCCCTCAATGCGAAGAAGCGCCCGCGCTCATCGAGGAGACGGCAGACAGGGGGCCGAGTGCGGGGCAACCTGCTTCAAGCAGCGCAGGGCTACCTGCTCCTATGGACGCCCGCCCATATATGATGCCCCGGGACACCAGGGGCATGAGCCACGCCATCAATGCGGAGACATTTGCACATGCGTTTCAGTCCATGGTGGACAACGCTCTGAAGATTTGGTGGCACAGGAATATGTTATATAATGGCATCCACGCCCGCGGAACAGGACTTCGCCGTGAAGAATCTGCAGGCGCAGGTCTATCAGGTCATCGACAAAGAGAGCAGCAAGTGGATGCCACCCAGCAGCAATGCGGGGCAGCCTGCTACCGCGGGGCAACCCGCTGCGTCGAACGATACTGCCGAGAAGTATGACATGCACCCCTCGAGCAGTGATTCCGCGGCCCACGGCGCGGGCATTTGGACGCCCCCATCGCTCGGAAACGAGTGGCGGGGGCAGGCGCGCGCCGCGGCCACGCGCGCTTGCCCAGACAGGCCGACAACTGAGGTGCTGTCTACAGGCGCTGGAACACCTGCGTGCTTTTCCCCGGCGCCAGCTGCGCGCGCCAGGGACAGCGGCGGACCTGGCTGCGTGGCCGCCGCAGGCAAATATCGATCACCTCATCAATCTCACTCTCGTGCTCTTGTCATTGAAGGTATACGAACAGCTCGCGCTGAATTCCGAGCCCGAGGATACACGTGTGATCGTATCACACACAGAGGTTATGACCTCTACAGGTACACAGTACTTAGATGGTTTACTTTCGGGAGACTATCAACTGCCATGGGTGGCAACGCCCGCTGACTGGTATGTGCGATTGCTTGGAAAGCGCGCGGGGCCGCATTATCAGCGCGCCCAGAAACTTGCGGTCAAAGCGCGGGCCTTTCGTATGTCTTTTGTGCTTATGGGGCCGCGAGGTTACTTTTGGAGACTGGGGCCCATACGTGATACGATTGAAGATTTAGGCCTGCAAGTCATGCGAATGCGATGTTGTCACTTTGGTCTGGAATTCGATCGTTCGAGCCGTTTGCCGAGTGGTTCGTACTTGCAGGTGGCAACCACGCGCGCGCGCGTTCCAGCCAATCCGTGGAAATGCGCGTGTCAGATTGCTGGGAAAACTGCTGACAAAAACATAATATGAGTTAGACTGGCACGGCCAAGGCGCCCAGAGGGCGGAATGGCGCAACAAAGCGATTACTATCATGACTGCGCGGCTGATCGACCAAACATATGATCATAAGATAGAGGAATCATGCCAGCGCTGTACTTCTCAGCATACGTACTCGAATAAATAAAGAGCTCGGACTTACGTCCAGTCCCCTAAGAATGGCCCTCATTTTGGGCCGTGTGGTACGCCGGGTGACGATGAACTTCGACGACAATGCTATCATGCAGGATATCAAGGTTCAGGATCAACCTATCGGATACAACTACAACGCACCGTTGCCGAGTGGAGTAACTAACATCCGTATCCGACTGTACTGGGAGCCTCCAGCCCCAGCCCTGCTCAGCAACGAGTGGCAGCGACCGCGCCCAGGGCGAGTTGCGACCGTCGATGACGATCGTCCTCCTCCCTCCTCGATTGAGCGTGGCCGCGCGCTACCCCCTATTCCCAAATTTCCGACACTTACTACACCCGGCAACGAGCAACAACATACATAACTACCTATTGATGCCCGGATAAAGCAGGAGGGAAAGCAGAAAGCTGACAAAGAAGCCGGCACCAAGCCACGCAAGATACCCAAAAAGGCCGAAGATGGTAACGACGACTGTGGCGAGGACCTGAAGGACCTTGGCTGTGGAGCATTCTGCGCTGACGTTCCTCTGGACACCGACAGTGATGAAGATGAGGAAACCTTCATGCACTACCAGCGGAGTTACCTGCGGACACATATACTGATGTGTTTTCCATAACCTCAACCTTGTGTTACGGACGAAGCAACATGGTAGACGTGCTGTAATTGCGTGGAGGTAGCTGGGAAATATCACAGTAGTTTTCAGTGGAGTTTCATCCTCAGGGGACAACCTCGACAAGCGTTCTTACGTTGACCTTGGAAGCAAGGAAGTTCAGGATGCAGTGATGCATTACTTGGATGTATGTTTTGTACATATTACTGCAGAACAGCTGGACAACCTTCCTACTTCAACGCAGAGGTAAACTATGACACGTGGTATGAACATCACAAGGAATACCTTCCACGCCAAGTTTTGCGGAAGGGTCGCCGTGCGTCAAGACGATGTTCGACGGTTCTACCTCCGAGAACAGCCGGCGGGTGCTTGTGTGGATGAAGTACCACCATGGACGACACAAGCTAAGCGCGAGGGCACTCGCAAGGTCAGCATGGGCCAATGCACCAGGCTTTCGTGACTCTCACGGTGTATTAGTACGTAAACCTATTGAGATAATGGCCGACAGCCGTTCGTTATTAACACCCTTCGAGAACAGACGGTGCATGGGCCATCACCAGCATGCCTCGGTCTGCAGCCGGGAATTGGCCAGGACAGCCCAGTGCCTTCCGAAGATGCAATCCCTCTTCGTTGAAGCAGTCCAAATTGCACACGACATGTTCGCAGTTAATCGTGATCCCTTTCGTGGTCATTCTCGTACGTCATATGTTCTTGTCACGAACGCACGTGGGTTCGATTTGGATGATCCAACTATCCTTCGACATTCTGACGGATGTATCGTGCGACCGCCATCGGGAAAATGGGGATGTCTTGCGTGCGCTGATAACGTCAACATTCCCTCGCCATCACATCATCAAGACCCCACGCGCTGTAGGTGGTACGACAAAGAGGATTTCAACTGGGAATGTCTTAGCTGCAACAAGAACTATGGTAAGGCTAGGCCTGGCCATTTGTTTTCACTTGGCAAATGCAGATGTGCCAAACCGTGGAAACTGCCTGACAACCGCGGACAGGGATCTCCAGCCCTGCCGAACTGGCAGCCCCACCCCCTGCGGCGACAGCGGCTTCCGAGGCACCAGCCTCCAAACAAATGGCGTGGTTATGAGCTCCGAAGCCTGGCTCCAGAGCTGGGCCGGCAGCGGGCGCCAGCAGCCGCGACACTGCAGTAGGCAGACATGCGGCTGAACCGACCTGCGGGGCAGCCCGCCTCAAGTGGCGCCGGCAGCTCGGACGACCGCAGACGACTGCCGCAAATAGTAGCCAGGCGTGGACGACAACAGGGAGGTGATCCACCACCACCGCCTGCGGGGGATCCTGCTTCTCGTCCAAGGCTTCCAGACTGGTCAAGGTTCGACGCACAAATCAGTTTACAGAACTTACGTAGCCTTGACGCAAGCGCGGTGGCACGCGAGTTGCGAAAACTACATCTGCGGTTGTTCCACGCCAAGGAGCGGAGCCCCAGACGACTCATCTTAACCACGGCTGGTCTTGACAGCGTTCGGCCAAACTTGGCAAAAGGCGTTTGTGGTATATGCCGAGAGCGCAGGGCTTGGGAAAAGCCTGGGCGTACTATCATGCCGTCTACCGCACTACTTGGCAAGTTTAATGATGAAGCCGAATGCGACCTCATGTTTACAAGCAGTAGCATCATGAATTTCGCATAATCGACCGTCGCGTTCGATGCGGCGCTGGAATCGATATACAATATATAATTAATCTTAGATGCGTATCATCAGTGCTGGATGCAAGTCGGACGTGCCAAAGTATGTTACTCTGACTGAGCAGATGCTCTCATGAACGACACCGCAAAGGCAGTCCTTAAGGCAAAGGGCGCTGAGCTGAGGATGCGTGCGCGTGGACAACGCGCAACGACTATAGCAGCCAGAAGTGGCATATCACGACACTGGATTCACGTCATGGAGGCTGAACTCACAAGGTTAGACATACCACTTGTGTTCACCCGACTATTTCATTAGGCTCTGTTTGCCGCCAACGCGTTTACCTTCTTCAACGAGGCAATTCCATACAATGCACTGTTTTGCCGAGAGACTGCGATGTTACGTGACCTGCTCGTTCTGGACCATGAACAACAGACGGAGGCATCCGATCACACTCTAGAACAGACTATCCGCCTGGTAAGCAAAGAGGCTATCACCCAAGCCACCGCAATAGCTAAAACGAGCCGTGCACAACGGACTAAGACGACCATCGCTTGTCAGCATTACTATGACAAAGGAGATCTGCTTGACTACCATCGCCCCGCTACTACGAAAGACGATTGGGGTGGCTGGAATGGACCCTTCCCGGTCGCGCGGAATGATCCCGACAGGGGTGAAATTATCATGAGAGTTGGGAACCGCGATGTACGAGTCCAGTACGGTGTTTCGCGACGTTCGCTGTACACCGAAGCTCTGATCACTCGAGAGATTGGCTCCGACAACACAGCATTACGGACTGCGATGGCATGTATAGCCAGTCTACCTGCGGGGCGACCTGCTGCGACCTTTGGATACAGCCGACCAAAAATGGAGTGCTCCAGATGACGAATGCGAGCCGACTATCTCCTCAAGTACATTTAGCTCTTCAGTACCTCATCAGGAACTTCTTTCGTATTGAAAGTGTAGTTTCTGTTAGGCTGGCCAAAAGCGTTCTGGAGCTACCTCCGGTGACGTATGCTGGCAGTTGTACATCGGTGCATTATGGCAGCGACGTGCACTGCCCTAAACATTAAAGACATAACTGGATCAGCACACTCAAGAATCATCCAGTGCCTAGTGCCTGAAGTGCACCAAGCCTCAAGCGGGCTTCGATCAATACATGGCGAAGTTCGAAGAGCTGGCCGACATGCCAGCGCGAAGCAACGACGCCAGGGAGGCCCCAGAAGTCGAACCGCCACAAGAAGACGGGCGGCTTCCCACCACGTATGAGGAATCAGAGGCGGACCTCGGGGCACACAGTATGGAAGTGTGGTGCGCAACTACAAGACGGAAGGGAACTGTTGGAGGCAATTCCAATAGACGAGCTCTATACTGTACCCAAACAGATGATTACTGTCAACGGCGTGCTGGTCACAGTAGCTGCAAAACAGCGGGGGCACCTGCCTACCTCGGGTAATCCACTGGACATACACACAACCGAGACATAGCATGCCCCATTGTGCTCCACGGACGAAGGTGACAGTTGCAGGCTGGACTCTGACGAGCACGGACAAAACGTAGAACTCTACGATGCGGCAGAAATGTCAGAGGCAGTCTTCTCCGACAACAGCACAAGATATTTGACCTCGACCGTGTAACCACTATGCGAGTAGATGTGGCCGCTGCAGCTAAACGAGCTGCAGTCGTCAAGGAGGATGACCTTCTCGCGAAGGCAGTATTCCAGGCGAATCCAGTCCAGGTGTCGAAGGCCCTATATGTTGAAAGCATTCCTTGGTTTGACAGCAAGTGTTTCAAGATACAACATGCACCCAAAGCGTCAAACATCATGACTTCGAGGTGCGTATATACATGGAAGTTCGTCAAGGACTAAATGGGCGAGATAGAACGTGCCCGCGTATTGCGCTTGGTACTTCGGGTTTTCATGGGCCCCGAAGCCTTCGATGCGGAAGCGTTCTCAGGGGCGGCGCGGCGGTCAAGTCAGCGATTGCTCGCTGGCGCGGCAGCGTGCAGGAAGCAGTGGATGATTGCTTCCCTTGACATCAACGGGGCTTTCCTGAAGGAACTTACTGATCAGGGGCTTGCTGAAGCAACTGGTCACAAGGAACGCGTGGCGTGCTGAACATTGCCGCATGGTTCAGCACCTGTGCTCAGATCCCTCTCAGGATTCGAGCACTGTGATGAGTCGAGACACTGTTTACAGTGCCTCGAACCAGGTACTGGTACCATGGATGCACCAATAGCATTCAGATTGAAACTCAGGAAGACCGCAGGAGGTTTTGGTCTCACATCCACGTCCTACGACGAGGAGTTCGAGACAAGATCCAACCTTCTTACTGCCGAGCATGTTGATGACAGAAACATGGCCGGCACCGAGGACACCATTGACAAGTGCGTCAATTGTGTTGAGGATAGTTTGGGGGAGTGTAAACTCAACAAACACACGTGCCAACTGCGCCGTGAGGCGTGCGAAGGACAGCGACGGCAATGTTACTCTCGACCAAGATGAAAACATAACAGTTCCGACCTATCCAGCATCATGAACTCACGGGTGCAAATGCTGAGGCCAAGGCCTCGGAGATGGTTGCTGACATGTTTTTTCAGCCTGAGAGGTGGTTTGGCTTACGCCCTTTTCACGCAAGTATGGTTAATATGTTGTATGACTACAGCGTGTCCAAGAACCGACCAGCATGCAAGTGCGACAACTGAACGTGATTTCCAGGAAGTTGCAGGCCTGCCCTAAGAAGATCGTCTATCAAGCGATGACACCACAGGGCGAGGTCGACCTGCGCAGCGACTCCGGCTGCCGGCGTCTGAATGAAGATGCCAACGACGAGGTCTAAGGATACGGTATTAGCGTGGCAAACCTGCTAAGGCGTAGACGCACGCATGCCGGCAAGCCCGTCGTCCATCTTGTCGACGCGCGCTGCAAGTCTCATCGATTGCAGGTCCGCTCGAGCTACTCAGCGGAAACACTTGCAGCAGCCCACAACTTGGAGGACTGCCATCCCACGATCGTCACTCTGCGCGAACTCCACGCAGGGCCGCTGACACCCACTCAACTGAAGGACCTACTGGGGATGGGTGGCCTGAGCAATAAGGTCACTTTGACCGTCGAAACAGAATCTGTCTTGAAGTCCTAGTCAGGCAAACACCTGAAGAAGCCGATTGCGTGTGCACGTTTGGGACACATCGATTGGATACGACAAATGATTGAGTGAGGCATCGCGCATTGTGTGCAATGGTGTGACACCCGCGACATGACTGCGGATGGCCACACCAAGGAGGACATCGACGGAGACATGCTCCTACAAGTCATGGGAGGAGGGCAATCCTTCAAGCATGATCTGAAACGACACATTCCCTACAGGGCTGGCCAGAGGAGATCATCTGAACCACCTGGGGAGTAGTTATCTGCAGGGTAACTTGCCTGCGAGGTAACTTGCCTGCAGGGTAACTTGCAGGCGGGTCAAGTTGCCTTTTATTGCGCCCGTCTGCTGCTGCCTACCTTGTGTATTAAAGTGTTTCGTTGTATAGTTGGTGGCGGACTCACGCTTCGTCTCCTCCCCCCCTACTCTAAAGGTGGTTGGGCAACGGCGAGACGTAGCGAGCGTTTGTCTGCGGCCGTTTGTGTTCAAGCGGCCAGCCGCCAAGCTATGACAGCACCTAATCGCGAGGCACATTATTTGCAATTGAGACCGACATCGCGTTCGCTTGATATGGCTCGTCGCTCCCGCGACTCACTCCTGCTCTTGGGTCTATCGTTGCTACGGTATAACAGAGTTGGATATGGACTTCGCCTTAGGCGAAGCATCCGGTTGGGCCTCCCGACGCGCTTCAAATTGTCGGAAGGCCGAGGAGAAGCACATGCCCACATTCTGCAAAACCCTTCGGACAATCAATGATGTTGGACTCTTCGGGTCCTCCTCGAGAACCTCTTGGGGGCCTTGTGGGTTTCCCTTGGGCCGTCTTGGAAGCTTCTTGGGCGAACTTGGAGGCATTTTGGACTTTCTCGGTCCGTCTTGGAGGTCATCTTGGACCATCTTGTGCGAACCTGGGGCCATCTTGGCCGTTTGGGAGGCCATCGTGGGCCATCTTGGAGCCATCTGGAACCGGGAAAACCTGTGCAACGACTTTTCGAGCAGCTTTCGGGGTGGCCGGCGCTGTGGGCCGAAGCCCCATGGGGGTCTTAGAAAGAACCAAGAACCTGTAAGAAGTCTAGCACGCCAGGCACCCTTATGACAAATCAACAGGGCGGCGGATATACTGGCCTATGGTCCAACGCACCACCGTACATGGGTTGTGGGTCCGAGGCCTCTTCGATGCATAAGAGGGTCTGTTTGGTTGCGTATCGGAAGTTCCTTCGAGGTCTCTTAGGTGTTTCGCGGGGTGGTTCCTGAGGTGTTTCGTGGGATGTGTCGTTGCCTGATTCGTGATCTTGGAGTGTTTCGTGGAGTGCTTTGCGGGCTGTTTTGCGTTATGTCGTGTGGGAGGTGTCGCGCACTGTTTCGTGATCGAGGGGTTCTTCGTAAAGTGTTTCGCGGGGTGTTTGGTGGGGTGTTTCATGAGGTGTTTCGAAATGTATTTCGTGGGGTATCGCAATGGGGATGTTTACTGGGGTGTTCCGTGGGGCATCTCGTGGCGTGAGGTGTATCCTGGGGTGTTTCGTGGGGTGTTTCACGAGGCATTTCGTGGAATGTTTCGGCGGCTGCTTCGTGGTGTGTTTAGTGGGTCTTTCGCGGGGTGCTTGGTGAGGTGTTTGGTTGCGTATTTCGCGTGGTGTTTCGTGGGATGATTCGCAGGGTGCTTTGTGGGGTGTTTCGCGAGGTGTTTCGTGTAAACTGTCATGGGGGTGGGGGGGGCTGAGTCCTGGAACTCCTTTTTGTGGCCTCTTTTGGAGCTGTCGGAGGCCTCTGAGCGCTTCTTGGAAGCTTCTTTCTGGACATGCTGGAGGGCTTTTGTGCCATCGTGCAAGGGGCGATCCCTGGGCGGTTGACCCATGTGCCACGGCCCCGCAGCCGCGGAGTGGAGGCACAGGGCATCTCGCTTCTCGCTCCTCCCTCTCTATCCCTCTCTCTCCCTCCACCTCCGCCGCTGCTATTTTCGGCCTGTTCTGTCATGGTGGGGTCCCCTTCCCCTCCGTTGGGAAGCTGGCAATTCTCATCATCGTTGCGCATTCGTAGTATCTCAACAAACAAGCAAACAACGATACCGGAGAAACAAATTACCCCAGTGCGACCCAACCTAGAAGTTGGAGCCCCTAGGAAAGCAGCATTAGTTGCTATGCTATACTATGCTGTGCTATGCCATGCTATGCTGCGCTATGCTATGCTTTGCTATGCTATGCTATGCTATTTTATGCTATGCTATGCTATGCTATGCTATGCTAAGCTATGCTATGTCATGCTGCGCTGTGCTATGCAAAGCTATGCTATGCTATGCTATGCTAAGCTGCGCTATGCTATGCTATGCTGTGCTGTGCTATGCTATGCTATGCTATGCTATGCTATGCTGCGCTATGCTATGCTATGGTTACGGGCTTGAGCCGAAAGGGTTACGGAAGGCACTGCTTGCGGGGGCTCCGGTCCGGCCATCGAGGCTAGCTCGGCATCTGTCGCACATTGCCTTTGCTTTGCCTTTCCTTTGCTTTGCTTTTGCTTTTGCTTTGCTTTGCTTTGCGTTGCTTGTGCTTTGCTTTGCTGTCGCTGCTGTTGCTTTGCCTTTGCTTTGCTGCTATGCTCTGCCCTGCTCTGCTATTCTATGCTATGCTGCGCTGTGCTATGCTGTGCTGTGCTGTGCTGCGCTATGCTATGCTATGCTATGCTATGCTGCGCTATGCTATGCTATGTTGGGCTATGCTATGATATGCTGTACTGCGCTATGCTATGCTATGCTACGCTATGCTATCTATGCTATGCTGTGCTCTGCTATGCTAAAGCTCAGCGAAGCTAATATGAAGGTAAGCTAAGCTAAGATAAACCTGAGCTACGATGAAGCTAATAAGATGAAATAAGCTAAGCTAAGATGAGATGAGCAACGCTAAGCTAAGGGGACGTAACTGGGGGAACCGCGGGGCGGATACTGGGGGAACCGCCTGGGGCGCTTTCCACTGCCCGGCCCCTTGAAGCCCAAAGAGTAAGAACCCTTCTAGGCAGAGCCTAGGTAGGGACAAAAATAAGCTAACCCTCTAAACAGAGTCTAGGTAGGGAATTACACCCATGCTATGATATGCGATGCTGCGCTATGCTATGCTACGCTATGTTATGCTATGCTGTGCTCTGCTATGCTAAAGCTCAGCGAAGCTAAGATGAAGATAAGCTAAGCCAAGATCAACCTGAGCTAAGATGAAGCTAAGCTAAGCTGAGATGAAATTAGCTAAGCTAAGATGAGATACGCAACGCTAAGCTAAGGGGACGTAACTGGGGGAACCGCGGGGCGGATACGGGGGGAACCGCCCGGGGCGAGTTGCACTGCCCGGCCCTTTAAGTTTATCGAGTAAGAACCCTTCTAGGCAGAGCCTAGGTAGGGAACAGTCAACATCTTTTTAGGGATATAGGGCTACGGGGCCATCGGGCTATAGGGCTATCGGCCTGTAAGGCTATCAGGCTATGGAGCTATAAGGATATAGGGCTCTAGGACTGTAGGGCTATAGAGCTATAGGGCTATTAGGGCTGTAGGGCTATAGGGCTATTAGGGCTGTAGGGCTATAGGGCTATATGGCTATCGGGCTACAGGGCTATAGGGCTATTGGGCTATGAGGCTAAATAAGGCTATAGGGCTAGAGGGCTACAGGGCACCCGGACACCCGAGCACCTGGGCACCCGAGCACCGGGGCACCCGGGCGCCCAGGCACCCCGGCACCCGGGCACCCGGGCACCCCGGCACCCGGGCACCCGCGGAAATCGGCGGCGCACCTCACTGGGGCGCCCGAGCACCCGGGCGTGCCGCCGGAATCGGCGCCATACCTCACTTAACCATATGAATCCGCTAGGACCCCTACAGAGGCAAGCTCTGATTGGGGAATCATACGCTCAATCGCGGCCGTCGCGGTTTTGACATCGAGCAGCGTGCAACCATCGGCCAGAGGGCGTTTGCGAGGAGCCTGGAGTTCTGTTGTGGCCTCTTTTTGGAGCTGCTGATGTCGCCCTGGCGTCTCTTGTAAGTTCTTCTTTCCCAACCATCCTGTGGTGTTGGGTCCTCGTTTTGACGAGACGGCGTCCCGCGTTCTCACTCCTCCTCCCGCTCCTCCCTCCCCTCCCGCCCTCTGCTTTCTCGCATGCCGATGTGGCAGCGCCCGCACGCGGTTCCACCTGCATTCGGGCGAACCCCTCAGACGTTTTGTGGCCTCACATGGGGCTCCACCGACTGCTCCGGTGGCAGCGTCCGCATGGCGTACCCATGTCAGTTTTGGCACACCCGTCACACGCGTCGTGACCCCAGAGAGGTTCACCGAGGTCGATACCCACAACTGCATTACTCACAACTGCACATGGTTGGGTCCCTCGCCAGGGTAATTTGGGCATGCTGGGGATCTTTTGTGCCATCGTACGGGTAACGGTCCGACAAGTCAGTTCGTGTACCCTCCTGGGGCCTCTCTTGAAGCCGTCTTGAACGCATCTTGGACCGTCTTGGGAGCCTCTTGGGCCGTCTTGGGGCCCTCTTCGGCCGACTTGGAGGGCTCGTGGAAGCTTCTTAGGCCGTCATGGGGCGTTACGGTGCGCCTCTTAGGCCGCCTGGGCGCGATGCAAGCTGAAAAAGGTTGGAAGGCTAACTTGTTTAACACAACCTAGGGCGAATCTTTGCGTTTGGCCTCGTGGGGCCTCTTGGGTGTCCTCTTGGAGCGCTCTTGGGGCCTCTTGCGGGACTCTTGGGCCATCTTGTGACCATTTTGGACGTCTTGGAGGCACGGTGGCGGATGTTTGCAAAGGAGGCGCGAAGGCAGGGTGAAGAGGTGAAGGCGAACCATCATCGTCGTTGCGCATCTCCGCAGTAGTGTGTCAGTAAACAGACAATCCTGCACTCAGTGGCGGCTGTCGCGGTTTTGCGATCCAGCGGCGTGCAGCAATGGACCAGTGGGCGTTTGCAAGGAGCGCTTCCTCCGACATGCTCCGCACATCGAATACTTGACATCGTCGCTCGCATGCGGCTGCTGCGGGGCTTCGCAATCGACGGCAGATGAGGGCCTGGGGCCGTGGGTCCGAGAGTTGGCCTTGAGCCTGCCCCGCAGTGCGGCAGATGGGGTGGGGTGGGGTGGGTGGGTGGTGGGGGGGCCAGGGGAAAACGGGGAATGATACAGGAGGAGGAGGAGAAGGAGGGGGAAGAGGAGGAGGAACCGGTTGATGATGACGAGGAGGAGGAGGAGGAGGAAAAGGAGGACGAGTAGGAGCAGGCGCAGAAGCAGGAACAGGAGCAGGATGGGGCGGAGGAGGCGGAAGAAGAGGCGGATCAGGAGGAGACTGATGAGTAAGACTATCCAGCTGCGTGTGGCCAGTCCCGCCACCGTGCCAGCCCAGCGTTCTGGGTGGCGACTGTTCGACGGGGCACGGCATCCCGTCACGTGTTTCACTTCGTGCCTCCAGGCTTGAGGCGGCCCTAATGAGCATGCTGGTGATTATGGGGATGATGGGGCTGATGACGACGATGATGATGGTGATGATGGTGATGGTGATGCTGGTAATGGTGATGATGACGGGGATGATGATGAAACTGATGATGATGATGATGATGATGATGATGATGATGATGATGATGATGATGATGATGATGCTTGGGGTGGTGAAGATGACGGTTGTGGTGCTGATGAGAATGGTGATGATAACGACGATGCTGATGACGAGGCTGATGATGCTGATGGTGATCATGATGATGGTTATGATGATGGTGATGGGGATGGTGATGTCGATGGTGATGGTGGTGGGAATGATCATGGTCATTGGGATGGTGACGGTGCTGATTGATGGTGATGGTGACGGTGACAGTGACGCTGATGGTGATGGTGGTGGTGGTTGTGATCTTGATAACGATGATGATGACGATGCTGCTGATGGCACTGATGATATGATGATGTTGATGATGATGTTGACGATGCTGATTGTGGTGATGATGATGCTGGTGATGATGATACTGGTGACGATGCTGTTGATGAGACTGATGATGTTTGTGATGATGACTGTGGTGTTGATGCTGAGGAGGAGGATGCAGACGATGCTGATGATGATGATGATGCTGACACTGATGATGAGGAGGCTGGTTATGATGATGATGATGATGATGCTGATGATGATGATGATGATGATGATGATGATGAGGACGACGCTGATGATGACCACGCTGATGATGCTGCTGCTGATGATGATGCTGCTGCTGGTGATGATGCTGGTGATGCGGCTGATGCTGATGATGATGGTGCTGCTGGTAAAAAAGATGATGATGATGTTGATGATGATAATGCTGATGATCCTGATGATGCTGATGATGCTGATGATGCTGATGATGTTGATGATGATGTTGATCATGATGATGATGCTGATGTTGTTGATGATGATGGTGATGCTGATCATGATGAAGATGGTGATGATGATGTTGATGCTGCCGCTGCTGACGATGTTGATGCTGATGCTGCTGCTGATGATGATGCCGATGATGGTTATAATGATGATGATGACGATGGTGTTGCTGATTATGATGATGCTGGTGATGATGATGATGATGGTGGTAGTGGTGATGATGATGACGATGATGATGATGATGACGATGCTGATGCTGATGCTGATGCTGATGCAGATGCTGATGCTGATGCTGATGCTGCTGATGATGATGATGATGCTGGTGGTGGTGATGATGATGATGATAATGATGATTATGATACAACTCGTGTGGGTCGTCGTGGCGCTGTCCTGGCATCTTGTAAGGCAGTCTTGGGGGCCCCTTGGGGCCTCCTGGACCCTGTCGGGGCCCTCCTCCGTCGGCGTGGGGCTCTCTTGGGCCGTCTCAGGGGCCCTCTTGGCCGTATGGTTGGTATCTGGGGGTCCGTCGTGGGGCCGCCTTGGCGCCGTCTTGGGCAGTCGAACGTGCCTTCTAATACCGTTTTGGGTGTCACGGGAGGCCCGCTTGGGCCGTCTGGAGGTGGTCTTTGATGCCTCTTTTGGGCCACCGTGGAGTCCTCGTGGGCCGTCTTGAGGTGGCGGCAGTCCTAAGGCGAGAGTGCGAAACTCGTTCAATCACCCCAGGGGCATCAACGGCTTTGGCTTCGTCCGACCCTGTTTGGGGGTCCTCTTGTGGCCATTTGGGCCCTCTTGAAGGCATCTTGGGCCGTCTGGAATCAATCTCTGGCCACCTCGAGGCAATCTTGGGCCGTCTTCGAGGCACAGTGGGCCATCTTGGTGCCCTTGGTTTCCTGTACGGGTCGTCTTGTAAGCTCGGGGCACATACCCATCGTTTTTAACGAAGGGATCGTGGCTTGAAAGGCCCTGGAGCGCTTGGGAGCAGCGCCTGGGAATGCGGGGAGTGCACGATCCTCGAGCGGGTGCGCGTGGGATGGTGGGCCTGGGGGTCAGCAGCCATGCAGCCATGCGGGAAGTGCACAATCCTCGAGCGGGCGCAAATGGAATGAGGGTTCAGGCATTAGCTGCCGTGCGTGAAGTGCACCATCCTCGAGCGGGCACGCGTGGAAGCTACATAAACTCGTCGCTCACATATGGCTGTCGCGGCTTCGCAATCGACGGCGGATGACGGCCTGGAACCGTGGGCCTAAGAGTTGACGTGTAGCCTGCCCCACTGTGGCGGGGGAGGGGGGAGGGGAAGAAGGGAAAGGAGAGAGGAGGAAGAGGAGGAGGAGGAGAAGGAGGAGGAGGAAGATGAGGAGGCAGAGGAGGAGGAGCAGGAGGCGGAGGAGGAGGAGGCGGAGGAGGAGGAGGCAGAGGACGAAGATGAGGAGGAGGACGAAGAGGAGGAGGAGGAGGAGGAGGAGGAGGACCGTTTTAATCCCAAGACTCTCCAACGATTTTGAAATTCACCCTCCCTCCAGGATCCCTCTTCATAGGCCCTACCAAGGGTCATTTCCACTCGGAAATGCCACGTTGGGGGGGCAACCGTGTAAACATCTTGAGGCGCGCCAGAACATTGTTCTCAGGATTTCAACGCCACGAGTTAACCAGACTGGTACGACTGGTACGGCTTGGCGGCCCGGAATCGTGACAGAACCCCATTCCTGGGATTGCAACACCGCGAATCAATGTAACTGTTGCGCCCTGACTGTCCTGAACCTTTCCACAACAAAAACGTGTCTGGTACGAGAAGCAAGGGAAGTCTTGCAAATGTTCCGAGCGAATTTGCGCGTCGTTGAGGCGATAACCACATTCTGGAACGGAGCTGCCCTCACCCCGTGAAGCTCTTGCACATCAATTCTCCTGGCGAAGGACCCAATCATGTGCAGTTGTGAGTAACGCAGTTGTGGGTATCGTCCTCTGTGAAACTCTCTCTGGGGCCACGACGCGTGTGACGGGTGTGCCAAAGTGGGCACGGGTACGCCATGCCGACGCTGCCATCGGAGCCGTCGGTGGAGCACCCTATGGGGCCCCGAAACGTGTGAGGGGTGCGCCGAAATATGCAGGGTGGAACAGCGTGCGGGCGCTGCCACTAAGGCCTTCGGTGGAGCACCGTATGGGGCCACGAAACATGTGACGAGTGCGCCGAAATGGAGGTGGAACTGCATGCGGACCCTGCCACTAGGGCCTTCGGTGGAGCAGCCTGTGGAGCCATGAAACGTGTGATGGGTGCGCCGACATTGAGGTGGAACCGCATGCGGGCCCTGCCACTTGGGCCTCCGGCGGAGCACCCTGTGGGGGCCACGAAACATGTCAGGGGTGCGCCGAAACTGATTTGCAACTGCACACGGACCCTGCCACGTGGGCCTTCGGTGGAGCACCCTAGGGGCCCACGAAGCGTGTGAGGGTTGCCTCGAAATGGAGGTGGAACTGCATGCGGACCCTGCCACTGGGGCCTTCGGTGGAGCACCCTAGGGGCCCACGAAGCGTGTGAGGGTTGCCTCGAAATGGAGGTGGAACTGCATGCGGACCCTGCCACTGGGGCCTTCGGTGGAGCACCCTGTGGAGCCATGAAACGTGTGAGGGGTGCGCCGCAATCGAGGTGGAACCGCGTGCGGACCCTGCCACTTGGGCCTTCGGCGGAGCACCCTGTGGGGCCACGAAACATGTCAGGGGTGCGCCGAAACTGACGTGCAACTGCCACTGGGGCCTTCGGTGGAGCACCCTATGGGGCCACAAACACGTGAGGGGTGCGCCGAAATGCAGGTGGAACTGCATGCGGACCCTGCCACTGGGGCCTTCGGCGGAGCACCCTATGGGGTCACGAAGCGTGTGAGGGGTTGCCTCGAAATGGAGGTGGAACTGCATGCGGACATTGCCACTGGGGCATTCGGTGGAGCACCCCATGGGGCCACGAGAACGTGTGATGGGTGCGCCGAAATTGAGGTGGAACCGCGTGCGGACCCTGCCACTGGGGCCTTCGGCGGGTTACCCTATGGGGCCCCGAAAAGTGTGAGCGGTGCGCCGAAATGGAGTTGGGGGAACTGCATACAGGTCTGTGGGGCAGTGGACTGCATGCGGACCCTGTCACTGGGGCCTTTGGTGGAGCACCCCATAGGGCCCGAAACGTGTGATGGGTGCGCCGAAATCGAGGTGGAACTGCATGCGGACCCTGCCACTGGGGCCTTCGGCGGAGCACCCTATGAGGCCACGAAGCGTATGATGGATGCGCCGAAAGTGATGTGGAATTGCACACGGACCCTGCCAGCCTTCGGCGGAACACCCTATGGGGCCACGACGTGTGTGAGGGGTGCGCCGACATGGAGGTGGAACTGCATGCGGACCCTGCCACTGGGGCCTTCGGTGGAGCACCCTACGGGGCCACAAACACGTGAGGGATGCGCCGAAATGCATGTGGAATTGCATGCGGACCTTGCCACTTGGACCTTCGGTGGAGCTCCCTATGGGGTCACGAAGCGTGTGAGCGGTGCGCCGACATGAAGGCGGAACTGCATGCGGACCGTGCCACTGGGGCCTTCGGTGGAGCACCCTATGGGCCTATGGGGCCCCGAAATGTGTGAGGGTGTGCCGAAATGAAGGTTGAACTGCAAGCGGACCCTGCCACTGGGGCCTTGGGCGGAGCACCCAATGGGGCCACGAAGCGTGTGAGGGGTGCGCCGAAATGGAGGTGGAACTGCATGCGGACCCTGCCACTGGGGCCTTCGGAGGAGCACCCTATGAGGCCACGAAACGTGTGAGGGGTGCGCCAAACTGGAGGTGGAACTGCATGCGGACCCTGCCACTGGGGCCTTCGGTGGAGCACCCTATGGGGCCACGAAAAGTGTACGGGGTGCGCCGAAATGAAGGTTGAACTGCAAGCGGACCCTGCCACTGGGGCCTTTGGTGGAGCACCCCATAGGGCCCGAAACGTGTGAGGGGTGCGCCGAAATCGAGGTGGAACTGCATGCGGACCCTGCCACTGGGGCCTTCGGCGGAGCACCCTATGGGGTCCCGAAACGTGTGAGTGGTGCGCCGAAGTGGAGGTGGAACAGCATGCGGACCCTGCCACTGAGGCCTTGGGTGGAGCACCCTATGGGGCCACGAAGCGTGTGAGGGGTGCGCCGACATGGAGGTGGAACTGCATGCGGACCCTGCCACTGAGACATTCGGTGGGGCTCCCTATGGGGCCACGAAGCGTGTGAGGGGTGCGCCGACATGGGCATGCGAGAGAGCAGAGACAGGGAGGGGAGGAGAGAGGAGAGGGAGGGGGCAGCGGGAGGAGTAGTGAGAACGCGGGGCGCTGTCTCTTCGAAACGAGGGCCCAACACCACAGGATGGTTGGGGGAAACTAACACGAATGTGCGCGGCGCTATTGCTAGGGCCACATTTTGAAAACCACACGCCATCAATTCGTGAAAGTCCTCTGCCAATCTTTCAAGCGAGTATGCGCGGCGCTGAAGCGAGAGCCACGTTTTGAAAACGACCCGCCCTCAATCCGTGAAGCTGGTGCACATGTTTTGAAACAATGTGCGCGGTGCGATAACCACATTTTGAAAACGATTCGCCCTCAAGCCGTGAAGCTCTCGCAAACTTCTAAGACGAATGCGAGAGCCACATTTTGAAATCCAGCCGCCCTCAGTCTGAGAAACGCTTTATGTATTCAGATGTAAATGTATATATAAGAACGAATGTGCGCGGCGCTAAGGCGAGAGCCACATTTTGAATACCAGCCGCCCTCAACATGTGAAGCGAATGCGACTTTTAGGACGAATGTGCGCGGTGCTAAGGGGAGAACCACACTTTGAAAACCACACGCCCTCAATCCGTGAAGCCCTTGCAATTTGAAAGAGAATGCGTGCGGCGCAAAGGCGAGAGCATATTTTGGAATGCACTTGCCCTCCATGTGTGGAACTGTTGCCAGTTTCAAGCACCAGGGCCACAAGTGGTCAGGACGTCTCAGGCGAAACGCCCAGCCCGCCCTTTCGACCGGCTTCGGGGTGCGATAAAGAGGACTTAGTTATAAGGAATCGATATGGGGAGGAAGACGAGGTGGAGGACGAGGAGGAGACGGAAGATGACGAAGAAGAAGCAGACAATTATGCAGAAGCAGAAGCATAAGCAAAAGCATAAGCAGACAACTACGCAGAGGAAGAAGAGGAGGAGGAGCCATAGTATGTTTACTAAGAAGAAGAGTCAGCAAACGACAAAACACCAACATAAACATCAACATCAGCAGACACACACACACACTCATAATACTAGTATTAAGAGGAAGTGTAGTAGTATAAACATTACGATCAGCACGATTAGTTTAACTCACGATGCTACTACTATGAAAAAGAGTACTCGTAATATTAGTTACAGTAAGATTGACACGGAGAAGAAGAAGAGCAGTAGTATTACCAACAGCCACACTGGTAATAGTAATAAAACTACCAATGCTAGCATTAATAAGAGCACGGACGCTCACCATACCCGTAGTACTAACATTATCAGTATTGATAGTTATGTTGCTACGAGTGCTAGAAACCGTGCGACTGCGAACACGTGAATCATACTAGTAACACTACGAATGTTATCAACACGGTCTGATACTAAAATACGTACGTCTGTTAATACTACTTATGTGAGTGATACCACTACAACGATTACTTTTACGTTAAGTACGAAGAGGACTAGCAGAAGGATACGACGAATAGTAATAAGAGTACCCATGACACGACCAATAACAACACGAAAACTATGACGCGGAGGATGAGGATGAGGAGGGAGGGAGGTAGGGAAGGAGGGACGGAGGGAGGAACGACGGGAGGGTGAGGAGGAGGAGGAGGATGAGGAAAAGGGGAGTAGGAGGAGGAGGAGGAACAGCAGAAGGAGGAGGTGGAGGTGGAGGAGAATGAGGAGGACGACGAGGACGATGAGGGGGAGGAGGAGGAGGAGGAGGAAGAGGAAGAAGAGGAGGAAGAGGAGGAGGAGGAGGAGGAGGGAAATGAGGAGGAGGGGGAAGGGTAGGAGGAGGATGAGGATGAGGAGGAGGAGGAAGAGGAGGAGGGCGAGGAGGAGGAGGAGGAGGCGGAGGAGAAGGGAGGTTGGTGGAGGGGGGGGGGGGAGGGAGGATGTATGAGTGAGGAGGGAGGAGGGACGAGGGACGAGGGAGGATGGAGGAGGGACGAGGGAGAAGGGAGGAGGGAGGAGGGAGACTGGGAGGAGGGAGGAAGGAGAAGGGAGGATGGAGGAGGGAGGATGGAGGGAGGAGGGAATAGGAGGAGGGAGCAGGAAGGAAGGAGGTGGGAGGAGGGAGGAGGACCGAGGGAGGATGGATGAGTGAAGGGGGAGGCGGGAGGAGGGAGGAGGGTGGAGTTGGAGGAGGAGGAGCAGGAGGAGGAGGAGGAGGAGGAGGACACTTTACATTATTAGTAGTATATTCACATCCATAATACCAGTAATCATAAACCAGTCATATCAAGCCATTGTCAGTAAGGACAGCCGCAGTCATACTAATAATAGCAATACTCATAACATTAAGACTCACACTACAACACATGCCAACACTGCTTACATTACTAATCGCATGGCTGTTAAGAGTAATACTAGTCATACAGTCGGTCGCGACACATAATGTGAATGCTAAGCGTACTAGTACTGATATTGCTGATCATTTTAACCCTAGCACTATTAATGCTATTTACGAAAAGGTAATCGTAGCAGCATGAATGTTGATACTGCTATTAATGTCACTACGATTAATACTAATGTGTTCCGTACGTTGCTATTACTAATGTTCGTCTTGATATTGCGAAGGCCTGACGGCCGGTGCCGCCGACCCTGTTCGCAATGCGCAGCAAGAGGCACGGGCTGTGGGATGGTTTGGGGGAACGGGGAGAAGGACGAGAAGGTGGGGGAGGGAGGTGTCGTATCTGACCCGGGACTTCCCCGGGACTCCCCCGGGACCCCCCCCGGGACCTCCTCTCCCCCCCCCGTCGGGGAAGGGAAAGGGAAGGGGCTTCCCTTCGACTCAATGACGACGTTGCTCAAGGTCGGTACGGGGGGGGGGCGTCGTATCTGACTCGGGGGGGGGGTCGCTACCCCCCCCGCTACCCCCCCCCCCTCCCGGCGGGGGAGGAATGAAAGGGAAGGGGCTTCCCTTCGACTCAATTACGAGGTTGCTCAAGGTCGGCTTGGCTGGAGCCCAGGGGAAGAGGAGTCCCAGGGGGGGGCGTCGTATCTGACCCGGGGGGGGGGTCGCTACCCCCCCCCCCCTCCCGGCGGGGGAGGGATCAAAGGGAAGGGGCTTCCCTTCGACTCAATTACGAGGTTGCTCAAGGTCGGCTTGGCTGGAGCCCAGGGGAAGAGGAGTCCCAGGGGGGGGCGTCGTATCTGACCCCCCCCCCCCCTCCCGGCGGGGGAGGGATCAAAGGGAAGGGGCTTCCCTTCGACTCAATTACGAGGTTGCTCAAGGTCGGCTTGGCTGGAGCCCAGGGGAAGGAGTCCCAGGGGGGGGCGTCGTATCTGACCCGGGGGGGGGGTCGCTACCCCCCCCCCACTCCCGGCGGGGGAGGGATGAAAGGGAAGGGGCTTCCCTTCGACTCAATTACGAGGTTGCTCAAGGTCGGCTTGGCTGGAGCCCAGGGG
>CAUYUJ010009061.1:32500-36467 GCA_963575745.1 Prorocentrum cordatum | reverse complement strand
CAGGTACGGTGGCGGGATGGGCCGAAGGCCACTAGGATCCGCCGCCCCCTGTGGTCTTGCCACAGGGGTGCACGGCGTGCTGGATGTTTCAGGTTTTGGTTTTGGTTCTTTTTCTAAAAGAACTCCCCAGTGGGCTTCGGCCCGTCCCGCCGGCCACCCGTAATTTTCCCAAAATCCGTCTGTCAATGCCTTTGTTGCCCCAACTTGGCCCAAGATGGACTCCAAGACGGCCAAGATGGCCCAAGATGGCCTCCAAGATGCCTCCCAGACGGCCAAGATGGCCTCCAAGACGGGTAAGATGGCTCCAAGATGCCTCCAAGACGGCCCAAGATGCCCTCCAAGACGGCCAAGATGGCCCCAAGATGCCTCCAAGATGGCCCAAGAGGCCTCCAAGACGTTCTCCAGGAGAGCCCGAAGAGGCCAAAATCATTTGTTTTCCTTAGGTTTTTGACGGTTTTTTGCGTTTTCTTCTTTTCGGCCTTCCGACGGCCCAAGAGGCCCCCAAGATCGCCCAAGAGGCCTCCAAGAAGGCCCTATGGCCCCAAGAGCGCCCCAAGACGGCCCAAGAGGCCTCCAAGACGCCCAACATGGCCTCCAAGACGGCCCTGAAGCGCCCCCAGAGGGCCCCAAGACGGCCCAGAGAGGCCCCCCAAACGGCTTCCGACGGCTTCAGACGTGCCAGGAACCCACCAAGATGGCCGAAGTTGGCTCGAAGCTGGCCCGAGACGGCCCAAAAAGCCCCAAAGATCGCCCAAAGCTTGCCCAAGAGGCCTCCAAGACGGCCAAGATGACCTTCAAGATGCCCACGTGGTCCCCGAAGGCTTTCCAAACCGATTCGGGGAACACGTGGTCCGATAGCTTGGCAGGTCTGGCCTCAACGTTCGGCCACATAGGCGCTTCCAAAAAGGCAGGGGGCGGCTGTGATTCGCCGTAGGCGTCTTCGATCCACCGCCCCTGTTGCGCTTGCCACAGCGGGTGCACGGGTGCTGGATGTCAGGTTTGGTTTTGGTTTTGGTTCTTTTTCTAAAAGAACTCCCCAGTGGGCTTCGGCCCGTCCCGCCGGCCACCCGCAAGTTTCCGAAAATCATCTGTCAATGCCTTTGTTGCCCCAACTTGGCCCAAGATGGCCTCCAAGACGGCCAAGATGGCCCAAAATGGCCTCCAAGATGCTTCCAAGACGGCCAAGATGGCCTCCAAGACGGGTAAGATGGCTCCAAGATGCACCCAAGACGGCCCAAGATGGCCTCAAGATGTCTAAGACGGCCCAAAAGGCCCGCAAAAGGCCTCCAAGACGGCCCAAGAGCCCTCCAAGACGCCCTCCAGGAAGGCCCGAATAGGTTAAAATCATTGATTTTCCTTAGGTTTTTGAAGGATTTTGGCATGTTCTTCTATTCAGCTCTCCGACGGCCCAAGACGGCCCAAGAGGTCCCCAACATCGCCCCAACAGCACCCAAGAGGCCTCCAAGATGGCCCCATGACGGCCCAAGAGGCCCCCAAGAAGGCCACAAGAGGGCCTCAAGACGGCCCAAGAGGCCTCCAAGACGCCCAAGATGGCCTCCAAGACGGCCAAGATGGCCCAAGATGGCCTCCAAGATGCCTCCAAGACGGCCAAGATGGCCTCCAAAACGGGTAAGATGGCTCCAAGATGCACCCAAGACGGTCCAAGATGGCCTCAAGATGGTCTCAGACGGCCCAAAAGGCCGGCAAAAGGCCTCCAAGACGGCCCAAGAGCCCATGGCCCAATAACTTGGCAGACCTCTGGCCACAGCAGTCGGCCGCATCGGCGCTTCCGAAAGGGCAGGGGGCGGCGGTGATTCGCCGTAGGCGTCTTCGATCCGCCGCCCCCTTTTGATTTATCAAAGGGGTGCCTGGCGTGTTGGACCCTCTCGGTTTTGGTTTTGGAGCTTTTTCCAAAAAGATTTCCCCCTGGGGCTTCGGCCCGTCCCGCCACCGTGCCGCTCGCTCGGGACATCCTCAAAAAATCGCGAAGATGGTCCAAGATGGCCTCCAAGTCCGCCCAAGATGGTCCAAGACGGCCTCCAAGGCGGCCCAAGAGAGTCCAAGACGGCCCACGACGGCCCAAGAGGCCACCCAGAGGCCTCCCAGACGGCCCAAGAGGCCTCCAAGAGGTCCTACAGGAGGGCCCGAAGAGGTCGAAATCATTGATTGTTCTTATGTTTTTGAAGGATTTGGGAATTTGCTTTTTCTCGGCCTCCAAGATCGCCCAAGAGGCCCCCAGGAGGCCCCATGACGGCCCAAGAGGCCCCCAAGAGGGCCTCCAGGAAGGCCAGAAAAGGGCAAAAACCTTGATTTTCCGAAGGTGTTTGACGGATTTGACATCTGCTTCTTTTCGGCCTTCCGACGGCCCGAGACGGCCCAAGAGCCCCCAAAGATCGCCGAAAGATCGCCCAAGAGGCCTCCAAGATCGCCCCAGAACGGCCCAAGAGGGCCCCCAGACGGCCCCAAGAGGCTCCCCAAGACGGCACAGGAGGCCTTTAAGACGCCCAAGATGGCCTCCAAGACGGCCCTGAAGCATTCCAAGAGGGCCCCAAGTCGGCCCATAGAGGCCCCCCACACGGCTTCCGACGGCGTCAGACGGTCCAGGAGCCCACCAAGACGGCAGAACATGGCCCTCAGATGGCCCAAGGAGGCTCAAGAGGCCTCCAAGAGGGCCTCCAGGAAGGCCGGAAAAAGCCAAAATCAGTGATTTCCCATGGGTGTTTGAAGGATTGTGGCATTTGCTTTTTGTTCGTCCTTCCGACGGCCCGAGACGGCCCAAGTGCCCCCAAGGATCGCCCAAGAGGCCCAAGACACGGCCCCAAGAGGCCCCCAAGACGGCCCAAGAGGCCTCCAAGACGCTCAAGATGGCCTCCAAGACGGCCCAAGAGCCCTCCAAGACGTCCTCCAAGAGGGCCCGAAAGGGTCAAAATGGTTTCCAGACGGCCAAGATGACCTTCAAGATGCCCACGTCTTCCCCGAAGGCTTTCCAAACCGATTCGGGTAACACATGGTCCGATAGCTTGGCAGGTCTGGCCTCAACGTTCGGCCACATAGGCGCTTCCAAAAAGGCAGGGGGCGGCGGTGATTCGCCGTAGGCGTCTTCGATCCGCCGCCCCCTGTTGATTCATCACAGGGGTGCCTGGCGTGCTGGACCCTCTCGCTTTTGGTTTTTGTTGTTTTCCAGACGAACTCCCCCTGGGCCTTCGGCGCGTCCCGCCGGGGTCCCCCGAGGCTCTTCCGGAGGTGGTTGCCGTGTGTTTTCCTGCTCCAGACGGCTCCAAGATAACCTAAGATGGCTTCCAAGATGCTTCCAAGACGGCCAAGATGGCCTCCAAGACGGCTAAGATGGCCCCAAGATGCCTCCAAGACGGCCCAAGATGCACCCAAGACGGCCCAAGATGGCCTCAAGCTGGCCCAAGACGGCCCAAGAGGCCCCGAAGAGGCTTCCAAGACGGCCCAAGAGGCCTCCAAGAG
Source organism: Prorocentrum cordatum (assembly GCA_963575745.1). Classification (NCBI taxonomy): domain Eukaryota; class Dinophyceae; order Prorocentrales; family Prorocentraceae; genus Prorocentrum; species Prorocentrum cordatum. The sequence continues at coordinate 32,993 of CAUYUJ010009061.1, read as the reverse complement.
GTCCTCCAGGAAGGCCCGAAGAGGCGAAAATCATGGATTTTCTTTAGGTTTTTGAAGGATTTTGGCATTTGCGCCTTGTCGACTTTCCGACGGCCCGAGACGGCCCAAGGCGACCCAAGAGGCCCCCAAGGTCGCCCCAAGATCACCCAAGAGGCCTCTAAGGGCCCCATGACGGCCCAAGAGGCCCCCCAAGACGGCCCCAAGATCGCCCAAGAGGCCTCCAAGATTGCCCCATGACGGCCCAAGAAGCCCCCATGACGACCCAAGAGGGCCCCAAGACGGGCCAAGAGGCCTCCAAGACGCCCAAGACGGCCTCTAAGACGGCCCCGAAGCGCCCCAAGAGGGCCCCAAGTCTGGCCCCCAAGACGGCTCCCGACGGCGTCCAGGAGCCCACCAAGACGGCCGAAGATGGCTTTAAGATGGCCCACGACGGCCCAAGAGGCCTCCAAGAGGGCCTCCAGGAAGGCCGGAAAAGGCCAAAATCAGTGATTTC
>CAUYUJ010009061.1:0-27500 GCA_963575745.1 Prorocentrum cordatum | reverse complement strand
CAGCCGCTGTCGCCGTCGACGACGTCGTCGACGTCGTCGTAGTCGCTGTCGTCGCTATCGTCGACATGACCGCTGCCGTAATCACCGTCGCCGCTGGTGCCGCCTCCGCCGCCGCCGTCACTGCCCCGAGACATCCAACGTCGTGATGGTATACCACGTGGATGCCCAGAGTTCTTGACCCCTTTCCAGGGGTCGTCGTTCCATTAGGAGTCGGCTGGGGACGGCGCAGGGGCTCAGAAAAAGGTCCCTCAGGGGCTGAGCATACTCCGAGTTTCTCAATAAGCGTCGGGGGGGGTGGACGTCACCCCCGCCGACAGCCCCACATCGACCCACGTCGCGGGCAGCCACCGCGCGCCGAAGGCGCTCCGACCACCGTCGCGGCGCGACGAGGAGGCGAGGTTGACCGCTTGTCGCGGGGATACCCCCCACGCTTAACAAGAAACCCGGAGTAGCCGACGAAAGCCCGTCGTGACTTTGTTCATGACGCGCGATGGGCCTTGGTGGTCGGGTCACTCGGGTCTGACGCGGCCGCTCGGCGCGATTCGGGCATGTGCCACCGGACCGCTCTTCGCCATGCGCAGCAGGAGAGCACCCCGAGGCCAGAGAAAGTCCCAGAGACGACGAGAAAGTTCGACAACCTCGAACGCCGGCATGTCTGAGGGCGACGGGGGAGGGTCAGGGTTTGGCAGAGCCACCTTTCTAAGTACGGGGCCCTGAAGTCGGAGGAGGAGGACGAGGACGAGGAGGGGAAAGGAGGTGGAGGAGGAGGAGGAGGAGGAGGAGTACCACTGTGAACCCAAGACTCCCAGACGCTGTCGGAATACACCCTCCCTCCAAGCTTCCTCTTCATATGCTTCTGCAAGGGTTCCATTCCACTGAGGCAAGTGCCCAACTGGGAGACAACCGTTTGATGATCCTGTAGCGTTCCAGAACACCATTGTCGGGTCTCCAACGCCACGAATCAACTTGACTGATGCGTCGTGACGGTCCTGAATCGTGACAGAACGCAGTTCTCGGGAGTTCAACTCTGCGAATCAACGTAACTGCCGCGCCCAGACAATCCTGAACCGTTCGAAAACACAACTTCTGGTGCGTTGGCCATGGGAATCCGTAAAACTTTCGCAACTGCTTATAAAACGAATGTGCGCGGCGCTACCGTGAAACTTTTTCGCATATTTAAGACGAGTGTGCGTGGCGCTAAGGCGAGAGCCACATTTTGAAAACGACCCGCACTCCACCCGTCAATCTTTGGCAATTGTCAAAACTGTGTGCGGCGCTGAAGCGAGAGCCACATGTTGAAAACTACCCGCCCTGCATCCGTGAAGCTCTTGCTATTTCGAACAAATGTAAACACCGTATTTTTTTAGATCACCCGCCATTCAATTGTGCGCGAATGTGCGCGGCGCTCACGCGCGAGTCACATTTTGAAAACCACCCGCCATCCAATTTTGAGTCTGCTCCCATTTTTACTCGCTTCAGGAATTTTAAATGCGAAGGATGTCTCAGGCGCAACGCCCGGTCCGCCCTTCCGATTGGCCTCGGGGTGCGACAGGGAGGAGTAGATAAGAAACAGGAATGAAGGAGGAGGAGGACGAACAGGAGGTGGAGGAGGAGGCAGTATGGCTCAAACCATTTCTTTCGGGCGTGGCTCAGGATGCGCCTGCCACGACCACGTCCGTTTTTTGCTCAGACCCCTGTTCCAGTGAGCCCCGCGACTCGTCAGCGTCATGGCTTGGGAACAGGACCTACAGCATGAGCGGGAATTGCAGTGGTGACACCCAGGCCGCATGTTCGAAGCCATATAGTTGCCGGTCCGATCAGTGCGGCTGCAAGAAAAAGCTTTGGTAGCATTGGAGCTGCAAGTGGTGCAAAAAGACGTGGAACAGACCCTACGTGTCAGACCAAGGCGCGCTGTCCTTGGAGGCGCCCCCAGGTTTGCCTGTCGTCGCGGGATTCCATCCCCTGCCGAGCGCCTCAGCCAAGGACCTGCTGCTCGGTGGAAGGGAACGCCAGCAGTTTGTCCAATTGGGCAAGAAGACCGACGATGGTGACATGGTCAAGCGTTTCTAGCGGATCCTTGGGTGCAAGAGTAAGCTGGCCAAACTCCCGCCGTCACCCACCTCGGCCCGTGCGCATCCAGGGGGCGCAGCATAGAGTGGCTGGCCTGCAACGGAAGCTTGAGTTCGAGCTGTCGAAGACCCAGGTGCGTCGGACCGAGCAGATGCATTTGGTGACAAAGCTTCAGGCCGAGCTCGGCGAAACGGATCGAGAAAGCAAGAACCTGTTCAGCGGCGAGGGTTCCCTCAGAACGGCTCCTCGCGGGGGACGTCGACTGCTTCGACCTGGGCGAGTGTTGCCAGCTCTTTGGTTCGGGCGAGGTGCTCGAGCTCACGGACGCAAGCAAAGAGCGGGGGGGGGCGGAAAAGAAGCGATCCCAGCTCGTCGATGGGTTCACTTCCTTGACAACGCAGTTGTTCGGGGCGTCGAGGAGACGACCGACCGCCTCGAGGCCGTGCGCGAACTCCACAAATCGCGCCTCGCGGCCAAGAAGAGGAAGACCGGGTGCGAAGACGGGTGTCAACCAGTACGCTGCGCAGGAGGTCGCTCCTGGTGGTGAGCTTGCTACTGCTTCTGCTGCTCCAGCCGCTCCTGCGACGATTGCTGCCGCCGCTGCGTCGGTCTCCCTTGCCAATGATGCCCGCCTGCTATGGTGTTCGAGATGTGTTGTGGCGTTCGCCTGGGCATAGTTGGCGCTCGCAGGCGCGCGGTCGTTCGCGCCGTAGCCATGATATGTGGCGGCGCGCTTCGGCCTCTTATGAGTGGTGCTAACTGGCTTGCCGTGAAGTTTACAGGAGCGTCGCGGCCCTCGCAGCGCCGGACCCCCCGGGCATGGTCACGACGAAAAGGCAGAGGAGGAGGAGGAGGAGGATGGGGGATGGGAAGGAGGAGCGAAGGAAGCGGGGCCCGTGGCGTTGCCCAGCCAGCCACTTTGAAGAAGCTTCGCAGTCGCAGACAGGACGCCAGTGCAACAAACGGCGGCGGCAGACGCGAGTGCGTTCCAACGCCGATGCGTCAGATTTGGTTGACGCGGTGGAGGCCCGTTGCGCATGGGGCGCTGTCTTTCGCTTCTCATGTCCTCGCCAACCCGCCCAGGCGCGGCTGTCGGGCGAGTTGCCCCTTCGCGCTGGGGCCTCGCAACGCGCGTCCAGAAGTCAACCGCAACAGTGGCAATCGCGATTTGTTCGCTTTTTGGGTGCGCTTCGGAAAAAGCGTTGGGTTGTGTTCATGGCCTCAGTGGCCGCCTTGGGTTTCTAGGGGGCTCTCGGTCGCCTTTCAGGTAGATCCCTCTTGCGGCCATATTGAACGGAGTCAGCCGCTGACAATGCGGCGCCGCTTTAGCGCGCGTTGGGACGCGAGCGTCACGTGTCGCTCTGGCGTGATGTTCGGGCCGTCTGGGGAGTCTTCCAGGCCCGTCTTGGGGTCCCCTGAAGACGAACATCACAGAGCAAACGATGCATTGTGCAACGTGCTCGCCCCGTGGTGGTCTCCTCGGGGCGCTTCGCGGCCGTCTGGGGCCGCCCTGGGGCCGCGCTCGGGCAGCGGGGGGTGGGGGGGGCGCGCCGGGTGCCGCATGAGACATCTTGAGGACTAGTGTGCCGCCATGGTTATTTTTTCTTGAGCTGTCTTGAGGTGGGCTCGGAACGGAAGGCCCCGGGGGGCGCTCTCGGACAACTCGCGTCTATCAGCGGCTAGCGGTTGCTCCATGAGTTTTCTCCATGGGGCACAAGTGTCGAGCCATTGCGCCATTGTGCAATTCCTGGCGCGTCTGGGCTCTCGGGGGAGGTAGAAATGCCCCGCCAGGGCGCGTGTCGGGGCCTTTCCCAGCTCCGCTGCCCGCGAATGGCACCTTGCAGTGTTGCGCAACTTCTGCCTTTCCCCACTTCGCCCAGGTCGGGGGTGTGGCGAAGTATTGAAGTGCTTGAGAGGGGATTGTGCACCCCGAAGGTTGGCGTCGCCCCGCCTGGGATGTTCGAGGCGAGTTGCAGGCGGGTGGGGGGCGAGCGGCTTTCCCGCCGTTGGCGGCGGCCCCCTGGGTGGGCCACTTTGCAAATCAGACAAAATCCCATTCGCGCGTTCGCCGGCGAGATTCGGTCGGGGCGACGGCGACGACGGAGCGCGGGTGCCCCGCGCGGGGTCGGCCGCGCTAATTTTGGCGAGGGCGACGACATCGAACCGCAAGAACAACGCGCGCGCACGTGGCAATCAGATGAAGGCCGCCAATTCTGCTTCGCAGGTAGTGGCGACAACCACTTTTATAATTTCTTTTTCGTCCGCGTTCGAAGGCTCAACCTCGTGTGGTGGGTGGCGGCGGAAGGCGGCGACCTGCCCCCGCGGGCGCGCGCCCGCGCGCGCCGCGTGAAATTCCCCTGGCCAGGGCGTGCTATGGCACAACGTAGTATTGCGAAGCCAATTTTCTCGCGTAGTTTAGGCCTCAACGCGGTATTGTGCGTTGCGATGCAATGCGTCCTCCTGATTGCGCGGGCGCGCGCGCGCGCTCAATGCGAAGGTCAATCGGCGCAGGCCGCCTGGCATCCGAAAGCTGAACGGCCTGAACCACTTGGTTCACTCGTGCACTGGGTTTCAACGTGGCGCGATGCATTGCGGCGCAGTGCAATTTCCTGATTGCGCGGGCACGCCTGCGCGCGCCGTGCGGGTGTCGCGCGCGGGTGGCAGACCCAATTTCCAACGTTGAATTCTGACGGCCAGTTGTTTCATTCGTATTCTAGGCCCCAATATGGCATGGCGCATTGCGACGCTGTGCTCGGCGGCAGCGATAGGGGGCGACAGGCAGAGGTGGGCGCGTCGACCCCCTATCGCCCATTGACCGCCGATGGGGGGTCCGAAAGCCGCAGCCTGCCCCGGAAGCTGCGGATTAATGATCGGAGTTTTAATTTCCGATCTATCGGTGATGTATCGCCGATGCCAGGGCGATGTGCCCCCCCATGCCAGCGCCCCCCCTGTCGTTGCCCCTGAAGTGCGCGTTCTGTCTTGCGCGGGCGCGCGCGCGCGCGCGCGCCGCGCGAGGGCCGGTTTGAAGTTGCAAACTGACCGTCGGGAACTGAATGGATAAGGCGTGCGTTCGAGGTCTGAAAGTGGCGCGATGCACCGTGACGCAATGTCTGTTCCCTTCTCGCGCGCGCGAGCGCGCGTTCGCCAGATGGCGCCGCAGTTGAAGTGCTCATCTCAGTTTCGAAAACGGAATGATGACAACCCGCTGTTTCGGTCGTGACGTTGGCGCCGAATTGGCATGGTGCGCTGAGGCTCAGTGCATCTTCCTCGTTGCGCGCGCCATCAGCAAAGCTTCGAGAGATGAATCGTGAAGACCAATTGTTTCACTTCAGTTCTGGGGCTCCGCGTGGTATGGTGCTTTGTGACACAGCGCATTTTTCTTCATTTTTCCCCTTCTTCCTTCTTCTCATTATTTTCCTGGCGCGGGCGCGCGCAAGCGCGCCCGCGTGCTCGCGCGTGCGCCGCGTGAAAATCATTGTGCGTGAAGTAGGTGTGACGCGTGACACCTTGGCGCTCTCCAATTGCATGACCCCTTATGTTGGTCCTCGGCATGCAAGTCAAATGATTGCTTTTTCTCGCGTGGTGTTCGGCGTGGCGCGCGTCGCCTTGCTTTCCCCCGCGTTGCGCGACCCCGATGTTGGCGCCGCAGGGCATGGGCGAAACAAATCGTCTTCTCGAGCGGTTTCCGCTGTGGCGCGTGTCGCCGCGGCGTGGTTCTGCGCTGCGCGGGCCCGCGTCGGCCCTCAATGGTTCCCGCGCGACAGTTTTGTCGCGCGGTTTTCGGGGCGGCGCGCGTCTCCGCGGTGCCGCGTTGCACGGCGCTGCCGCGCGTTTGCCATCGGGGCAAGTGTGGCGCGCGAGCGGAGTTCTGCAGTCAAGCGCAGCTTGTTCCCGGGGTGAGGCGGGCCACCCAGGTGCTTTTCGGGCCGGGCGAGAGGGGGGGATTGGGAAGGGGGGGGGGTGCGACATTTGCTGCATGCAGCCAGTTTCGGCTTCACCGAGGGGCCCATTCCTCGATGCATGGCCGCCTCCGGCGCCGGGAGGCGCCGGGAAAATCGGCTACGTGAGCTGGTTCTCAAACCCCCCCCTTTGCCATCCCCCCCTTTCGCCCGACCCGAGCTTCGGAACATTGCGCGGCCCCGTGTTGGCTTGCGGGCGGTCTTCGGGGTGGCGCGTTTCATTTGGTTGCGTTTTTGCATTGCATGGCCGCGCGCTTGCCCCCATTGGTTACCCCCTACCCACGCGCATTTTCTTGTGGCGTCGCGGCCCTGCGCGCAGCGACAGGGCGGGGAAAGTCTTGGAACGGCAGTCGCCCGGGCGCCCCCCATGGTTTGTTCCCTGCCGTGACCCTCTGGTCTTCCGCTGCGCCGTTTTCTTGTTGGTGCGTCTGTTCCATGCTTTCTCGCGTTGCGTGGCCCCGCTTGGTGGTCTCGCGCAGTTGTGGGGTTCGCGCGCGCCCCATCTACGCCTCCTCGAAATTCGTGCCGCCCCCCCCCCCCCCCCTTGAGAGCGCTCAGCCAGGATGGCCGCCGTCGCGCGGTGTTTGGGGCGACGCGTGGCGCCGATGTGCTCCCTTTAGTGTGGCACCAGGCTGCCGCGCATTAAAAGGATGCGGCAGACGGAATATCTCGCGCAATTTCGGGTGTGACACGCGTCGCTCTCCTGTTTCTTTGCGTGCCCTGGGATGCCCCCTCGTGGCCGCTCCCGCGCGCGTTCGCTCATGCGCGGCCCCGCCCGTGCACCCGAGCAATGTTCAAAGGTGAACCCAAAACGCTCGTCTAAAGGGTCGAATATCCTCCGCGGGTTTCTTCCCAGCTTTAAGTCGGGCCTGTCCCTCTACAGGAGGCATATTCAAAAATAGTTAAAAAATAGTCAGCGGACGATTTTGTTTGACTATGTTTGATCATTTTGGGGGTATTGTTTGAGTTGTTTTGTGTTTATTTTTATATATATATATATATCGCCCAAAATACCCCTGTAGGGGGACACGCCCGACTTGATCCTAGCTCGACCTAGAGGCTGGGGCAGGCTTTCCCCCTCTCGTCCCTCCCGTCTCTTCCTTTGCCTCCTTTTTCGCCTCTCCTGCCTCCTCCGCTGCCCCAGCCGAGCAGGTGTTCATTCTGTCTTCGGCGTTCTCCCTTCGCTGAATAACAGGGCGTTCGCTTGGTCTGTGAGGTCTGTGTGGACGAGGAGGATGACGCTGAGGATGAGGATAATGGCGCTGATGCTGATGACGCTGATGGTGATGGTGATGATGGTGATGGTGATGATGATGAAGATGGCAAAAGATGGTAATAATGGTAATGGTGATTGATGGTGATTGATGCTCGTGATCATGATCCTGTGACGATGCTGATGTTGATGATGCTGATGATGCTGATTATGCTGATGATGATGCTGATGTTGAGCGACGATGATGATGCAGATGCTGATGCTGATGATGATGTTGATGATGATGCTAATGATGCTGATGATGCCCATGATGATGATGACGATTCTGATGCTGATGATGATGCTGCTGCTTATGATTATGATGATACTGACGATGATGCTGACGATGATGATGATGATGATGATGATGATGATGATGATGATGATAATGATGATTGTGATGATGATGATGATGATAATAATGATGATGCTGATGCTGATGCTGATGGTGATGCAGATGATGTTGATGATGATGATGATGCTGATGATGCAGATGCTGATGCTGAGTATGACGATGTTGATGCTGCTGCTGCTGATGGTGATGATGATGATGATGATGATGATGATGATGATGATGATGATGATGATGATGATGCTGACGCTGCTGATGCAGCGGACGTCGTCGACGACGACGACGATGATGATTATGATGATGATGACGATGCTGCTGATGATGATGATGATGATGATGATGCTGATGATGATGATGATGATGATGATGATGATGATGATGATGGTGATGCTGATGATGATGGTGGTGGTGGTGATGGTGCTGGTGATGATGATGATGTTGATGAGGATGCTGACACTGATACTGATACTGATGCTGATGCTGGTGATGCTGACGATGATAATGATGATTATGATGATGTTAATGATGGTGCTGGTGATGCTGATGCTGATGCTGCTGGTGATGGTGCTGATGCTGCTGATGATGCTGATGTGGATGCTGATAATGATGCTGATGATGCTGCTGATGATGATGCTGCTGCTGCTGATGATTATTCTTATGATGATGCTGATGGTGCATCTGATGTTGATGATGATGCTGATGATGATGCTGCTGATGACGATGCTGATGGTGCCTGTGATGATTCTGAGGATGATGCTGATAATGCTGATGATGCCGCTGCTGATGATTCTGCTGATGATGACAATCCTGATGATAATGATGATGATGATGATGATGATGATGATGATGATGATGATGATGATGATGATGATGGTGATGATCATAGTGCTGATGCTGCTGCTGATGATGATGACGATGCTGCTGATGATGATGATAATGCTGATGATGTTGACGATGCTGCTGCTGCTGATGATGCTGATGCTGATGATGAAGATGATGATGCTGATGATGATGATGATGATGATGATGATGATGATGATGGTGATGGTGCTGATGATGATGGTGCTGATGATGATGGTGATAATCATGATGATGATGCTGATGATGCTGATGCTGATGCTGATGCTGCTGCTGCTAATGATTGTGATTATGATCATGATGATGATGATGTGATCATGATGATGATCATGCGAAAACTGCTGATGCTGATCATGCTGATGATGCTGATGATGCTGATGGTGGTGGTGGTGGTGATGAAGATGATGATGCTGATGATGATGATGCTGATGCTGATGATGATGATGATGATGATGATGATGATGATGATGATGATGCTGATGATGATGATGGTGGTGATGATGATGATGATGATGATGATGATGATGATGATGATGATGATGATGCTGTCGATTGATGATCGGATGATGGTGATGATAAGGAGGAGGCGGATGAGGGGCAGGAGGAGTAGGATGAGGACGAGAACGAGGACAAGGGCTAGGACCAGGAGGAGGAGGAGCAGGACGAGGAAGATGCAGAGCAAGAGCAAGAGCAAGAGGAAGAGGAAGAGGAAGAGGAAGGATGAGGAGGAGGAGGAGGAGGATGAGGAAGGAGAAGGAGGAGGAGGTGGAGGAAGAAGCAAAGGACCAGGAAGAGGAAGGAGGAGGAGGAGGAGGAGGAAAACGAGGAGGGAGAGGAGGAGGAGGAGGAGGAGGATGAGGAGGGAGGAGGAGGAGGAGGAGGAGGAGGAGAGGAGGAGGAAGACGAGGAGGAAAGGAGGAGGAGGAGGAGGGGGAGGAGAGGAGGAGGGGGGAGGAGGAGGTGGAGGAGGAGGAGGAGGAGGAAGAGGAGGAGGAGGAGGAGGAGGAGGAGAGGAGGAGGAGGAGGATGGGGGTGTTGGATGCAAGCGCCCGACAGTTGTGAGCCGTTTTGATTTCTCACGTCGACAAGGGGAGGTCGAGGGTTCTCCTCCGCCGAGGCGGCGCGCCGGACAGCCGCCGCCGCCGTCGGGCGGCGGGCGGGCGCCGCCGCCGCTCGGGCGGCGGCGCCGCGGCGGCATGCAGTTTGTGAGGCGCGCCACCTCCTCCCTCCTCCTCCTCCCTCCTCCTCCTCCTCCTCCTCCTCTCTCCTCCTCCTCCTCCTCCTCCTCCCCTCCTCATCGTTCTCCTCCTCGTCTCCTCCTCCTCCTCCTCATCCCCCTCCCGTCCCCCCTCTTCTCCTCCTCGTCCTCCTTTCTCTTTCTCGTCCTCCTCCTCCTCCTCTTCCTCCTCCTCCTCCTCCTCGTCCTCCTCCTCCTCCTCCTCTTGGGAAATGGAGGTGGGGGGGGGGAGCAGGGAGGGAGGGAGGGAAGGTGGGTGGGGGGAGGGGCTCCTGGAGGTCGGAGAGGAGGAGGAGGGGGGGGGTTTGGAGATGGGGAGGAGAGGGGTAAGGCAAGAGAGGGGGGGGGTGCAGGGAGGTTGGGGGGGGGGAAGGGAATGAGAGGGCCGGGCGCAAGGGGAAGGTGGTGGGGACGAAGTCAGCTGCCTGGTTCCGGCCCCGCCGCTGGGCGCTTTCCTCGATGCACTGGCTACTCCGTCACCGCAAGGCGTCGGTAAAATCAGCTGCGTGAACTTACTCGCCAAGCCCCCGCTTCCCTACCCTTAAGGCGGGCATGTCCCTCTAAAGGAGGAATATTCACAGGAGGAATATGCAAAAATAGTAGAAAAATCGTCAGGGGACGATTTTTGAGCATTTTTTGGCTATTTGGGGGTACTTGTTTGAGTATTTGTGATTTTTCACCCAAAGCCCGCCTGTAGGGGGACATGCCAGACCTAGCCCTACCCCCCATTTGCGTGCGATCCGGCAAGCCTCCAGCGCCTTGAACAGATCAGCGCGGGGGAAGGAGAGGAGGGAAAGGGAACGGATGGGCGGAAGGCCCCATGAGGGTTTTCCAGCCTCGGGGTGCTGTCCTCCAGGTGTTAAGTCGGCCCTGTCCTTCTACAGGAGGAAAATTCAAACATTCTTCTGTTTTAAGCATTTTTCTGTTATTTTGGGGAATTTTCGGTGTATTCGTAATTGTTTGCCCAAAATCCGCCTGTAGGAGGACATGCCAGAGCTAACACTACCCCCCTTTTTGCGTGCGATCCGGCAAGCCTTCAACGCCTTGAACAGATCAACGCGGGGGAAGGACAGGAGGAAAGGGGAACGGATTGGCGAAAGGCCCCCCTGGAGGTTTTCCAGCCTCGGGGTGCTGTCCAACAGGTGCGACCCCCTTTCGTTTGACTAGCTTTTAGAGTTAAGTGGGGCCTGTCCACATGCTTCGTGGGGTTCTGGTTTTCTTCCCTGCCGCGCCGCACCCGCGACACACACCTCACTCTTCGTACAGCAGCACAGCTCAGCACAGCACAGCACATCACAGCACAGCACAGCACAGCACAGCTCAGCTCAGCACAGCACACAGCTCCGCTCAGCTCAGCACACAGCACAGCTCAGCACAGCTCAGCACAGCCCAGCACGGCTCAGCTCAGCACAGCTCGTGGCACTCTCTCGACACCACAGGGGGTGCGCAGGGGGTGGTCTCTCAGCTCGGCCGCTATCCACGACACTGGCGCAAAGCCTAGCAGGCGTGGCACTCTCTCGACACCACAGGGGGGGTGCGCAGGGGGTGGTCTCTCAGCTCGGCCGCTATCCACGACACTGGCGCAAAGCCTAGCAGGCGTGGCACTTTCTCGACACCACAGGGGGTGCGCAGGGGGTGGTCTCTCACCGCGGTCCCTATCCACGACACTGGCGCAAAGCCTAGCAGGCGTGGCACTTTCTCGACACCAAAGGGGGTGGGCAGGGGGTGGTCTCTCAGCTCGGTCGCTATCCACGACACTGGCGCAAAGCCTAGCAGGCGTGGCACTTTCTCGACACCACAGGGGGTGCGCAGGGGGTGGTCTCTCAGCGCGGTCCCTATCCACGACACTGGCGCAAAGGCTAGCAGGCGTGGCACTTTCTCGACACCACAGGGGGTGCGCAGGGGTTGGTCTCTCAGCTCGGCCGCTATCCACGACACTGGCGCAAAGCCTAGCAGGCGTGGCACTTTCTCGACACCACAGGGGGTGCGCAGGGGGTGGTCTCTCAGCTCGGCCGCTATCCACGACACTGGCGCAAAGGCTAGCAGGCGTGGCACTTTCTCGACACCACAGGGGGTGCGCAGGGGGTGGTCTCTCAGCTCGGCCGCTATCCACGACACTGGCGCAAAGCCTAGCAGGCGTGGCACTTTCTCGACACCACACGGGGTGCGCAGGGGGTGGTCTCTCAGCTCGGCCGCTATCCACGACACTGGCGCAAACCTAGCAGGCGTGGCACTTTCTCGACACCACAGGGGTGCGCAGGGGGTGGTCTCTCAGCTCGGTCGCTATCCACGACACTGGCGCAAAGCCTAGCAGGCGTGGCACTTTCTCGACACCACAGGGGGTGGGCAGGGGGTGGTCTCTCAGCTCGGCCGCTATCCACGACACTGGCGCAAAGCCTAGCAGGCGTGGCACTCTCTCGACACCACAGGGGGTGCGCAGGGGGTGGTCTCTCAGCTCGGCCGCTATCCACGACACTGGCGCAAAGCCTAGCAGGCGTGGCACTTTCTCGACACCACAAGGGGGTGCGCAGGGGGTGGTCTCTCAGCTCGGCCGCTATCCACGACACTGGCGCAAAGCCTAGCAGGCGTGGCACTTTCTCGACACCACAGGGGGTGCGCAGGGGGTGGTCTCTCAGCTCGGCCGCTATCCACGACACTGGCGCAAAGGCTAGCAGGCGTGGCACTTTCGCGACACCACAGGGGGTGCGCAGGGGGTGGTCTCTCAGCTCGGCCGCTATCCACGACACTGGCGCAAAGCCTAGCAGGCGTGGCACTTTCTCGACACCACAGGGGGTGCGCAGGGGGTGGTCTCTCAGCTCGGCCGCTATCCACGACACTGGCGCAAAGCTAGCAGGCGTGGCACTTTCTCGACACCAAAGGGGGTGCGCAGGGGGTGGTCTCTCAGCTCGGTCGCTATCCACGACACTGTCGCAAAGCCTAGCAGGCGTGGCACTTTCTCGACACCACAGGGGGTGCGCAGGGGGTGGTCTCTCAGCTCGGCCGCTATCCACGACACTGTCGCAAAACCTAGCAGGCGTGGCACTTTCGCGACACCACACGGGGTGCGCAGGGGGTGGTCTCTCAGCTCGGCCGCTATCCACGACACTGGCGCAAAGGCTAGCAGGCGTGGCACTTTCTCGACACCACAGGGGGTGCGCAGGGGGTGGTCTCTCAGCTCGGCCGCTATCCACGACACTGGCGCAAAGGCTAGCAGGCGTGGCACTTTCTCGACACCACAGGGGGTGCGCAGGGGGTGGTCTCTCAGCTCGGCCGCTATCCACGACACTGGCGCAAAGCCTAGCAGGCGTGGCACTTTCTCGACACCACAGGGGGTGCGCAGGGGGTGGTCTCTCAGCTCGGCCGCTATCCACGACACTGGCGCAAAGCCTAGCAGCGTGGCACTTTCTCGACACCACAGGGGGTGGGCAGGGGGTGGTCTCTCAGCTCGGCCGCTATCCACGACACTGGCGCAAAGCCTAGCAGGCGTGGCACTTTCTCGACACCACAGGGGGTGCGCAGGGGGTGGTCTCTCAGCTCGGCCGCTATCCACGACACTGGCGCAAAGCCTAGCAGGCGTGGCACTTTCTCGACACCACAGGGGGTGCGCAGGGGGTGGTCTCTCAGCTCGGCCGCTATCCACGACACTGGCGCAAAGCCTAGCAGGCGTGGCACTTTCTCGACACCACAGGGGGTGGGCAGGGGGTGGTCTCTCAGCTCGGCCGCTATCCACGACACTGGCGCAAAGCCTAGCAGGCGTGGCACTTTCTCGACACCACAGGGGGTGCGCAGGGGGTGGTCTCTCAGCTCGGCCGCTATCCACGACACTGGCGCAAAGCCTAGCAGGCGTGGCACTTTCTCGACACCACAGGGGGTGGCAGGGGGTGGTCTCTCAGCTCGGCCGCTATCCACGACACTGGCGCAAAGCCTAGCAGGCGTGGCACTTTCTCGACACCACAGGGGGTGCGCAGGGGGTGGTCTCTCAGCTCGGCCGCTATCCACGACACTGGCGCAAAGCCTAGCAGGCGTGGCACTTTCTCGACACCACAGGGGGTGCGCAGGGGGTGGTCTCTCAGCTCGGCCGCTATCCACGACACTCGCAAAGCCAGGCGTATCCACGACACTGGCGCAAAGCGCTAGCAGGCGTGGCACTTTCTCGACACCACAGGGGGTGCGCAGGGGGTGGTCTCTCAGCGCGGCCGCTATCCACGACACTGGCGCAAAGCCTAGCAGGGAATATTCGCGACGAGGGCCCAGAACGCAGGATTGTGCATATATATATATATTATAGACATAAGCAAACACATAAGATTTAAATTAAGTATGTGGGGTTCCTCGGTAGCGTAATTTTGGGGCATTTTCGGTGTATTAGTAATTGCTCGCCCAAAATCCGCCTATAGGTGGACATGCCAGAGCTAACACTACCCCCTTTTTGCGTCCTCGGGGTGCTGTCCAACAGGTGCGACCCCCTTTCGTTTGACTAGCTTTTAGAGTTAAGTGTGGCCTGTCCCTCTACAGGAGGAATGTTCCAAACTAGTCGAAAAAAAGTCGGGGGAAGATTGTTTGAACAGTTTTGTTTACTTTTGGCGTATTTTTTGTTTGACTATGTTTTGATGTTTCGTCCAACATCGGCCTGTAGGGGGACATGCCCGACTTAATTCTAGAGGCCCCCGTCTCTTTGTGCGCGCTGCCAGCTCCCCCGCTCGCTTTCCCACCGCCGGCGAGGGCGGAGACGCTGGTCCAGGAGATCACTTCGGACGGTCGGCGTGTGCCGCAAGCCGAGGAGGAGCAGGAGGAGGAGGAGCAGGAGGAGGAGGAGGAGGAGGAGGAGGAGGAGGAGGAGGAGGAGGAGGAGGGAGGAGGAGGAGGAGGAGGAGGAGGAGAGGAGGAGGAGGAGGAGGAGGAGGAGGAGAGGAGGAGGAGGAGGAGGAGGGGGAGGAGGAGGAGGAGGAGGAGGAGGAGGGAGGAGGAAGAGGAGGAGGAGGAGGAGGAGGAGGAGGAGAGGAGGAGGAGGAGGAGGAGGAGGAGGAGGAGGAAGATGAGAAGGAGGAGGAGGAGGAGTATAGGAATAGGAATAGGAATAGGAACCAATGGCGATGCCACTCCCAAGACAGGGCTACCCTCGGCCTCGCTGGGCCTTTTCGGCCTTGCTGAGGACCTTGGGGGGGAGCCCTTCGTGAATTCTCCTGAGATACACTCGTCCCGTGGCTCCGAGGGTGTCCGAGCAAGGCTTTGCAAGCGAACAAAGCTGCTTGTCAGCTATCGCCCCACACTTGCCACAGAACCATACATTCAGAGACTGGTGGAAGTTGAGGTGATGGGATTGGTGCAGCCAGCCCCCCCCGACGTGGATTCTCCCTCCGACTGGAGGGGAGTAAATCAGGCCATTCACGTTCACCAAACTGTGACACTCAGTCGCATGCCATTCTTTCATGGTGGCCAGCGACGCAGAGCCATGGCACCGAAGGCATATCTTTTTACAGCCGGACAACATATGCCGAGACAATAGAGCGGCAACAGTAGGAGCCGAGGGGGGAGGCGGGGGAGGGGGAAGCTTAGGGCCTCCGCGCAGCACACCACCGCGCTCACGCTCCAACTGCTTTTCCTTGGCCAGACAGTCCACCGCAGCTCGCAGCAACCTGAGACGAACGAGCCGCGCACGGCGCTCGTGAAGCAACAATCTGCAACGTTCTGCCTCGGGCACGCGCGCCTGGACGGCAGCAAGACCCGCTAGCTCGTCCACGACTGCATTACCGATAATCAACTGGCGGATGCCTTGGCCAGCTGCCATCTGGCTGGCCGTCAGGTGAGAATGCGTGAAAAGGACAGACACATGATGAGGTGGGCGGCGGGCCATCAGCTGTCCGATGGCCGCCCAGAGGTCGGCGTCAGCACCTCTGGGCTGTAGATATCTCTGCTCGTACCACCCAGTAACAACATCCTCGAAATCAGTGACAAAAGTGAGATACTGCGTGGTGGCCCAGAGGGCCAGGTGTAAGCACTTCAGCTCACCCCTGGCCACTACCTGCCGCCGTCCGATCAGCGGCCCAAAGATGGAGCCCCTGGGGACGATGGCAGGCTCCACACGCTCGAAGCATGTGATGGCTAGGCCAACTCTCCGCAGCCTGGGGCACCTGCTGTCTGGGCCCCCGCTGGCGTCGCCGAAAATCCAGACAGGACGCTCGGCCGAGCCTGGTCCAAAAATTCCAGCCTCGAGCGTATGGCCGCCAGTGAACTGCCAGGCCTCCTGTGACGGCGGTGGGCTCACCTCCGTCCAGTGCGCAGGGAGCAGCCCGCGCAGCCAGAAAGCCTCTGCAGTGTTGCACTGCGTGACTGCCTGCATGCACAAGTCCTCGGAGTCGACGTAGGCTTGGCATCTGCGTTACACCTGCACTGCCAGTACCGATGTAGTGGGGTCTCGACCTCGTCGTTGCATCGGTCGCATACGTCTGTGCCCTGATATCTCTTGAGCTCCATCTTCTTCCTCTGCTTATTCCAGATCCCGCCTGACGCCACCATGACCATGATCTTGCACAATCTCTTGCCGTTGGGCACCTGGGACAGATGCCTCAGTAGCTGGATGTACGAGGTGTTGTCGACTCCCTGCTCCAACCCCCCGCCGCAGAAGTGCTTGGCCGCCGGGGTCCAGAGCTGGGTCTGGCATGCCTGGCGTACGTCGTCCAGCAGGTGATCGTGTCGGTCCACGTGGGGATTTCCCGTGTATATATGATCTGGGAACTGCCACTCTTCGTTGTGATCAGGGCCGACTTGAAACGCCCACGTATCAGGAGCATGGGGAGTCCAGCCCAGCCTCAGCAACGCGTGAATGATGGCCCCAGTGGGGCCTTTGATGAGCCGTACCTGAGCTGGCACTGGAACTGTCTGCATCTGCTGTACAATAGCGGGCCGCGCTCGTCGGACCCCCGCCCTGACTTCGGGGCAGTCGCGCCATATCGTGAGCCAGGTGTCCACCGTCTGGGTCGGGTATAGCACTCCTGGATCAGCACCTGGGGCCCTAGGCGCCAGGACGGTGGTGAGACATCGTCCTCTCGCTGACGAGGCACAAGCCTGCGCCAGCCTGCGTCTGCTCCTCGTGAGCTGCTCGCCGAAGAGCCCGTGGACCTGGTGCCCGTAGAGACCCGCGGGCAAGCCGCCTTGCCTCTGGAGCTTGGTCATGGCCCCGTACTGCTTCGTGGCCCTCGTGAACCGTCGGATTTTGACACTCATAAGCCGATGCTTCTTCTCTCGCAGCACCCTGGTCGCTCGCACTCTCCTCCCGCACCCGAAGTCGATGCCGAGATAGGTGGCGTGCGTGACTGGCTTGATCACAAAGCCTGCACGTCGGACCTGGCGAGCAATGGCCCGAGCATCATGCATCGAGCTGCAGATGGCAACTGATTTATCGGCAACCTTAAGCTTGCGATGCTGCAGCTCACGGCACGTCATGATGATGCCGCTGGCGAGCTCAGAACGGATGGCCTTGCTAGAACCCTTGACTGTCTCCGACACGTCGTCGACCCATAGCCTCGCCCCCATCCTCGGATGGGCTGTAGTCACTGTGGCCATGACATGGTGGGTCATCATCTTGGCGAAGCGGGTTCCTGACCGCAGCCCTTGTACGACGCTGAGGAGCGGGTCGAACAAGGTCGACACGTTCTTGTCCTGCTCCAAGCAGCGTGGCGCCACGCATTGTAGCAGTTCAAGGTATAGTACCACTGGCGGAAAATGAAGCCGCAGCGCGGCCGAGACGAGGATGTCCCACGGGATGCTGTCGTAGAACGTGGCGATATCCAGCATCCCGTGGCCGCGCTGCATGCCCATGGTGAAGGCCAGCTCTTCGTCGAGTACTCGCAGGAACGCCTCCTGCAGGCAGGAGTTGCCTGGGAGGGCGGCGTCCCAGTGGCGAGCGCTCTCAGCCGACAAGGTCTGCACGGACGGCTCACGCATCAAGGACCAGAGTCGGCCGAGCATCGACATTAGGCCGATCGCCCGATCACCCGCTGACTTTTTGGGAGTGAGCTTCCCAATCGCTGCCAACGTCTGAGCGGGCCAAGCCAACGTAGCCTCGACCGCCTCCAGAATCATGAGCAGCTCGGCCTGGCCTTCGACAGGGAGCCCCTGGTAGTCAGTAGGCGTGGCCATATCGATGCCCAGGCCTGCCTTGGCCTTCATTCGTGAAGCAGCCCTGGAGACGTCCGTCACCTCGAGCTGTGGGAGCGGCTCGTCGACCGCTCGATCTCGAACCTGTCGAAATAATTCCCTCACATCCTGCAACTTGGGGGCCGAAGGTGCCCGCAGCCGCTGGTACTTCTGCGCCTTTGCGCCCATGATGTCCTTCGGGTGGTACATGAGCTGCTGGCCCACCACGATCTCGGTGGGAGGCAGAGGGCCCTTCTTCAAAGATTTGTGAAGAATGCCGTTCGCCTCTGGCCCCACCACCCACGCACGGAAGTCGTGGATAGCCGACAGCACCGCCAATCTCTGAGCCCGCTGCATGATCTTGCGGGCGTTGTGAACATAGGACTCCAACACTGCTGGGTTGATCTGGCACTTCGCTTCGAGCAGCCGTAACCATTCATCCCAAGGGGGGTCGCATCCGCCTCGAAGCACGGCATGGGCGCCCTCGGGGCGATCTCCTGCTGCCTTGAGCGCCGCCTCCTGGTACCTCTGTAACTGGTGCGTGCCATTCCCACGCTGAATGTGTCGGCTGACTCCTGCGATCAGCGTGTGGGCCTGGGTCCACCACTGGGCTCTCTGGTCACGAAGGTGGATCTTTCGTCTGTGGGCCGCCAGCCTGACGGGGCCCTCGACCCATCGAGCCCCGTGGGCTCGCCTCGAGCGAGGGAGCTCCATGCCATGGTGTCTGGTGATGCTAAGCTCGACTGTGGAGATCCACGCTGCGTACATTCCTGAAACAACAGTAGAGTGTGAGGCCGCTAGCCGAAAAGCTACGGACTTGAGGAGGGACGGGGAAAGGGATTGAATGCAGTCCTGCCCCGAAGCAAAACCCACCTCCAGTCTGCTCTCGACCCACGCGTCGCTCGGGATCTGGAAAGTGACCGACGCGGAGGGGGAGCTTTCAGGGGCCTGTAGAGGACTAGTCCCAGAATCACAAAACTGTAAATCATGCTGGTTTAAATCGGGATTTAAATCTTCCCTCGTCTTGGTTGGAAGGGGCTGGCACGAATTGGGGAGGGGATTCTGCTGTGCCATTGCTGGATCAGTCTTGCACTGCCTCTCCTGCCGACACGCTCCAGCACTGCCCATCGAGCCAGGTTCGGGAAGGATGGGGTGAGACGGGGAGGCGAGGGCATTACTCAACTCTCCGTCAGCATAAAAGTTCAGCTGGTCTGCCCACGGGTCGTCCTCTTCGTCGGGCCAACAATCGAGAGATTCATCGACCTCATCGGGAGGGGCCTGACCTACACCCTCCGCTGACGACGGCGGGACCCCAGGGCTATGAAAACAATCCCCAAACATTTCATGGAAGTGCTGCCTACGAGCCTCCAGGGCCTCTTGCTGGGCAATCGCCTGGCGAGCTCTAGAAACACTAGACTTAGAACCAGCAGTGGGCTCCCTACGGGGTCTCGGGGCCTGTGGGAGCCTGGGGGAGACCACGAGGGGGCGGGTGAGAAGCTGGAGGCCCGAACTACGTAACTGAATGGCGAGACCTTGATGTGGCTTCCAAGGAACAGATCTCACAGCA
Organism: Prorocentrum cordatum; assembly: GCA_963575745.1. Taxonomy (NCBI): domain Eukaryota; class Dinophyceae; order Prorocentrales; family Prorocentraceae; genus Prorocentrum; species Prorocentrum cordatum. The sequence continues at coordinate 8,069 of CAUYUJ010009061.1, read as the reverse complement.
CTGATTGTTTTCAGAAACGGCGAAGCCTCGGGGCTGCACACCACATAGTCAAGCACCTTGTCTCGCCCCTGACAATTGGCACACGTGCCTGCAGGGCCGGCAGTGCGAATGATGCCGTTCAGCTTGGAAACGAACATGCTGGCGGCGAGGATGTCGGGCTCCATGTTGAAGTCCCCCACTATCATCCATGGGAGCCTGACTGCCCGAAGGAGACCTCCGAGCCTTTGAAATCTGATCTTGCTGTGACCCGTCATCATGATGCTGGGCAGCGCGTATAGTACCACTACTATGATAGAATACCCAGCGAGATGCAAGACCATAGGAAGAAACCCGTCAATGCTGGCTTGCCCTGCCTCGCGCAAATGTCCCGCAGCGATCTTGGCCTCAGGTAGGACGTGGGCGTGCAGGTGCTGCTGAGCCATGAAAAACTCACCGCCCTCATTCGCACGCTCCTCGAACCCTGCTGCCACAGCCTTGTCCGATGGGCGCGCCGCATTGCAGTGAAGGCGGAGATGTGCATCCCGAGCCTTCTTGTCCCAATCCCTGAGCTCCGACTCGTCGTGGATGTGAGTCTCTGCCCGGGCCCAAAAGGAATACTTGCAGTAATTTAATTGAAGGTATTGCCACACTTTGGAGGTGAAGGCCGTGACATTCGCGTAGAAAAAAGTCGTGGTGCCCTCAGTGTGGTTGTCATCATCTGCATTCGATAGTCAAGAGGCGCCACCATCGCCTCCTCCTTTGGCCTGGGCCTTGGTGGCCGCTTTGGCCGCTGCGGCCTCAGCCTTGGCCGTGAACTTGGCCGCCGACAGCTTCTTAGCATCCTCCTCGATCTGCTCGGACGTCGCCTTGCTGTCGTCGGTCTGGGCCGTCTCCGTGGCGGAGCTCTGGCTGGCTGCTGCTTCTCCTCCAGCAGCAGGCGGCTTGGCCTGCTGACCTGCCGCGGCCTTCGCTCCTCCGTCATCGCCCTTCCTCTTCTTCTTCATCCTGTCGTGGATGTCACTCTTCATCTGCTTGGCCCTGTCGAGCCAGGGCTTAATCTCATTCTCCTTGCCGTTGAGGTCCGACTTGACCCCTTTGAGCTGGTTGTGGAGCGCTTCCAGGGCTGCCCGCTCCTCCTTGGAGCAGTCGCCCGCCTCGGCCATGTCGTCCAGCGAGCTGAACAGCGCCTCGTCCCACTCCACCGTGAACATTGCCGTCGCGGCCGGGGTCGGCGGAGGGGGCCCCGCGCCCTCGGCCAGAGCGACAGCCTGGGCTGCCGTCTTCTTGGCCGCTGCCGCCTGCGCCAGGGCCACGGCCGCGCGTGCCTCCTTGGCCTCGGCAGCCTCGAGGCTCTGCCTCAGTCGCAACACGTTGTCGACGCACTGCGAGTGGTGGTGCTCCGCGTTCTTCCAGGCCCCCTCGGACTTGCGGAGCACTTTTGCTGGCGAAACTGCAGCCTCCGCGTCGGCCTTGGCCTGGATGCTGATCTTCTCGATCTGCTGTTTGAGTGCGGCCTGCAACGCCGCATCCTTTGTGGCCTGGGCGGCCTGCTCCAGCAAGTTGGTGACGGTGGAGCTGGTGTTGCCCTTGGCCCCGTACCCCTTGCCGCTGCGCCGTCCGCCTCGCGGGGAGTGGCTGCGGGCGCGCCCGCCCTTGGCGTGGTCAGGCGCTGCGGCGGGGGCATCCTCGGCCTGCTCCTCATCCTCCCAGTGAACCTTGCGGCCCGCTGGCTTGTACAAAAGAATGCGTGTGCCGCAGGCCGAACAACTGCCTCCCTGCTTCATGATGATGGAATTCCACTCACACCTGCGGCACTGGTCGCAGCGGGACCACAGCTGGACCATTGCTAGAAAGAAACCTCGGTGTTGGTCGCAGACCTCGGGCTGTGGCTTGGCCCTTGGTCTGAGTCCCTCAAGCGCTGCGAGGAAGCCCCGAGGATTGGGCGCGTGGGTCGGGGGCTGTCGGGGCCTCCTCAAACCTGCTTGCGCCCAAATTGCTTGAGGAGGAGGAGGAGGAGGAGGAGGAGGAGGAGGAGGAGGAGGAGGAGGAGGAGGAGGAGGAGGAGGAGGAGTGGGCGGTCGGCAACGGGGAGCTAGCAAGCGAGGGGGGTATGGAGGATTGCAGGGACCTGCCTTTTGATAGGCCTTAACCGGCAGGGTAACTGTCACTGCGGTCCCAAAAGGTGCTGGAAAGGTGCCCGTGTCTTCACCCTTCTGAACGAACGCCCGTAGGTTTTTTGTTTGTTGCAATTTTCTGTGTCTTGTGTATCGGAGAGTGATGTTTTGGCATGATACCTGCTGTTTAGAGGGATCCCTCGCGTCGTGACCCAGAAGCGTCGGATCTCTGGGTGACTTCCTCCTCGCGTGCTGAAAGAGGAGCTACGAAAAGGCTTTTTGGCTGTGTTCGGCCTTTGGAGGCCTTCGCGAGGCCCCAGGGCCGTCAGGGAGCTGCTCGCGGCGGAAAGCCCTTCCCAAGGGAGTGGTCCAGACCTCTTGGGAGCCACTCTGTGGAATAGTCACGACGTTGGGATGTTTGGGAGAGGGCGATGGCTTGATTCTACTTCAGAGGAGGAAAGCGATACCCATACCGCTACCCTTCGCCTGTTTCCCCCATTTTTCGGCATCCTGGGAGGCCCTCGTCGCCATCGCTGGATTCGCCTCGACATTTTACTTTTACTTAGAACGCACCCTGGGAGAGGTCCGGGGTGCAGCGGTATCGGTACCTTTGGTCTCCCGATCAGTGGGTTCTAGGGGGTTCTTGGGAGTCTTCAGCCCGTTATGAAGAGGTGAATAAGTAACGCACGGGCCAGAGTAATGGAAGGGAAGAGGCGGTACTAGGGTATACCGTTCGAGTAGCGGTGAGGACGGTGCATTATCTAACACCGCAGTGCAGTATTATTTTTCCAGCAGGATCGACTCATGCCGTCAGAGAGGCGAGTTTCCAGCGTCAAGCTTACAATCAAAACGGGTGTCAAGTATGAGCCTTGGAAGCAAGGCACTTTTGCACCCCTTGGTTCTGTTCATGTTGTGCGCTCGGTCCAAGCGTAACCTGGCATCTTGGCACGTTTTCACTGCCTCGCATCTTTCTGAACCATTTGATCATGACTGTTTTGCTCAGGTAGGGTAATCTTCAAGGTATGTACCAGCAATCAAGGCGTCTGCCAGGAAGGAGAGGGCGAGAGAGAGAGAGAGACATTTATATATATATATTATATATATATATATATATATATATATATATATATATATATATATATATATATATATATCGGAGTAGGGCCCGGGGGCGGCCCGGGGCGGTGCCTGTAATCTCCATGGGGGGTGCAGGGCGCCCCCGGGAGCGTCCGAAGCGTCCCGGAGGGCCCCTGGGACCGCCAGGAACAGTTCGAGACCGCCCAAGACGGCCCGCGAGCGCTCCAAGACGCGCATAGATAGCCTCAGGAATGGCCAGGAAGGCCCGAAGACGTTCCAAGAGAGCTCCATGAGGCCCCGAAGGCATCCCAAGAGGCCTCCCAAGAGATGGCCGACAAGCCAAAATCGTTGATTGTTATTGTTTTTTTTTTTGAGGTTTATGGCCTTCTCGCTTTTTCGGGGTTCCGACGCTCCAAGACCGTCCAAGAGTCTCCCAAGACCGCTCCAAGACGGCCGAAGAGGCCCCCAAGACCGCCCCAAGACGGCCCAAGAGACCCCCAAAATCGTCCCAAGGCGGCCCAGGAGAGCCCCAAGATGGCCCAGGAGCCGCCCAAGACGGTTCCAGGAGAGCCCCGACAGGGCTTCAAGATTGCCTAAGCGAGCCCAGCGGGCCCCAAGAGGGCCCCGCGAGGCCCCAAGGGGCCCCAAAGAGGCCCCCAAGAGCCTCCCCGGAGGCCCCCAAGAGGCCCCCAAGATGCCCAAAAATGGCCCTGAGCGCAACCCAAGACGCCTCCAGGAGAGCCCAACAGGCCTCCGAGAGGCCCCCAAGAGGCCCACTGGAGGCCCTCAGGAGGTCGTCCCCATCATGTTCCCGGAAGGCGGTCCGGGAACATGATTCCGCGTCTTGGAGGCGTCTAGGGTCGCCACCCCACCAGTGCGTCGCAATTCGTAAGCCGAATAGAGGCGCCACGGGCCGAATGCAGGCTTCAGGCCGAATAGAGGCTTCAGGCCAGACAGAGGCTTCACGAGCTTCAATGGGCGTCAGCGGAATAGGGGCCTCGGGCCGAATAGAAGCGTCACGAGTTTCACCAGGCGTCAGCGGAATAGAGGCGCCACCGCAGCTCCTTGGGCGAATAGTCTTCACATTGCGTCTTCGGCGCCGGCTCGAACGGGGGCCCCCCCCAGCCAGGCCCCTGTGTATATACGTATATTGGGGATTCCGACCCCGGGGACCCGCAGGGCCCCCCCCCTTGTACATAGGTAGTGCCCCCCTCCCAGGAGCCCTCCTGGACCCGCCCCCGAGGCTCAGAGCAGCCCTAAATCCGCTCAAGATTGTTTACAGATGGCCCAAGAGCTCTCCAAGACGCACCAAGAGGACCCCAAGAGCGCTTTAAGACGGCCCAGGAGGTCCCCAAGGGTGCTTGAGAGGCTTCGGAAAATGTGCTCGAGAAATTCGAATCTTTCACAAACTAGCGGGAAATCTATATTTTTGGCCTCAGAGGCCCTCCAGACGGCCCAAGAGGCCTCACAGAAGGTCACCAAAAGGCAAAAACAGCCAAATTCCTTTCGGAAAACGTGCGTTTTTAGAATGTTCGCTTCTTCGGTCCTAGCTGCGCCCAAGACGGACCCAAAGGCTCCCAAGACGGCCGTAAGACGACCCAAGAGGCCCCCAAGAGGGCCCCAAGACGGCCCAAGAGAGCTCCAACACGGCCCACGAGAGCCCCCCGACGGCCCACGACGGTCCCCAGAGGTTCCCAAAAGAGTCCCCAGGGAGCCCCAAGAGGGCCACAGAAGGCACCCTCGACGGCCCAAGAGGGCCCCAAGAGGGCCCCAAGACGGCCCAAGCGCCCAAGACGGTCCAAGAGGGCCCCGGGACGGGCCAAGAGGACCCCAAAGAGCCCCAAAGAGCCCCAAAAGGACCCCCAAGAAGGTCCCAAGAGGCCCCCAGAGACTCCCAAAACGCCCCCAAAACGGTCCCAGGAGGCTTCCCAGTAGTCACCCGTAAGCGTATGGGAGGTCTCGCTTCGACGTCCTGCACGAGGCTCCCAGAAAAGGCTTCAAGAGGCTCCCGATTCACGATCCATCTCAGGGCTTCAGAGGCCTCACAGAAACATGCCGCGTGGCCCACATAAGCACCCAAGACGCCCCGAACTCACGATCCAGGTCAGGGGTGTATTCACTGCTATGGGCGGGGCGGCTGGATGCGAACGTTGGCTCTGGAACCGTCGGTGGAGCTCCCTGTTGATACGATTCGTGTGAGGAGACAGTCGACATACGCGTGGGGGGGGACGTGGCGTTATGCGAATCCTCACACTAAGGCCATACGTGAAACGACATCCCTCTGGGGCACGATTCGTGTGTTGGGTGTGCCGAGATGGGCGGAGCGACGCCGTGCGAACTTTGTCCCTGGACCCGAAAGAGGAGCTCCCAGGGGGACAAGATCCGTGTGAGTACCGTGCCGAAGTTGACGGGGGGGCGCCATGTGAACCCCGCCTTCATTTGGGGCCGTAGGTCTCGCTTCCATCCGCATGATCGGTACTTTTCCACTGGGCATTGTATTCCATTGCATTCCACTGGGCTGCTTTTCGTTGGATGTGCAATTGCATTGTTTCGTGATCCACATTGCACTTATGAGCATCGCTTTCCTTTGCTTTGCATTGCATTGCATTCATAGCGTTGCATATGTTTGGCTAAACTTGCTTGCGTAGCTTCGAATTGGATACTGGAGAGGCCTTACTGCCGGTGCCGCCGACCCTGAACGACGACGGCGGCGACGACGACGACGACGACGACGACCAAGGGGGGTCGCTCCCCCCTGTTGAGGGGGGGACTGGCCCGTGGGGGGGGGGGGCTCCCTCCTGTGAACAGGGGGAGCATGGGACGCTTGAAAGGGGGGGCAAAGCGGGGACGCTGGGGGGAAGGGAGGAGAGGCTCTCTCCCCCCGGTTCTTGGGGGGGCCCCCCCACCCTCCGCCACATATTCGGGATCGGCAAAACAATAGCAGGAGCCCCACGGGCCCCAGGGCAACCCCCGGGACCATCCCCCAGGACCACCCCCCGAGACCACCCGCCGGGACCACCCCCGGGAGTTGCCCCGGGACCCCCCCCCGCTGGGGAAGGGATCAAGGGAAGGTGCTTCAGAAGAGGGCCTGGGGAAAAGGGGAAGATGGCGAGGGCGACGACGACGACAACGACGACGGCGACGGCGACGACGACACCGACGACGACAAACGGAAGAGCACCTCACACACGCCGACAGGGTCGGCGGATTAAGGAGCATATGTCATTGTCGGTGCTTGGGTTCTGTTCGGCCAGCATTATGGATACTTCTTGTACCTCATGCTTACACCATCAATGGGTAATCACTTCAGTGGATGCGGGACCTCCTCAAGGGATGTGGTCGACTAGAACCTAAGCGCGCGCGAAGCGCGCGTGGTTCTAGTATATATATATATATATATAGATACATATATACATATATGGGAGATCCCGGCCCCCGCGCCCCGGGCCGGAACCTCCCTTGTATATGCGTGGGTCCCTCCCCTGGCGGCGTCCCCAGGGGCTCCGAGACGGCCCCAAGAAGGCCGAGGAGGCCCCCAAGTGGTCCCAGAGGGCCCCGAGACGCCCAAAGATCGCTCCAAGACGCCCACGATGATCCCAAGACGGCTTCAGTGGCCTCCAAAACGCGGCTAGTGGTCTCCAAGAGGCTTTCCCAAGAGGGTCCCAAGAGGCACAAAACATTGATTTTCAATTGTTTTTGAAGGTTTTTTGGGTTCTCGCCTTTTCGGAGATCGGACGCTCCAAGACCGCCCAAGAGGCCCCCAAGACCGCCCCAAGACGGCCTGAGACGGCCCCAAGACGGCCCCAAGACGGCCGAAGACGGCCCCAAGACGGCCCACGAGGCCCCCATGACGGCCCAAGACGGCCCCAATATATTATATTATATTATATTATAATATATTATATTATATTACATTATATTATATTAGTTTATATTATATTATATAGTATTATATCATATTATATCATATTATATTATATTATATCATATTATAGTATAGTATAGCATCGTATAGTATATTATATTATAGTATATTATATTATATGTTATCATAATATAATATATTATATTTTATTATATTATATCATATTATATTGTCTTATATTATATTATATTATATTATACTATATTATATCATATTATAGTATATTATATTATATTATGTTATATTATATTATAAGATTTTATATTATATTATATTATATCATATTATAATATGTTTTATTATATTATATTATATTATATTTTATTATATCATATCCTATTATAGTATTTTATAATATATTATATTATATCATATTGTAATATATTATATTATATCACATTGTATTCTATCATATTATATCATATTATATTATATTATGTTATATTATATTATATTATATCATATCATATTATATTATATTATAGTATATTATAATACATTATATTATATTATATCATATTATATTATATTGTATTATATTATATTATAGTATATTCCATTATATCATATTATATTTTAGTTTATTATATCATATTATATCATGTTATACTTTATTATATTATATTATATTATATTGTATTATATTATATTGTATTATATTATATTATATTATATTATATTAATTTATATTATATTATACTATATCATATTATATTATATTATATTATATTATATTATATTATATTATATTTTATTATATTATATTTTCTTATATTATATTTTCTTATAGTATATTGTATTATAGTATATTATATTATGTTATATTGAATCGCTTCGCACATTCCGCCGGCCCGTGATATGGCATCGCTGGTTTTTGTCTGTGTGTTTGTTGCCCATGTTGCGCTCTTGGGGGCGGGTGTCGTTCGGACGCGTTGCGTGGGGAGTTTTGATGGTGAAGCAGTTCCCTGGGGGTC
>CAUYUJ010009060.1:25000-36476 GCA_963575745.1 Prorocentrum cordatum | reverse complement strand
TCGGCACGCCCCTCACGCCGTTCCGTGGCCCCATAGGGAGCTCCGCCGAAAGGCCAGTGGGTGTGCCCGCATGCGTCCCGCACACCCATGTCGGCACACCCCTCACACGTTTCTTGGCCCCATAGAGAGCTCCACCGAAGGCCCCAGTGGGTGTGCCCGCATGCGTCCCGCACACCCATTTCGGCACACCCCTCGTACGTTTCGTGGCCCCGTAGGGGGCTTCACCGAGAAGATATTCACAATTGCAGTATTCACAATTGCATATGGTTGGGTCCTTCGCCAGGATAATTGTGTTGCTCCTGCACGGCGCCACGCGAGGCAAGCCGATGCCCCCCGAATGTCCCACGGCCTATTCATCGACGGCGGCAGAGTAGGAGGGCGCCAACTATACTACTACAGCGGTCCTGGCCAGGCCCACCCTGGGCCCAAGATCGGTGCAGACGCCACCCTGGCGAGGCCAGGAAGACGTATACCCACGTACCCCCGGCGTCATGACTTGTTCCACGTCGTGGACCCCCCGAGGTCTCGACTCCTTGTCTGGGATCCGTTCCCTCTGAGCCGCGGTTTGACCGTCAAGCGGTCCGCGAGGGCCCTTGGGAGGCCGAGAGAGCTGGGAAATCTCCCGCCGTGATGTTTCACGACGCGAGGGGATCTGGGCACGACGAACCTTAGTCGGCGGCGACGATAAGGGCGAATACCCCAGGGGCGGGCATTACCCGCATTCGCCCTGGATCCTTTTCGAAGCCATACATTCGGTGGTGGACAAACCTCCCATTAGTAACCTCCCCTCGGCGAAAACGGCCCAGGACCGAAATCGACGGACCTGGACCCGCAAAAATGACGGCCGCGACGCCCTCTCGCGAACCGAAAACGGCCATTCCCTTAACCGACGTGTCAGGCTAGGAAGTCTATCAACCTCCGAGAATACACGTATTCGCCCGGGAGCCTTATCCCCCCCTTTCGTTCGGCCCGAGATGTACAAGAAATCCAACAAACACGGACAACAGTAGTTGAGCAGGGACCGACCGCCCCGGCGTTCCCATGTGCCTACCACGGCATGTTCTCAGCGCCCGAACGTGTTCCAAGAGCCAAGACGATGCTCTTAGAACATAAGCCCGACATGCTAAAACACGACTGACATCACACAAGGTCCTCAGAACATTCTTCGGCGGGCCTATAGGCGTGCCAGGGCGCATCGTCACTGTTTGAATCAGGGTACCCTCCCCGAACCGACCTCCATCTTATACCTCGGTCCGACCGTAGCTGCATAGCTGGCGCCCTCCGAGACGTCGCATCGGCAGCGCTCGCCAGACGGCAGGTCGAGCCCACGAGAGGCGGCCCTGCCTCTGCGCAAGCGGGGCGGGGCGGATGCCCGGCGAAGTTCTATACACTGAGCTCATTCCTCTCCCCCCTGATTCCCCCTCCTCCCTCCTCCTCCCCTCCTCTCCTCCTCCTCCACCCCTCCTCCTTCCTCCCCTCCTCCTCCCCCCTCCTCCTCCCCTCATCCTCCTCCTCATCCTCATCTCCTCTCCTCTCCCTCCTGCTCCTCCTCCTCCTCCTTACCCTCTCCTTCCCTCCTCCTCTCCTCCTCCGCTCCTCCTCCTCATCCCCTTCCTCCTGCTCCTCCTCCTCCTCCTCCTCCTCCCCATCCTCCTCAATCGTCGTCCACCTTCCTGCGCTGGCCAGACTTGAACCGAAACGGCAGTAGCGTGAATCCTCTTCCTCTACCTCAAGCGCCGGCCACGATTCTGGAGCACCGCTACGTTCCTTCCATCCGCCGTCCCCTGATCCTCCTGCTCCTCCCGCTCTTCCCGCTCCTCCTACTCCTACTCCTGCTGCTGCGGTTCATCCTCGTCCTCATCATCCTCCTTCCTCATCCTCATTTTCCTCCTCCTGCTCGTCCGCCACCTCCCCGTCCTCCTCCAATGTGAAGAACTCCCCTTATATATGATTGAGCATAACACGACGGGGTCCTTCGCGGGGTTCCAGTTCCAGGTCCGCTATGACACCCGTCGGCAGGTAGGGAAAACATCAACCACATGGGAAGGGATTGGTGGGAGTGGTTGGATTTCAGATATGGCAAGGTTGCGCCGACCTTGTACTCCAGCCCCTCGCCCGGTTCCCAACACCCCGCCTCCTCCTCCTACGCCTCCTCCTATCCCTCTCCTCCTCCTGCTCCATCATGCTCCTCCCTGCCTCCTCCTCTCCTCCTCCTCCTCCTCCTCCTCCTCCTCCTCCTCCTCCTCCTCCTCCTCCTCCTCCTCCTCCTCCTCCTCCCCCCTTGCCCCTCCTACTCCTAATATTCCTCCTCCTCCAGGGCCAACCTGGGACCACAAGCATGGCAACAAGCAAATCAAGCACATCGATATCCACCCTCGACCACCGTGTCTGTTTTGCCCTGCCTGGAGTTAGTCTAGCCCTGACTGCAGAGCCTCTTCGCCGAGAACATGCGGAACGCCACGTGCCACAGCATGAGCCACACGCGAAGGGGAGTCCGGGCGGACCTCCGAGCACTCATGCAGCCAAGGCACCCCCAAGGCGGCGTCCGAACGCCGCAGGAGGGCCCAAAGGCGGACTAGAGAGACCCCCGACGCGGCCTCCGCAAGGCGTCCGACGGGCCAGGAGGGCCCCGGCAGAGGCCCAGGAGGCCCCCAGGAGATCCCAAGTGGTCACCATGAATAGGGGGCCACATGCGAACCCTACCCCGACCCCCGACGATTTCTGAGGGGGAGGGTGGGGTTCACTTCGCTCGGGAGCTCCCGAACGAAGTGAACCCCAACCCTCCCCCTCAGAAATCGTGGGGGGTAGGGGTAGGGTTCGCATGTGGCCCCCTAAAGGCCCAGGAGGCCCCCAGGAGATCCCAAGGGGTCGCCACGAAGGCCCCCCAAAAAGGCCCCGAAGGAGCTGACCCCCGCCCGAGCGCGGTGGCGAAGTCGCGCTGCGGCGAAGCTTGATCCGCCACCGTGCGCCCTGGCACGTTGAGGTGTGGTGGGATGCCGAGAGCTATCTGGACCGGTTGTCCTCGTGCTCTGCGGAAGGACCCCCTCTCTCATCGCAAAGCGTGGCATGCACTGCCCTCTCTCCTGAAGCAGCGATTCCTCGCAACGACAAACGATGGACCCGCGTTCCCCGGTTTCCAAGACGGCCCAGACAGTCAACGAGGGCCGCCAAGATGGCTTACTATGCCTCCAAGGCGGCCCAAGATGGCCCCCAAGCGGCCCAATATGGGGACCCCCACAGGGTCCGAAGAAGCCAGTACCATTCATGGTACTGGTTTTCCCCCCCATACCCTAAGTATGGGTTCCGTGTTACTCCTCCGACTCACGTCCTCCTCCCTTCCTTCCCAGACTCATACTCAGAATATATATATATATATCTCCCATTCAGATGCACTCGCACTCATACCCACAACCACCCAGACACACCCAGACTCCAATCAACTCACACTCAGACACAGTGATACTCAGACTCGCTCCCATTCAGACCCACGCATGCTCAGACTCGCACATACTCATATTCATCCACACGCACCGCTCCTATTCTAATCCACTCGTACTCAGCCACGTCATACGCAGACGTGGCATTCGAGCACTCCGAGGAGGAGCCGCCGATAAGCAGGCCATTTGTCTGTTGGCGCCCAGGTTCTGAGGATGTCTCAGGCGGGTTGCCTGTTTGGTGGCTCAGACTTCTCCCTTCAGAGCCTCTTGCCCATCGCAGAGGAGGAGCCGCCAGGGGGCATGCCATCTGCCCGATAGAAGTGCGCGTCCAGATTGTGGGGATGTCTCGGCGGTTTGCCTATTTGTTGGCTCAGATTCCTCTCGTCTCAGAACCCCATGCTCATCGCGACGTAGCAGGCGTGGCACTTGAGCACCCTAAGGAGGCGTCGCCCCGCTCGCGTCCAGATTCTGAGGATGCCTCAAGCGGTGTGCCTATCTGGCGGCTCGGGCCTCTCGCTTTCCACAGCCCCGGGCTCCTCGCGATGCAGCAGGCGTGGCCTTCGAGCGCTCCCGGGAGAAGCCGCCAGGGGGGCGGGACGTCTGCCCAGTCACGCCGAGATTGCAGGGGTGTCTCCGGCGGTGTGCCTGCTCAGTGGCTCGCTCTTCTCTCCTCGTAGAGCCCCATGCCCGTCGCGATGTAGCAGGCGTGGCTCTTGCGCACCCTAAGGAGGAGCCGCCGAGGGGTAGGACACCTTCCCGTTCGCGCCGAGGTTGATGTCCCAGGCGGTGTGCCTGGTTAGTAGCTCAGGCTTCTCTCTTTTCGCAGCTCCATGCCCGCCGCGATGCAGCAGGCGTGGCATCTGTGCACCCTCAAGAGGAACCGCCGAGGGGCAGGACATCTTCCCGCTGACGCCGAGACTATGAGGATGTCAGGCGGTGTCTGTTTAGTGGCTCAGGCTTCTCTCCTTTCACAGCCCCATGCTCATCGCGATGTAGCTGGCGTTGCGCTTGAACACCCCAAGAGGGAGCCGCCGATAGGTATGACATCTTCCCGTTTGCGCCGGGATCGTGGGGATGTCGCAGGAGCTTTGCCTGTTTCGGCGCCCCCCGCCTCATGTGATGTGAGGTCCCCATGCTCATCGCGATGCAGCTGGAATGTCGTTGGGGCTTCTCTTCGCCGTGCGCGCCCGGATTGTGGGGCTGCCTCGAGCAGCTTGCACGTTTGGTGGCTCAGACTCCTTTCTTTTCGGAGCCCAGTGGTCACTGCGACGTAGCAGGCGTGGCGAGTGATTGCCCCGAGGAGGAGCAGCCGATGGGGTGCTGCAGCTGCCCGTTCAAGCAGCGATTGTGGCGATGATCCGAGCGGTTCGTGGGTTCTGGCACCCCTGGCCCCTTTCCGTTGAGAGCCTCATGACCACCGCGATGTATAGAAAAATAACAATATTAATAACATCAACACCAATACCAATAAGAAACACAACAAAAACCGTAAACATATACACTTTTTGCGCTCCCCGCAGATTTCTTGGATTCGCGCTGGACCCCACTCCCTGGCGCGCGGAGCGCGCCAGGAGCGGCGCCGGAGGCGCCGCTGGGGGGCCCAGGCGCGGATCCAAGAAGTCCGCGCGGAGCGCCAAAAGTTTATCTTTATGTGGTTATTTTCTGCCTCGAACGTAGCAGGCATGGCTCTTGTGCGCTCCAGCGGGGAGCCGCCAGAGGGCACTACGCTTGCCCGTTCGCGCCCAGATCGTGGGACCGCTCCGACGAAACACGTTTAGGCATCCTCGGCAACTTGTCCTTCAGAGCCCCGAGAACAGCCCGATGCAGCAGGCGTAGCATTGGGGCGCTCCAGTCGGGAGCCGCCAATGATCAATCAGTCGTCACTAGCTGAGATCTCACTCAGACACTCCCAGGCGGAAACGCCAGGAACTAAGATGCACGTGCGGGGATCTCCGCGTCGAATAATTGAAACAAATTCGCATTCACACCATTTCGGGCTTCCGTCAGCGCAAGACGGCCCAAGAGGCTCCCTGGAGGGGCCCAAGACGATCTAAGGGGACCCGACGATGGCCCAAGAGGCCCCCAAGACGGCCCCAAGATGGCCCAAGACGGATCCGCTGCGATCTCAGATAGAAACCTCCTGTCAGGTCTGACGACGGGGGTGCTCGTAAAGTCAACGCGTATGTTCTCCTTCTCCCACCTCCTCCTCCTCCTCCTCCTCCTCCTCCTCCTTTTAGCTCTCTGGCATTCGAGGGCCCCCCACTCGTCGCCGCGCCTCCTCCTGGCCCCCCCTCCTCCCGCACCACCGCACCAGCGCTCCCCGCCCCTCCGCAAAACTGCTCGCGCAGGTCGGGGCGACACGCCCCGAGGCGGGCCACTAAAACGCCAGGCCCCCGACCGGGGCGGCCAACTGTGCCACAGCGGATGCGATGGTCGAGCGTCGCCTCTGAACCGAACCCGCATACTACAGGAGGGGCTCGACCTCAAGAAGCCTCCCACAAGAAACCCAACCCTGAGACCCCAGGACGTCCATGGATTTTTGACGTGGGAACGCCACGCGCTCCATAGCAGAACCATCGAAGCCGAAGAAACCCAAGACACCCTGGAGGCGATCAGGGTGTTTCTTGGCACGGGTCTCCACTGTACAGTGAACACGTATACCAAGGACACACGGTAAGGATGAAAGGGCCTTGGCGGGCAGTGTCGATACCTTGCGGGCGGAGCGCGGCCAGCGAAAGCGGCCAAGGATTGGCCGAAGGGGAAGGATGCAAGGCAACCTGGGGAAATCGCTCGTCCTTGCTATGAGGCCTCCCAGGGGAGCGACGATTAGAAAAAGGGTCTTACGCGAGACGACGCAGCGGCCTTACGCGGTGGCTTACGCGGGCCGTCAGCGCGGCACACTGCATTGGAGACGAGGGCGCTTACGCGCGAGCTTACGCGGGTAGCTTACGCGCCAATGTCGGCGCAGGGCGCAGACGACCCCGCTTGTTGCGTGCGCAGCATCGCCGATACCTCGGCGATGCGCCAGCAACGGCTGCGATGTACGAGGGTGCGCCGCTGGATCTCCCCAAGAGGGGGGGAAGGGGGGGGGGGACCCCCCCCCCCCTCCCCGATCCGTCGTCGGGGAGCCCCCCCCCCCCTCTTCTCCGATCCGTCGTCGGGGACCCCCCCTCCTTCCCCCCTTTCCCCGATCCGTCGTCGGGGACCCCCCCCCCCCCCCTTTCAAAAGGGGGGGGAGGGTTCCGACCCCCCCCCCTCCCCCCCTTTGGCCGCACCCCCCCTCCCTCCCTTTCGCCACGCCGCCCCCTGACTCCGGAACCTGACCCCCGCCACCCCTACCCCTAGTCCTCACCCCAACCCAAACCCCTAACCCTAACCCCAACCACTAACCCCAGCCCCAAAGAGTACTCACTACTCATTACTCACTACCCACTACTGACTACTCGCTATTCGCTACTCACTTCTCACTACCCCCTACTCACTACTCACTACTCACTACTCACTATCCACTACTCACTACCCACCACCCACTACTCGCTACTCACTACTCCCTACTAACCACTCCCTCCTCCCTACTCCCTACTCACTACTCGCTCCTCACTACCCACTAGTAAATACTCACTAACCACTACTCACTACTCCCTACTCAGTACTCACTAATCACTACTCACTACCCACTACCCACTAATCCACTACTCACTACTCAAATCCCACAAATCACTACTCACTACTCACTACCCACTACTCGCTACTCCCTACTCCCTAGACAATACTGACTACACAGTACTCAATACTCACTAGTCGCTACTCACATACTCGCTACTCACTACTCACTACCCACTCCCCGCTACTCACTACTCCCTATTCACTAGCATAGTCTCTAGTCACTAGTCACAGGCATCTAGTCACAAGTCACTAGCCACTACTCACTACCCACTACTCACTACCCACTAATCGCTACTCGCTACCCACTATTCGCTATCCACTTCTTACTATTCACTGCTCACTGCTCCCTACTCCCTACTCACTACTCGCTAGTCCCTAGTCGTTACTCACGAAACACTTCCCACTACTCACTACTGACTACTCCCTACACACTACGCCCTACTCGCTCCTCACTACTCACTACTCGCTACTCCCTACTCGCTACTCACTACACACTACCCACTGCCACGACCCACTACACTCTATTCATCACTACTCACTACTCACTACTTACTACGCACTACGTACTACTCAGTACTCAGTACTCAGTACTCACTACGCACTACTCGCTACTCGCTACTCTCTACTCACTACTCACTACTCACTATTCACTACTCACTACTCACTACTCACTACTCACTACTCACTACGCACTACGCACTACGCACTACCCACTACTCACTACTCACTAATCACTACTCGCCACCCACTACTCACTTCCCACTACTCACTACTACTTATCACTCCCTACTCCCTATTCACTACTCACTACTCGCTACTCACTACTCACTACTCGCCACTCACTACTGACTTATCAATACGCACTATTCACTATTCACTACTCACTACTCCCCACTCCCCACTCCCTACTCCCTACTCCTAATCGCCACTCACTACCCACTACTCACTACCCAATACTCACTACTCACTACGCACTAACTCACTACTCACTACTCACCACTCCCTACTCCCAACTCCGTACTCCCTACACACCTTCTCTGGCGCAGAAAAGAGAAGCGAGAGAGGCCCCCCCTCCCCGGCCCCCTTTCCGGTGCAAAAGGAGGGAGGGGGGGGGTCCGGACCCCCCCCCCCTTGAAGGGGGGGAGGGGGGGGGGGTTCTGGACCCCCACCCTTGTGTATTCAGGGAGATCCACTGGCGCACTTTCGCGATGTACAGGCGACGTCGGCATGGGGAAGAACGGGCTCCGCATCGAGCCGCATCGCCGATGTATTGGCGATGCGGTGCGATTCTCCGACCCCATCTACGCCGACCCCATTTGGAAGGCCTAGATTCTCCTCCTCCTCCTGGCGTCCGAGCGAGAAGGTTCAGCAACTCTGTAACAACCTCGGGGCGGAGGCTTGCGTAAGAGTTGCGAGCCCCCGTCAGGGCCCCCTTCCAGAAAGGCCACTATCGCAGATCAGGAAGCAGTTCAGGGAATGATCCTCCTCCCCCTCCCCCTCCTACTCCTCCTCCTCCTCCTCCTCCTCCTCCTCCTCCTCCTCATTCTTCTTGTTTGTCTTGTTCTTCCTCTTCTTCTTCTTCTTCTTCTTCTTCCTCTTCTTCCTCCTCCTGTTCCTCCGCCTCCTCCTCCTCCTCCGCCTCCTCCTCCTCCTCCTCCCCCTCCTCCTCCTCCTCCTCCTCCTCCTCCTCCTCCTCCTCCTCCTCCTCCTCCTCCTCCTCCTCCTCCTCCTCCCCCTCCTGCTACCCGTCGTAAATCTGTACGTCTTGAGTCGTGCCGCTGACCCCCTCGAGCGGGTATGCCCGCGCCTCAGGGCGGGCTGAGGGCCGAGTGCTCGCTCCGTGCCTGCAGAGGCCACTCAGTGGCCAACTTTCTTGTCGAGATGAGCTGCCTATCGAACTCGGTTCCCCAGGATCGTTCTGCTCTGCCCTTCTCCTGCCCTGAGATGCGGGCGCTGCACTTTTTTCTGGCTGGGCGTTTTTGCCCGACTCCGGGCCCCCAAACCATCACAGATCGATCCGGCTCAAGAACTGCTGCAGAAAGATGGGGTGTAGGGCTGCGGTCGTGAAGTCTTCGACGTTGCATAGATCTATATATATATATATATATATATATATATATGCATACATACATAAATATATACATACATATATTCGCAACGTCGGACCTCAGGGTGCTCCTGCTTTCCAAGCCTCCCTTCAAGACCCCACTCTTCTCCCTTCTCTCGCCCCCGTATCCCTTCCCCCTCGCCCCCCTCCTCGCTCCCCCCTCCCGCTTCCTCTCCTCCCTCTACACGTCCTTCCCCCTCTCCTCCCCACCTCTACCCCTGAAGCTCCCCTGGGGAGACGCCGACTCTCAACATCCCTGTGGCGTTGGCTACCCTGCTGGCTGCAGGAGCTTATCAGGGGCTGCGTGCGTTCCTTCATTCGTATAGTAGGCGATATTAAATCGAGAAATCGATCAACGATGGCAAGCCAGGAGTGAGGTGCATCGGGGGGGGACGAGGGATGCGGGGGGACGAGGGGGCGAGCGAGGAAGGGAGAGAGAGGCGGGACGGCAAGGGGGGTACATCGAAGGTGAGAAGGTCGAGGAGCAAGTGAAAAGGTTGATGAGGACGAGGGGAGATACAGAAGCTTGCCGTCGCTCGGACGTCCATTTCCCGTGCATGTTTCGGTTTCGTGCATGTTTTTTTTGCTCGATGGTCCAGGATGGTCCTCGATGGTTCTCGCCGAGAAAAATGCACACGTCCGAGCGATGCCAAGGGGAGCGGAGTGCAAGCAGGATGGTGATAGGTGGGCAGAATCCACGAACAATGGAGCTCCGACAGCTCGACGGCACTCAACACAAGTAGGATGCAAAATGCAGACTTCACTAGATCATAGAACACGATACGAACATGAACATGTCCACCAACCGACCGAAAATTCACGTCGAATGTGCACTCAAGAACATCGGGAGTCAACATCCGTGCTCGGCCAGTGTAAAGCTGATCAGTGAACCTGCATCGCAACGAATCGTCCAATTGATGCCGATTGGTAGCCGAATCCGAGCCGACAATGCGCTGGCCCCTGTGAGGCCTCCAAGCTGTGACCAATCACGCTCCATTGCCTCCAGTGTTCTTGTGCTGCAAGATCTTGAGCGCAATCTTCCCCCCCCCCTTCTGTGCATCTCCCCTCTGGCCCCCAAACGCCCAATGACATCGTAATCAACCCCGCGGAGGGGGAGGGGCAAGCTTCCTGCGCACCACGACCCCTGCAAAATTGTGCGAGATCCGCGATCTCAGGGTTGGGTCGGGCGTGCCCCCCTGCAGGCGGATCTTGGACGAACAATGAAACAAAATAGTCAAACGATATCCCCAAATGACCAAAGATACTCAAAACATCGTCCCCAGACAATGTTTTACTAGTTTTGAATATTCCTCCTGCAGAGGGACAAACCCGACTTAATCCTAGGGCCACGAGCCTGTGCAAACTGCTTGGGGATCTTCTGACCCAGGTCAATGCAGACCCGGGTCAGCAGGAAACCAAACAACTGCAATGCAGGGAACAACAAAAACTGCAACGCAGGTCCTCGCACACCCGGGTCAGCCAACATGCGCGGCCGCCTCGCGGCCACGAGCGGCTTGCTAACCCGGGTCAGCCAGAGGGGATCTTCGCGGGATCCTGCAAGATCTGGCGCTCTGGCTGACCCCCGTTTGCACTGACCCCCGTCTCAAGGCTCCCGAGCTGCACCGGGTGCGCGCCCCCCAGGCCACGATCCCTCGGGAACTGCTCCAAGGTGTCCGCGCTCCCAGGCCCCCGACGCCACGATTCTTCACGACGTGACCCCCAGGTCTCCTCCTCCTCCTCCTCCTCCTCCTCCTCCTCCTCCTCCTCCTCCTCCTCCTCCTCCCCTCCCTCTTCCCCCTTCCCTCCTCCTCCTACCGTCCCTCCTCCTCCTCCTCCTCCTCCTCCTCCTCCTCCTCCTCCTCCTCCTCCTCCTCCTCTTCCTCTTCCCCAGGGCCCGCAAGATGTAGATTGGAGAGCAGGCGTGCTGCATTCTCCCGCGAAGCGGCGAGAATAGCTGGCAGTGTATTCCTTCGCCCACGCGCTGCGGCGTATGGCTTGCCTGTCTGTCTGTCTGACCCCCAGGCTTAGGTCAGGCCTGTCCTCCTGCAGGGGGATTTTGGACGAAAAATTAAAACGTAGTCAAAAAATGCCCCCAAATGGCAAAACATATTGAAAACATCGTCCCAAGACTATTTTTGTTATTTTTGAATATTCCTCCTGGCCCGACTTAACCCCAGGCCTGGACCCCTTCTGGGGACCAGCTTCTCATCTAGTCGTTCGATGGTCCCGAGGCCCAGAGAGGGCCCCTGGAGCAAAAAAAAATCCG
>CAUYUJ010009060.1:10000-20000 GCA_963575745.1 Prorocentrum cordatum | reverse complement strand
ACCCAAAGAGCAGAGAGGTGTCGTCTGCGTGCGCGTGGCCCCCGACTCCGCTGGACCTCACAGGAGCCCACGAACGTGGCGACAGTTAAGCAGTTCGCACCACCCAAGGAGCTGCGAGGGTCTCAAATAGCTCCGTTTACTCCCCGACTCCGCCGTGCCTCCCAGGATCCCACGAAAGTGGCCACGGTTGCGCAGCTCGCAGCCACCCAGCGAGCAGCGCAGCAGGAGGCAGGAGGCAGGAGGCAGGAGGAGGAGGAGGAGGAGGAGGAGGAGGAGGAGGAGGAGGAGTAATATAGGAGGAGAAGGAGGAGAAAGAGGAGGAGGAGGAGGAGGAGGAGGAGGAAGATGAGGAGGAGGAGGAGGAGGAGGAGGAGGAGGAGGAGGAGGAGGAGGAGTGGGTGGGGGGGAATGAGAAGGTGTGCGACGGCTGCGCTCTGATCCAAGCGATAACCCTATACAGGAGGGTCGGGAAAAACAGAAACACCCCAACCTTGAACCCCAAAACTGCCAAACTCCCCCCCTTGTCCAGGAAAGCCCAGAATCGAATCGAGAAGTCGCATCGGCGATCGTAATGAATCGGATCGGCGGAAATCGGCAGCCGAATCGGGAGGAGTCGAGTCGGTGGAAATCGGCAGGCCAGTAAGCCTCCGTTGAGAAATCGGCGCCCAGATCGGAATCCGAAGCCGAACCGAATCCGAATCGGAAGCCATCGAAGCCGAATCGAATCGGAGGGATCGAAACAAGCCCTGCCCGAGCCTCGTGGCGACCTCGAGCCGACTTCGAGCCTTGCGCTTCCGGCCCATCACTCAGGCCTCCGGCGGCCCGTCGGGGCCACCCCAGGGGCCGCCGTCGACGAGGCGCAGCTGGTGGAGGCCACCCCGGGCCTCGGGCCTCGAGGACTCCTGTAAAAATCTGATAAGACTCCCGAGGGGGAGGAGGAGGAGGAGGAGGAGGAGGAGGAGGAGGAGGAGGAGGAGGAGGAGGAGGAGGAGGAGGAGGAGGAGGAGAAGGAGGCGGAGGTCGAGGAGGAGGCGGAGGAGACGGAGGAGGCGGAGGAGGAGGAGGAGGCGGAGGAGGAGGAGACGCGGGGACTGTCTCTTCAAAACGGGGGCCCAACACCACAGGACGGTCGGGAGACCTCCAGGGGACCCCCGAAAGCTTCCGAAGTCCAGAGGCTCCGCGGACTCCGGCGAACTGTTTTTCTTGGCCCGCGGCCGCCAGAAAACGGGCGGCGGTCGGGCGCCGGCGGGTTGGCGTTCTGGATACCTTTTCCTCCGCTGATCCTTTGGGTTCCGTCGGGCATTTTTGGGAGGAGGAGGAAGATCCTCCTCCTCCTTGATACCTTTTCCTCCGCTGATCCTTTTGGCCGGAGGGCCAAGAGGGGGGTGTCCTCCTCCTCCTCCTCCTCCTCCTCCTCCTCCTCCTCCTCCTCCTCCTCCTCCTCCTCTTTCAAGGAGGAGGAGGTCGGGAGCGGCCAAGAGGGGGGTGTCCTCCTCCTCCTTGATACCTTTTCCTCCGCTGATCCTTTGGGTTCAGGAGGAAGATTCAAGAATAGTAAGAAATAGTCAGGGGACGATTTTTGACCGTTTTTGTGACCGTGTGGGGGCACTTTCAAACTCCTTGGAACATTTTGGCCAAAATCCCCCCTGTAGGAGGACAGGCCCGACCTAATCCTTGGGGGGGCGGTCATGCGCGACGGCGCAGCCCGACAAAAAACACCGGTCATTAGGTTGCCACTCATCGCGGAGGCATCCGGTGCGCGCGCGCGCGCCGAGAGGGAGAGAGGCGTCGTCGGCTCCCGCGACGCCGCCCAGGGGACAGAGAGCAAGAGAGAGAGAGAGAGAACAAAAAAAGAAAAGGCGTCGAGCGAGAGCGGCAGGGAAATCATACGAAGCAACGCAACTACCTACATATACATATATATATACATCTATGTAAAACATATATATATATATATACAAAGAGAGAGACAGAGAGAGAGAGAGAGCTATATATCCTCCTCCTCCACCTCCTCCTCCTCCCCCTGCTCCTTCTCCTCCACCTCCTCCTCCTCCTCCTCCTCCCTCCTCCTCCTGTTCCTCCTCCTTCTCCTCCTCCTCCCTCCTCCTCCTCTCCTCCTCCTCCTCCTTTTCTCCTCCTCCTCCTCATCTTTCTCCTCTCCTCCTCTTCTCCTCCTCCCCCTCCTCCCTCTCTCCTTCCTCCTCCTCCTCCTCCTCCCTCTCTCCTCCTCCTTCCTCCTCCTCCTCCTCATCCCTCCTCCTCCTCCTCTCCTCCTCCTCCTCTCCTCCTCCTCCTTCTCCTCCTCCTCCTCCCTCCTCGTCCTGGCTCCTCCTCCTCCTCCTCCTCATCCTTCCTCCTCCTCTAATTCCTTCCTCCTCCTCCTCCTCCTCCTCATCCCTCCTCCTCATCCTCCCGCCTCCTCCTCCTCCTCCTCATCATCATCCTCCCTTTCTCCCGCCGCCTCCTCCTCCTCACAAACTTACGCAACATGGCTCACGCCGCACAGCCCTCACGACATGGGCGGCCCGACGGCGGGCCCTCGAGGCCGACGAGGCCGAGGAAAACCGCCAGGGCCGAGGGAGTCCACGTCGTCGGATGTCCGGGCCCGTGCGGCTTCGCAGAGGCAGGGGCCCGCGCCGCCAGGACGCGGCATGCCTCGCGCCGCATAGGTCACACCGCATAGCTTACACAAAGCAGCCCGCGCCGCACGGCTCTCGCAACATGGCTCGCGCCACACAGCTCGCACCACAGAGCCTATGTTCATCGGATGACGCCATACGGTTTACTCCGCACAACTTCCGCCTGGACCATGCAATAGCTCACCGGTTCAGGTCCATGCTGACGAACACTACATAAGCATACACTTCTGTGTAAACTAAAACGTTGTATCAACGCTTCGACAGACACTACACATAGCCTACGTAATGCCATACCACACACACACATCGATGCATGCCTACACATATTTGTATACACATACACATACATTCATACATACATACGTACACACATTGCATGCATCCATGTATCCATGTTCACATACATACCTATATGCATACATGCATGCATGCATGCGTACACATACAGACACACTTATACATACACATTCGCATACCCACATACGCACATACCCATACATATACACATACCTCTCCACATACGGACATACATACATACACGCATACATACACACATGCATGCATACAAACATGCACACACATCCGTACATGCATGCATACTTGCATGCGTGCATGCATGCAGGCATACAGGCATCCATGCACACATACACACTTCCAGGCATGCCCCCACATACCTACCTACCTACATGCATGCATACACGCATACATGCATACATACAAACTGTTTATACACATACATGCAACCATCCATACATACATACATACATGCAAACCTGCATACCTGCATGCATACATGCATGTATGCATGCGCACATACATGCATACATACATCCACATACATACATTCATACATATGCATACATGTACATGTACATATACATGCATTCACACATACATGAACATTCCCATATACGTGTACACTGTCATATACATGTACATTACATACACACATCAATCTATCCATACACACATGTGCATATACATATACACATGCATACACATCGACATACACACTTGCATACATACACACCTACCCACATGCATGCATACATACATACATGCACACACATAATTGCATACGTACATACATCCACGCAATCATGCATGCATTCATACAGGTATCCATTCACATGCATACATGCATGCACACACACACACATGCATGCATGCATGCGTACATACACACGCGCATGTACATTACATGCGCACAACAATGTATACACATCTACACCCATGCATACATGCGTATGTACATGCATGCATGCATGCTTGCATGCGTACGCACACATACGCACATATAAGTATACACACATACATACAACTATATACGTCCACCGTTATATATACATATGTATATATATATGAACACACATACATACGTGTATACACATACATACATGCGTGCACACATGAACATATGCATACGTATATACACACATACCTACATACATACATAAACACACGCATGTATGCGTGCGTACATACATGCACACACATACATGCATGCATACATACATGCATACAGGTGTCCATGCACTCGTGCATGCATGCATGCACGCAGATATGCATGCATGCATGCATGCAGACATACACATGTGCATGCATACAAACATACATACATACCTACATACATGCATACATGCATTCATACATACATACACGCATTACGTACACACACTTGCATACATACATGCATACATCCATGCATACATGCATACATCCATATATACATGCACACGTTCACATGTATATACATTCGTCTAAACATATGTACGTACATACATACATACATGCAGGCATACACACGCACACTTACACACATACGTACATACATATACACATACACATACATGTTTGTATACATACGTATATGTACACATGTATATATATACATATATGCACACACAAGTGCGTAAACACACGTATATATATATATATATATATGTCGATGCGCGCGACTGGTCACAACAACATACAGCTATCTGCATATCCCTCTGTATACACATGTATACATATGACATGGCACATAGAGCTGCCGATCTTGATGAGTCGATCTATCGACTAATGTCTACTACTGTACTCACGCGCGTCCACTCGTAAATTGCAGTGAGCACCAGCCGCAGATCGCAGGTTCTGCCACCCCCCCCCGTTGACCTCCTTGCCACCCGAATGGACAGATGGAGAGAGAGAGAGAGATGGCAAGGCGACAAGAGATGGGGACCGGACGAGGAGGACGGGAGCAGAGAGGGCCCTGCCTTGAGCAGGGACCGACCGTCCGGCAGTCCTGTAGGCCTACTGCGACATGTTCTTCGAACCCAAACATGTTCGAAACACAAAAACGGTGTTCTGAGGACATTCGCCCGATAAGCGAAAACAAGACAGGCCCAGCCAGCAGTGTCCTAAGAACACGTCGTGCAAACAAAAGGTTCTCAGAACATTCTTTGGCAGGCCTACAGGCGAGCCAGGACGCTTCGCCACTGCTTGATGCCGCGTCCGTGGCCTTGCCGAACTTCTACCGCCCAGCAGGCCGGCCAGGTGGCGGGGCGCGCGGCGGGCGGGGCTGTCGGGGATCTCCTGACGTGGGTCAATCCAGACCCGGGTCAGTCAGGCCTTGCAGAATCCTGCAAGATCCTGCACCCAAAGCCAGGTCAATGCGGAAGATCCTGCAAGATGCTGCAGGATCCTGCGCCCAAGCCCGGGTCAGCGCGACCCTGGCACTGCAGGATCCTGCAAGATCGGGCGCTGTGGCTGACCCCCGTTTGCATTGACCCCCGTCTCGAGGCTCCCGAAGGACAAGGAGGAGGAGGAGGAGCAGGAGGAGGAGGAGGAGTAGGAGTAGGAGGAGGAGGAGGATGAGGATGAGGAGGATGAGCAGGAGCAGGAGGAGGAGGGGAACAGGAGGAGGAGGAAGAGGTGGAGGAGGAGGATCATGCGGAGGAGGAGGAGGAGGAGGATATTGCGGGGGAGGTAGTGGTGGAGGAGGAGGATAATGCGGAGGAGGAATGCGGAGGAAGAGGAGGAGGAGGACCGAGGAGGAGGAGGAGGAGGAGGAGGAGGAAGCCGAACCTTGCCGAGCTTCTGCCGCCCGGTAGGATGGCCAGGTGGCGGGGCGCGCGGCGGGCGGGGCGGGGCGGGGCGGGCGCCGCCGGGCGGAGGGGCGACGCCGTGAAGGGATACACCGAGCCGCCGTCGGCGATGCTTCACCGACGGATCGGCGACAAGTCCGCGGCGAGGCGTGAATTTATCCATCTCCACCGCCTGGGGCCCGACGTCACATGGTGACTAAATCAACTTCCTCCTTCTCCTCCTCCTCCTCCTCCTCCTCCTCCTCCTCCTCTTCCTCGCTCTCCTCCTCCTCCTCCTCCTCCTCCGCCTCCGCCTCCGCCTCCTCCTCCTCCTCCTCCTCCTGGTGCCCCGGCGGGCGGTGGACATGGATATGTTTTGGCCCCCGCGGGCCCGAGTATGTCCACATCCACTGCCCGTCGAGGCCCAGAACATGGATCCTCCGGGCGGTGGTCATGTACGAATTCCCACCCCGGGTCCGCGCGGCGGCCGGTGCGCTTCCGGCAGCAGCGCACTGGCCGCCCGCGAGCGCCCTCCTCGCCAACGACGACGACGACGACGACTACGACGGCGGCGGCGGCGGCGGCGACGACGACGACGACTCCCACAAGTGCCCGTGCCACTCGGTCTGCCCGACGCGCGCCCTCGCTCGCGCGTCGGGCAGAACGCGCACTGGCTGCCGCGCCGTCCGCACGTCGGCCCTCCGCCGACGCATCGCTGGCGCGTCGTCTGCACGGTCCCGGGGTGGGCCACCGTGCCCCTCATCGGCGATCATATGGGCGATCTGGGGTCGATACGTACCCCTTATCGGCGATCAATGGGCGATCTGGGGTGGGTCACCGTGCCCCTCATCGGCGATCCATGGGCGATCTGGGGTCGATGCGACACCCCCCGGGCCCAGGCCCCGCTGACGCTGCCCCTGGTGGCCAGAATGGAAGAAGAGCATCCATGTCACGCCTCTCGGACGGCCCACAAGCGCGCTGCTGCCAAGACACAGCCGGGAGCTCCTGCAAAAGGCACCCGAGTAACAAGCACGGCCTGAAGTGCGGCGCGCGTGTCGCTGATGTTCTTCATCCCCCCCCCCCCCGAGCTGGGGCACACCCAAGGTGCAACTGCGAGGGAGGCGCGCGGTCCTTACGTGTTTACGTGCAGGGAGGAGGAGGAGGAGGAGGAGGAGGAGGAGGAGGAGAGGAGGAGGAGGAGGAGAGGAGGATGAGGAGGAGGAGGAGGAGGAGAGGAGGAGAGGAGGAGGGTGGAGGAGGAGGAGGAGGAGGAGGAGGGGCGCGAGGCCCGAGATGTAGGGGATCAGCAAGCAGTGTTTACGTGCCCTTTCGGAGGCCCGCGCGCCTGTCTCGGACCTGCGCTGGCTTCGGAATCCCCCAACCTGGCGCGCAGAGCGCGCCAGGGGCGGCGCCGCAAGAACAGGGCCCCCAGCGCAAACCCAAGAGATCCGACCTCCGAAAATTGATATTCATGCTGCTTCGTTTCTCGTCGAAATCTTCCGCTCCGTGTCCGCCGCCTCGGAGCCGCCGACCAAAAAATCTTCGTCGAAGCGAGAATGTGGCCCGCGGAGAGGGTGCGGGGACAGCAAAGCGGCCACAGCAACACCGAGGGCACGCCCCGCGGGATGCCTTGTGCACGCCGACAATCATCAGAACATCGGCATCAGCTTACAGTGAAAACGTGTGGTAAGGACGGATGGTAAGGACGCAAGACCCTTGGAGACCGAAGTTGGGTGTTTTAGGGCGGCGGGCGACCAGTGATAATGGCAAGGACGGGCCTCAGAGGCAAGGACGCAAGGGTACCCTAGATGAAGGTGCGCGTCCTTACTAGGCGCGTTGACTGTAGTACTGGCTGTGGTCGATACTAATCGACCGCGACCAGAACCCCAAAGGGTTCACCCCCGAGAGGCCCTCCAGAAGAATCCACTGATTTGTGGTTGTGGTTCGTTGCTGTGCATGGGGAAGGGGGAGGGGGAGGAGGAGGAGGAGGAGGAGGAGGAGGAGGTGGAGGAGGGGGATGATGATGTTGATGTTGATGTTGATGTTGATGTTGATGATGATGATGATGATGATGATGATGATGATGATGATGATGATGATGATGATGATGATGATACTGGTGATGATATACTGTGATGATATGATAGTGATGATAAGTATGACGATGATGATGATGATGATGATGATGAGGATGATGATGATGCTGATGTTGATGATGATGATGCTGATATTGGTGATGTTATACTGTGATGATATGATGATGATGATGATGATGATGATGATGATGATGATGATGATGATGATGATGATGATGATGATGATGATGATGCTGATGATGTGATGATGATGAGAGGATGATGATGATGATGATGATAATGGTGATGATATAGGATGATGACGATGACGAGGAGGAGGAGGAGGAGAACGAGGAGGAGAAGGCGGAGGAGGAGGAGGAGGAGAGGAGGAGGAGGGGGAGGAGGGGAGGAGGAGGAGAGAGGAGGGAGGAGGAGGAGGAGGAGGAGACGGAGGAGGATGAGGAGGGGGAGGGGGAGGGGGCAGACCTCCTCGCGCTGCGCAGCAGCGGCCGTCGTGGGCAGAGGCGCGGTGGCGCGGTGGCCAGCGCAGGTATGCCCTCTGCGGATGAGGACGAGCTTCTCGCCATCGCTCGGACGCCCACACCCCGTCCTTTTCCCGATGTCTTGCGTTTTTTTTTGGGGGGGGAAGGGGTCTGGCAAGATGAGCTCATATGCTCAGCGGTGGTCCCCGCCGAGAAAAGATGCGCACGTCGGAGCGATGCCAAGGCTTGGCCTATGAAGCAAACGGGCCCGGGAGCGGCCAAGAGGGGGGCGTCCAAGAGGGGGGGGCACAAGGCATGGCCAGCGGCATGTGCGCGGGGCCCAGGGAGGGGGGGGCAGGGACGTAAGACGAGGCGCCATGCAATCTGGGGAGATATCATGGCCCACGCCAAGATATCCACCCCACCCTAGTCATCACCCCCCTCTTGGCCGCCCCCGACGTACTGTACCCTGGGCCCGGGTGCTTCAGATGGGGGACCGCGCGTGGAGGAGGAGGAGGAGGGGGAGGAGGAGGAGGGAGGAGGAGGAGGAGGAGGAGGATGTGAGGAGGAGGAGGAGGAGGAGGGAGGAGGAGGAGGAGGAGAAGGAGGAGAGGGAGGAGGAGATGAGGAGGAGGAGGAGGAGGAGGAGAGGATGAGAAGGAGGAGGAGCAGGGAGGAGAGGCGGAGGAGGATGAGGAGGAGGAGGAGGAGGAGGAGGAGGTGGAGCAGGAGGAGGAGGAGGAGAGCCCCCGGGGAGCCCTGCAGCAGCAAAAAACCTCCAGGACCCGGGGAACCCTGCAGCAGCGAAAAACCTCCAGGACCCGTTCCCCGCAGGGGGCGCCTTGTAGCTGGCGGCGTGCCCAGGGGGGAAGGCCGAGGGGGCTGGCCTTCTCAGAGTGCCGCGGGGCTTCGGTCCAGGCTCAAGTAACTTGTCGGAAGTCGAGGCGACTTCTGAGCCGTCTGAGAAGGCCCGCCCCTGAGGAGGCCTCCTGAGCCTTCTGAGAAGGGAGAATGCCCGCTCCTTCAGGGGGATGAGGAGGAGGAGGAGGAGGAAGAGAGGAGGGGGAGGAGGGGAGGAGGGGAGGAGGGGGAGGGGGAGGAGGGGCAAGGGGAGGAGGGTGAGGAGGAGAGGGAGGCTTCGCGGCGAAGGGTGAGCGCGGCCTCGAGAGCGCGCTCACTTGCAAAACTCCTCCGCCGCCCTCCGGTCGCTGACCTCCTTCAGCGTCGCGGGCGCGTCCTGGAGTCTCCGGCCGGCCTTCCAGCCTCGCGGGCGGGAGGGGCGCGGCGCTCGCGGGCAGAGGAAGAATGCGAGGAGAGGAGGAGGAGGAGGAGGCGGAGGACGAGGAGGAGGAGGAGGAGGAGGAGGAGGAGGAGGAGGAGGAGGAGGAGGAGGAGGAGGAGGGGGAGGAGCTTCGAGGATCGAGGATCGAGGATGAGGGATGGGAGGTGGGGGAGGAGAGGGAGATGAGGAAGAGGAGGATATTCGAGGATCGCGGCATCATGGGAGTTGGAAGAGAAGGAGAAGGAGGAGGACCCGTGTAAACCCAAGACGCATCATCAAACTATTTTGCAATAAGCCCTCTCTCCAAGTTCCTTTTTCATAGGCACCTACAAACATCAAACTTATTGTGAGAAGCTCCCTTATCTTACAGAAATGCAATGCCTGGTACTTCAAAGCTGCGGATCATAGCGACTGGCGCGTCTTGACCATCCTGACCAGAATCTCATTCCTGGGATTC
>CAUYUJ010009060.1:0-5000 GCA_963575745.1 Prorocentrum cordatum | reverse complement strand
AAGATCCAAAGAAACGTGTCGACACAAGGAACAGCATAAACGTAAATGTAACGCTCCAGCGAGAACTGCTGTTAAAGCCGTGGTCTGACTCTGAGTCCAAACTGCAACGTCACCTTTCAAGATGGTTCGGATGGGGTTGAGAAAAGGATGCTGTGGTGCCGATTGGCGCCATGCCCAAAGTTCAGCATCACGTGCGACCAGGGTTTCAATGTCCCTGGGAGCGACTTCAGAAATGTCGACGGTGGCGCCCGCGGCGGTCTTCCACTTCACAGGAGTCTCGACGGTCCAGCCAAGCCGTAGTAATGTGGCAACGACGGCAGAAGCAGGCCCATGCAAATCGTGCCACTGAGTACTCGAAGTGACATGTCGCCGCGCCCAGTCAAGAGCTTCATCAAGTATCGTGTCTGGCAAGACGCGGTCCCAGCGACATGCACACCACATGACAATGACGTCGGTATGTCCAGGTACTGCTGGATGTACTACCCGATCAAGTGCCATATCCATTGTGATGGAACGGTGAGGCCTACCAGACATTGCTGTGTGATAGTGCTTACGTACTTCGTGTATGTGCGCGGCCGATATACCAGTGACGTGTGTACCATACATAGCCACTGGCTTCACAGAGGTAGCCGCGAGACGATGAACACGACCACCTGCTTTGCGAAGTTGCGCAATTCTCTGAGCTCTCTGGCTGGACAACTTCAAGCGATGCTTACGAACGGCACGGACTAGGCCTTTGCGAGGACGATGCGTGTAATCGACACCCAAGTTTTTAGTGATATCCCGTGGTGCATTCATCAATGCTGGGACCTCTTCGACGATAGTCTAGGTGACATCGGGGCTTGACGAAAGCAAAGCCAGCTTGGGGAGAGATAGCGGCAAGTGCGAATCGCGCAGCTTCTCCATGAGCGTGCTGGCGATCTTCGGCATCCACTCCAAAACGAAACGGGTTGTGCCAATGATTGTACATTGGACGTCGTCCGCAACGACGCCGTAAAACACAAACCGGTATAACTCCTGCTCCAGATCGATGACAGGCACGATCATGCATCTCATGAAAAGGTCAGCAAAACCACATCCTGCGACAATCGTCTGGGTCGCAAAGACTATAACGCCCGGGATGCCCATGGAAGTGACAATGCGCGGACCCCGATAAAGATTGAGCAAGTATCGAAGTATCACGTGATTGAATCCACGGGCAAGGGCGCGAGTGGCAAGGATTTGATGGAGCACGTTTTCAAACGCTTTGCATATATCTAGAAGGAGACTGCACGAGTCCCAGCCTCTGGCATGGGCGAGCTCAGCTAGAACAGAATGTTGCCACACACACACCTGAGACAAGACTTCCCAGCATAACCAAACACGTAACTGCGGGTAACCTTGGACTCCCAAAGCCTGCCCCAATATCGACGAAACCAACGGGTGAAAAGCCGGACGTTGGTAGTGAATGCTGCTACTGGTCGGTCTCCAGAGTTGGCCGGGATAAGGGCCATCAGGATGATTGCAAGAACTTGCGGCGTCTTGCCCAGGAACAACATAGCACGCCAGAGAACAATAAGTGCCTGAAGAGCGTGGTCTGACAGGTACTGGTAATGTAAAGGATGCATCCAATCGGCGCCAACTGCCGTCTTAGCCTCGTAGCTGCGCGATAGTTTGCGTAACTGCGAGGGCGCGGGGAAAGATAGTGCCAGGATGTCCTCAGAGGTAACTGGTGGTAGGCCGGGCGGAAGATAAGATTCGCCAGCGCCCCATTTCACGTGCCAGAACTTCTCGCGACAATACGCATGATGCATGGGAGACCCAAGAGTTGCATCAGGACGAACTGGGCTGTCTTCATCAACTTCAAAAGGTTTCCAATGGTCACGGCCTCTGATAAAGCGGTAGGCCGCAGAAGAGCCCTTCGCAGATTCTGCTACCGCCCATTCGCACCATGACTGATACCGAAACTTGGAATTGTACCGTTCCTGCTCGAGGGCCATCTGCTCGAGCTGTTCTGCCAGAGTTTCGATCTGCTGAAGCGTGGCGACAGGAAGATGGAATGTCTGCTCCTTCCACCATGGCCATTCGTGGGGTAAAGAACCTTCACGCGTGTTAGGGTAGTACCGACGTGTTCGGCGCGCTGAGAAAAATGCATTTCGATCGAGACCACGGCGTCAGAGCGACAGTAGAAGCCTGAGGCGTGTCTCAAGATGCCGCCAAAGACGCCCAAGAAAAGACGTGGAAGGGAAACCTCGACATTTCGACGAAGCTGGGAGCAGGAAGGTGGAGTAGGGTTGGGCCCACTTAGAAGCAAGGCCAGGGTCTTTCTGATGCGCCGCCAGAAGCTCTGCGGCAGACTTCTGGATCCACTGTGCTGTGGCCTGTTCAAGACTGTGTTCATCATGCGGATTGTCAGGAAAATCTTCCCACGGATTGCCCTCGGGCACTCGGCGACAACCAATCGGCGGTTCCACGGGGGGGGGCAGGGGGCTTCCTGATAACGCGCACCATTCGGTGGTGGAAGTCTGCAGAGACGTTCAGCACGACAGGAGAATGCTTAGAGATAGTATCAGTATCTACCACCGTACAAGTACAATCGTCTGCAAATAAACGATGAACAAGAAAAAAGTCAATGCATGATGATGTGTCTCCGCTAACATACGTTGCAGAAGAAGGCGCAATGACAGCGGCGTGCACTAGATCAGGCCATCCAGTGTCTATCAAATCCTGCGGGGACATCTGCCAGTCGCCTCCTATGATGAAAGGAGTGCCGAGAGCCTTCAAGAGGCCCGCGATTCGAAACAAGAGCTGCTCATTGTTATCCTTTGCTTCAGTCGACGCAAGTACGAGCTGAATATCGGGACCCCCTGAGGAACCAACCCATGCCAGATAGAGCCAACAAGTCCTTCAGCCGGCGGCCATTGGGCATCGTCGATGCCTATGTTCAGAGGACGTAAACCACAAGCCCACGGAGAAAGTATAGCAACCCCCGCAGAGAGGCCCCCAGCCTCGGTGTGGACGGAGGGGTACATGGACGCATGGTACCCACAAGTGTTAGCCTGCTGAATGGCTGAATCGATCGTGCCGGGACCCCGCATCAGCTCTTGAATAAGGTACGCATCATAATGGAGTGCACTTACCAAGGACTGACCACTGGTCCACGAGGTCACGTTTGCAGTAGCGAACTGCCAAGATCGACTGGAATTTCTCTTGCGCTTACATGTGCGCTTCCTGCGAGGAACGTGTAGGGATTGATCTTGATCGGGTACTGACTCCTGCTGCCCCGGAGCGTGTCGACTGGGGTTACCCGTGAGGCGGGGGCTGGCCTGGGGCAGCAGGCTGTGGGTTCTGACGATCGGGACGCTCAGGGGCCAGGCGTTCAGGCTGAGGGTGAGAAGGAGAGTCGCCACCAGACCCAGCCGCACGAACAAGACGTCGGGCGCGCCACCGATCCCAGTCCTTAGTACGGCCTTCGTCGTCATCGTCGCCCGCCTCGGAGTCGTCCATGCCGTCGTCGTCATCTTGGTCGTGCCATTCCTCCCTTTCCTTCCTCTTGGCTCCTGCCAATCCTGTCTTATCCTCTTCCATAGCCGCCGATGCCGAAGTAGTGCCATGAAGAGTTGCCATTGCATCGGCAATATGAGGCATATGAAGCATTTCCTTAGGAATGGCTCCTGCAAGAACTGATAAAGCATCAGCATGTGGATCGCGAGCGCCTGCACCTTCTGGGCCGTGCGCCTCCAGTGAGTCTCGCTTGGCGTACCAAGTGTCCAGGGCGTCAAGAAGCTTATTCTTCCGAGCAACCAAGTTATCCTTTCGAAGTAACAACTCCTCGACCTGCGTATTAATCGAGTCAAGGGTTGCGTCAGTGCGTTCGATTTTAGTCGAAGTCCATTTGATGTGGCTGTCGATCTGGCGTTGACGCTGCGCTGGAGATAGCAATTTCTCCTTCTGAGCCTTGGCCATTTCAATACCACGGCGAACTCGCTCAAGTTCCTTAGCAACGGGGACCTTATCGGAGAGGTTGTGGAGGGTCTGGGCGTACCGATTCCTATCCGCAAGAAGGGTTTCCAAATGATGTAGATCATCCGTGCCAGGGGCCCCTGCTGCAGGATCGTCGTCGCCTTCACCTTCCTCCTCCTGCTCGTGATGCGCGTCCTCACGGTCATACTGTGGACCCTGCCACTCTTCAGGATAATCGTCTTCGGAAGGGGGCTGACGACGATGGCCATTCCAATGTCCCCTTTGTTGCCCGCCCTGATGCTGCTGGTGATTATGCTGCTGTTGTCCTCCTCCTTGCTTCCATCCTCCTTGCTTCCCGCCTCCTTGGTGCCGATGCTGGAGACGAGGCCAGTCATCACCACCACCTTCGCCAGCTCCACGCTGCTGCGGCGCGTTCTGGTGGTAGCTCGTGTACTGGCCTCCGCTGCCGAGGCCTGGAATCTGAGGGGATCCGCCTGAAAGGTCTCCTGGGCCCTTACGTCCTCCTCCCCCTCTCTGGCCACCTTTACCACCTTTGAGGGTTCCTTTCGGTCCGCCCTTCGAGGTTTTTCCGCGGCCTGTGTCCCCACCCTTACCCCAACCTTTTGCGGGAGGTGGGGGGATGTCCATGGGGACGTAGGTTGGTATCCCATACTCCTGAAGATCAGCAGAGCAATGATAGCAAGTATGGTACCAAGGAGGGTTCTTTTTGCACCAGCATAGAGAGCAGGTAACTCCTGTGATCTGATTCCCACGCTTCCAACCATAGGACATGGCGGCCGGGGAAGAGTGCGGGTAGTTCGCCTCGGCGCGTCGAGGATGACCCCAAGCTGGGTCGATCTCACCTCGGGAGGGGGCGGCGCTGGACTCCTTGCCAGACCTTGAGCCCGAGGTTGGAAGTTAAGGAGCAGGCCCCTTGAGCCAAAATGGCTTGAGCCAAAATGGCTTGAGCCAAAATGGCTTGAGCCAAAATGGCTACGGAGGGGGAGGAAGAGGAGGAGGAGGAGGAGGAGGAGGATGAGGAGGATGGAGGAGGAGGA
>CAUYUJ010009059.1:2500-36478 GCA_963575745.1 Prorocentrum cordatum | reverse complement strand
GAGCGCTCCATGAGCGCACCAACAGCGCTCCGAGACGTCCCCGAGAGCCCCAAGAAAGGCCAAGAGGCCCCCAAGAGGCCCCCAAGATGGTACACGAGGGGTCCGACATGCCACAAGATCGCTCCAAGACGCCCATGATAGCCCCCAGACGCCCCAAGAGGCCTCCAAGAGCACTCCCAATAGGGCCCCCGGAGGCAAAAATCATTGTTTTTCCATAGGGTTGTGAGAGATTTTGGAGCTTCCACCTTTTCGGCTTCCCGACGCCCCAAGACGGCCCAAGAGGCCCAAGATTTCGCCCCCCCCCCCCCCCCCCCCCCCCCCCTCCCCCCCCTTCCCAAGAGGGCCCAAGAGGCACCCAAGAGGGCCCCAAGATGGCCCAAGAGGGCTCGAAGATGGCCCAAGAAGCCTCCAAAACGGTCCAAGAGGGCCCCAAGAACGCCCCCAAAGGGGCCCCAGAGAGGGAACACGAAACAACATTTCGAGCCCTCGGCCCTAAGAAGCCCCTACGAGGCCCCTAAGAGGCCCCAAGAGGCCCCCACGGGGCCCTCAGGAGGCCCCCAAGAGTCCCCCAAGCGGCCCCAGGAGGCCCCCCAAATGCCCCCCCGAGCGCCCCAGGAGTCCCCCAAGCGGCCCCAGGAACCCCCAAAGCGCCGCATTGACACCAGGCCCTCGGGCAAACGGCAGACATGAGACTGTATGGGCCGGCGGAATGAGCGAAGCGATTAAATAAATCCTACGGACGTCCCAAGCGAGAGCGCGATTCCTGAGCAGAACGCGAGGAAGTTTCAGGCGGGAGCAGGGGTCCTGACTAATGTGTGCGGAAGTCTCAGGCGGGAGCCGTTGTTGTTGTAATCCGGGTGTCAACAATGCAGTTTGAGCCCAATAACTTTCCCAGATAAAGAACAAGGCGCGAGCCCGGGGGAAAGCACTTCAATCAAAAAACACATATGTTACCAGAGGGGGGACCCACAATACTTATTCTTCAATACTGAAAGGTCAACAACAACAATCATGTTAAGACTGTTCGCTCTTATCTGCTCGAGTGTGATCCAACGCGTATTTCCCAAACCCTCGCTACCCGCCTTCTTCGTATTCGATCGTACCTCTTTTGGTGGGTATAGCTTTCTTCCCTGCAGGCCGGGCCCCGGGACGACGACGACGGCGACGACGACGAGCGAAAGCGAAAGCGAGAGCGAGTGCGACAGCGGGGCCACAAAAGGCAGGAAGGGGGCCACGAATGACGACAGCGGGGCCACGAAGGGCATGCACATGGGGCCACGAATGGCTCGAACGAACGGGGGTCACGAAGGGCAGAGAATGCGGGGCCACAGGGGACAACGACGGGGGCACTGAGGGTAGCAACGGGGCCACGTAGGGCAGCGAGGGGGCCACGAAGGGTGACAGCGGGGCCACAAAGCGCATGCATATGGGGCCACGACGGGCGCGGACGAGCGGGGGCCACGAATGGCATACGTATATTGGGCCGCAGCGGGGAAGGACGAGGCCACTGAGGGCAGCAACGGGGTCACGAAGGGCAGTGAGGGTGCCACGAGGGGCGACAGCGGGGCCACGAAGCGCATGCATATGGGGCCACGACGGGCGCGAACGAGCGGGGGCCACGAAGGGCATACGTATATTGGGCCACGAATGGCAGCCATGGGGGCCACGAAGGGAACCAGCGGGGCCACGAAGGGCAGCGAGGAGGCCACGAAGGGCTGCAACGGAGCCACGAAGGGCAGCGAGGGGGCCACGAAGGGGCGAACCGGGTCCACGGCGAGGGGGCCACGAGGGGCTGCAACGGGGCCACAAAACAAAGCGAGGAGGCCACGAAGGGCTACAACGGGGCCACGAAGGGCAGCGAGGGTGCCACGAAAGGCTGCAACGGGGCCAGGAAGGGCAGCGAGGGGGCCATGAAGGGCTGCACCGGGGCCACGAAGGGCAGCGAGGGGGCCACGAAGGGCTGCAACGGGTCCACGAAGGGCACCGAGGTGGCCACGAATGGCTGCAACGGGGCCACGAAGGGCAGCGAGATCCCGTTTCCAAAATACGCTGTGAGGGGGACCTGAGCGTGAGCGCGAGTCCTGGGTGCCTGAGTGTCGGGAGCGCGGCGCTTGAGTAAATTGCGAGAAACTCCAACGCAAGGGCGCTATTCTTGAGGAAATTGCAAGCAAGTCTCCAACGAGAGTGCGACTCCAGAGCGCCGAGAAAGCGATTCCTCAATAAATCGGAAGGAAGTCCAAAGCGAGAGCGCGATTCCTGAGCAGAACGCGAGGAAGTCTCAGGCGGGATAGTGTATCCTGGCTAATTTGTGAGGAAGTCTCAGGCGGGAGCCGTTGTTGTTGTAACCAGGGGGTCAACAACACAGTTTGAGGAAGAAGACTTTCCCTTCTTAACAAAAAAGGGTGCGAGCGCCGGTAGGGGCACTTCACATGAAAAATGCAATGAGCACCGGAGGGAGGGATCAACAATAATTATTATTCAATAGTGAGAGTTCAACAACATCAACAACTTTAAGCATTTTCGCTCTTATCTGCTCGAGTGTCATTCTACGTGTATCCCCCAAACCCTCGATACCCGCCCTCTTCGCTTCGATCGTACCCGTATTGGGGGGTATATCTTTATATATATTTCTTCCCTGCAGGCCGGGCCCCGGCAAGCGGCGGGGCGGCCGCGGACCGTCGACCGAGCCAACGGCAGCGCTGATCGGCGGCAGCCCGACCCCAAGAGGGACGGACAGGGGACCGACGGCGACGACGACGACGACGACGAGCGAAAGCGAGAGCGAGAGCGACAGCGGGGCCACGAAGGGCAGGAAGGGGGCCACGAAGCGAAGGGCGACAGCGGGGCAACGAAGGGCAGCGAGGGGGCCACGAAGGGCTGCAACGGGGCCACGAAGGGCCGCGCGGGGGCCACGAAGGCTGCAACGGGTCCACGAAGGGCATGCATATAGGGCCACGACGGGCGCGAACGAACGGGGGCCACGAAGGGCAGATAACGCGGGGCCACAGCGGGCAACGACGGGGCCGATGAGGGTAGTAACGGGGCCACGTAGGACAGCGAAGGGGCCAGAAAGGGCGACAGCGGGACCACGAAGGGCATGCACATGGGGCCACGACGGGCGCGAACGAGCGGGGGCCACGAAGGGCATACGTATATTGGGCCGGACAGGGCCACTGAGGGCAGCAACGGAGCCACGAAAGGCAGCGAGGGGGCCACGAAGGGCGACAGCGGGGCCACGAAGCGCATGCATATGGGGCCTGTGAACGAGCGGGGGCCACGAATGGCATACAGATATGGGGGAACGAAAGCAGCGCGGGGGCCACGAAGGGCTGCAACGGGGCCACGAAGGGCAGCGAGGGGGCCACGAATGGCTGCAACGGGGCCACGAAGGGCAGCGAGGGGGCCACGAAGGGCAGCCATGGGGGCCACGAAGGACAGCAAGGAGGCCACGAAAGGGTGCAACGAGGGCGCCACGAAGGGCTGCAACGCGAAGGGCAGCGAAGGAGCCGCGAAGGGCTGCAACGGGGCCACGAAGGGCAGCGAGGGGGCCACGAAGGGCTGCAACGGGGCCACGAAGGGCCGCGCGGGGGCCACGAAGGGCTGCAACGGGGCTACGAAGGGCAGCGAGACCCCCTTTTCAAAGTAAGCTGTGAGGGTAGTCCGAAGCGTGAGCGCGAGTCCTGGGGGCCTGAGTGTCGGGAGCGCGGCGCTTGAGTAAATTGCAGGAAGCTCCAACGCAAGAGCGCGATTCTTGAGCAAATTGCAAGCAAGTCTCCAGAGAGCGCGACTCCAAAGCGCCGAGAGAGCGAGTCCTGAATAAATCCTACGGACGTCCCAAGCGAGAGCGCGATTCCTGAGCAGAACGCGAGGAAGTTTCAGGCGGGAGCAGGGGTCCTGACTAATGTGTGCGGAAGTCTCAGGCGGGAGCCGTTGTTGTTGTAATCCGGGTGTCAACAATGCAGTTTGAGCCCAATAACTTTCCCAGATAAAGAACAAGGCGCGAGCCCGGGGGAAAGCACTTCAATCAAAAAACACATATGTTACCAGAGGGGGGACCCACAATACTTATTCTTCAATAGTGAAAGGTCAACAACAACAATCATGTTAAGACTGTTCGCTCTTATCTGCTCGAGTGTGATCCAACGCGTATTTCCCAAACCCTCGCTACCCGCCTTCTTCGTATTCGATCGTACCTCTTTTGGTGGGTATAGCTTTCTTCCCTGCAGGCCGGGCCCCGGGACGACGACGACGGCGACGACGACGAGCGAAAGCGAAAGCGAGAGCGAGTGCGACAGCGGGGCCACAAAAGGCAGGAAGGGGGCCACGAATGACGACAGCGGGGCCACGAAGGGCATGCACATGGGGCCACGAATGGCTCGAACGAACGGGGGTCACGAAGGGCAGAGAATGCGGGGCCACAGGGGACAACGACGGGGGCACTGAGGGTAGCAACGGGGCCACGTAGGGCAGCGAGGGGGCCACGAAGGGTGACAGCGGGGCCACAAAGCGCATGCATATGGGGCCACGACGGGCGCGGACGAGCGGGGGCCACGAATGGCATACGTATATTGGGCCGCAGCGGGGAAGGACGAGGCCACTGAGGGCAGCAACGGGGTCACGAAGGGCAGTGAGGGTGCCACGAGGGGCGACAGCGGGGCCACGAAGCGCATGCATATGGGGCCACGACGGGCGCGAACGAGCGGGGGCCACGAAGGGCATACGTATATTGGGCCACGAAGGGCAGCCATGGGGGCCACGAAAGGCGACAGCGGGGCCACGAAGCGCATGCATATGGGGCCACGACGGGCGCGAACGAGCGGGGGCCACGAAGGGCAGACGTATATTGGGCCACGAAAGGCAGCGATGGGCGCCACGAAGGGCGACAGCGGGGCCACGAAGCGCATGCAACGGGGCCACGACGGGCGCGAACGAGCGGGGGCCACGAAGGGCAGACGTATATTGGGCCGCAGCGGGGAAGGACGAGGCCACTGAGGGCAGCAGCGGGGCCACGGAAGGCAGCGATGGGGGCCACGAAGGGCGACAGCGGGGCCACGAAGCGCATGCATATGGGGCCACGACGGGCGCGAACGAGCGGGGGCCACGAAGGGCATACGTATTTGGGCCACGAAGGGCAGCCATGGGGGCCACATGCATATGGGGCCACGACGGGCGCGAACGAGCGGGGGCCACGAAGGGCATACGTATATTGGGCCACGAAGGGCAGCCATGGGGGCCACGAAGGGCGACAGCGGGGCCACGAAGCGCATGCATATGGGGCCACGACGGGCGCGAACGAGCGGGGGCCACGAAGGGCAGACGTATATTGGGCCGCAGCGGGGAAGGACGAGGCCACTGAGGGCAGCAGCGGGGCCACGGAAGGCAGCGATGGGGGCCACGAAGGGCGACAGCGGGGCCACGAAGCGCATGCATATGGGGCCACGACGGGCGCGAACGAGCGGGGGCCACGAAGGGCATACGTATATTGGGCCACGAATGGCAGCCATGGGGGCCACGAAGGGCGACAGCGGGGCCACGAAGCGCATGCATATGGGGCCACGACGGGCGCGAACGAGC
Source organism: Prorocentrum cordatum (assembly GCA_963575745.1). Taxonomy (NCBI): domain Eukaryota; class Dinophyceae; order Prorocentrales; family Prorocentraceae; genus Prorocentrum; species Prorocentrum cordatum. The sequence continues at coordinate 30,904 of CAUYUJ010009059.1, read as the reverse complement.
GGGGGCCACGAGGGCAGACGTATATTGGGCCGCAGCGGGGAAGGACGATGCCACTGAGGGCAGCAGCGGGGCCACGAAGGGCAATGAGGGTGCCACGAGGGGCGACAGCGGGGCCACGAAGCGCATGCATATGGGGCCACGACGGGCGCGAACGAGCGGGGGCCACGAAGGGCAGGCGTATATTGGGCCGCAGCGGGGAAGGACGAGGCCACTGAGGGCAGCAGCGGGGCAACGAAAGGCAGCGATGGGGGCCACGAAGGGTGACAGCGGGGCCACGAAGCGCATGCATATGGGGCCACGACGGGCGCGAACGAGCGGGGGCCACGAAGGGCATACGTATATTGGGCCACGAAGGGCAGCCATGGGGGCCACGAAGGGCGACAGCGGGGCCACGAAGCGCATGCATATGGGGCCACGACGGGCGCGGACGAGCGGGGGCCACGAAGGGCATACGTATATTGGACCGCAGCGGGGAAGGACGAGGCCACTGAGGGCAGCAGCGGGGCCACAAAAGGCAGCCATGGGGGCCACGAAGGGCGACAGCGGGGCCACGAAGCGCATGCATATGGGGCCACGACGGGCGCGGACGAGCGGGGGCCACGAAGGGCATACGTATATTGGGCCGCAGCGGGGAAGGACGAGGCCACTGAGGGCAGCAACGGGGCCACGAAAGGCAGCGATGGGGGCCACGAAGGGCGACAGCGGGGCCACGAAGCGCATGCATATGGGGCCACGACGGGCGCGAACGAGCGGGGGCCACGAAGGGCATACGTATACTGGGCCACGAAGGGCAGCCATGGGGGCCACGAAGGGCGACAGCGGGACCACGAGGGGCAGCGAGGGGGCCACAAAGGGCTGCAACGGGGCCACGAGGGGCAGCGAGCGGGCCACGAATGGCTGCAACGGGGCCACGAAGGGCAGCGAGGGGGCCACGAAGGGCTGCAACGGGGCCACGAAGGGCAGCGAGGGGGCCACGAAGGGCTGCAACGGGGCCATGGAAGCAGCGAGATCCCGATCCCGAAATAAGTTGTGAGGGAGTCCTAAGCGTGAGCGCGACTCCTGGATGCCTGAGTGTCGGGAGCGCGGCGCTTGAGCAAATTGCAGGGAATTCCAACGCAAGAGCGCGATTCTTGAGCAAATTGCAAGCAAGTCTCCAGCGAGAGCGCGACTCCAGAGCACCGAGAGAACGAGTCCTGAATACATTGTAAGGGATTCCCAAGCGAGAGCGCGATTCCTGAGGAAACTGTCATTGCACCGACCTTGCAGACGTGCTGCAGCGGATTTTTGCGTGGCTGTTCTGCCAATGCAAAATCCCGAAATGGCGAATGGAAAAACGAAGTGAATTTCGCGTGGATTTTTTTAATCTTCGTTCCTGGCCCCAAGAAATCCGCACGAAATTCCCCCCGAAATCCGGGACGAAATTATCCAGGACAATATGGGCCCACCCTATCGTTTTCCAAGCGAAATCCGCTCTGCGATGTTGTTGCCATGAAAAATGCGAGGAAATCTCAGGCGGGAGCGGGGGTCCTGGCTAAATTGTAAAGAAACCTCTGGCGGGAACCGTTGTTGTTGTAACCGGGGGCCAGGAGCGCAATTTGAGCCTAGTGACTTCCCCTGATAAAAAACACGGTGCGATCCCCGGGGGAAGTCCTTCAATTGTAAAAACACAGTGGTCACCGGAGGGGATGGATCAACAGTAAGTATTCTTCAGTAGTGAGGGTTCAACAATAACAACAGCAGCAGCAGCAACAACAACAAAGCACATTAGCAACAACATCAACAGCAACAATCATTTTGAGACTGTTCGCTCCTATCTGCTCGCGTGCCCCTCAACACGTGTATCCCAAACCCTCGATACCCGCCCTCGATGGAAGGGGGAGGGAGGGTGATGGAGCACAAAAGGAATCAGCAGGAGGGGGGTTAGGAGCAGAAAACATGTGGCAGAACCAGACGGGCAAATCGCGCGGGTAGACCCTGGAGGGCGGGTCGGGGAGGAGGGCGCAGGCGGCCAGGTCGAGCAGGCGGGTTGCTGAAGCGTGAATCCTGCATTAATCGCGAGGAAGTCTCGAGCGATAGCGCGGTTCCTAGGTGAATCGTGAGAAATCCACAGCGAGAGCGTGATTCCTGAGTGTCGAGGGCGCGGCGTCTGAATAAATTATGAAGAAATCCAAGGCGAGAGCGCACTTCTTGCATGTGTTGTGAGGAAGACTCGCGAGAGAGCGCGATTTGGAAATGATTGGTGACGAAGTATCAGGCGGGAGCCATTGTTGTTGCAGCTGGGGGGCAACCGCAAAGTTTGAGCAGGGAGACCTTCCGTGATGAGCAATAGGGTCCGAGCCCCGAGGGGGGCACTTCAATTGACATAACACACTGTACACTGGTGTGGGGATAAGCAATAAGTATTCTTCAATAGTGGGAGATCAACAACAAGAGGACAAGGAGTTCCAGAGCAGACCACAAAGCAACGTCCCGGTACCACGTAAGCGAACATGTCCGCTGGGCACTACGTCGGCGCAAGGTCCGGTGCTCCAAAGAACGAGCGAGAACGAGGACGGGGGCGATAAGCATGAGAACGTGAAAACATTGAGGAAGATGCGGAGGGAAGCTAAGGCTGCTGCACCCGGAGCACAGCCAATTGCCGTCCACGCCTGCGACCGGAGGGCCCTTGCCGGAGCCTTTCCGAGTTTCCAGCGGTCTCAGTGCTTGACACCTGTCAGCGGGGGCATGAATAGCGAGTGCGGGGGGGGTGCAGGCAGATGAGAGAGGGGAGGAGCAGGAGCGTAAGAGGGGGAGAGGAGACCGCGAGAGGGGGGAGGAAGGGCGGAGGGAAACAAGCATGGAGGTATAGACTTGGGGAAGAGAGCAGGGGAGGGGGTAGACAGGGCATGAGGAATCATGTAGGCGGCGGGGAGGCGACGTGAAGAGGTCTCAAGAGACGTTGATACCAAAAGGGCAACCTGCAGCTTGTTGCATCTACGCCTGAAGGGACGAGAAACAAGTGTATGAGAAGGCAGAGGAGGAGGAGGAGGAGGAGGAGGAGGAGGAGGAGGAGGAGGAAGAGGAGGAGGAGACAAACGTAGCACTGGGAACATCAACCGACCACCCGCTCAAAGGCCCCTCAGTCCCGACCGCCCATCGACAATGACATCGCTGGGCACACAAGTGAATGACGAAAGAGGACGAAGAGGAGGAGGAGGAGGAGGAGGAGCTCAGCGTAGAGGTCTTTTTTTTTTAGGAGGAGGAGGAGGAGGAGGGAGGAGGGAGGAGGAGGCAGGAGCAGGAGGTGGAGGAGGAGGAGGAGAGGAGGGGAGGAGGAGGAGGAGGAGGAGGAGGAGGAGGAGGAGGAGGAGGAGGAGGAGGAGGAGGAAGGACGGGGGCGGGGCAACGCGCCGCAGGAGGGTGTGGGCCACCTGGCCCGCCCAGGAGCCCCCCCAAAGTCCCTCCAGCAATGGCCTGTCGCGGGGTCCCGCTTTGTGCGCCAGGCGCCCTCCGCCGAAGGGGAAGCGCCACCAGAGAGTGGACTCCTCAGGGGCGAAGCCCTTCCTGGGGCGCCTTCCGTCTCTGCTGGGGTATGGGGGCGACGAGGGTGGTTTCACAGCACGAGGGAGCGAGGAGGAAGAGGAGGAGGAGGAGGAGGAGGAGGAGGAGGAGGAGGAGGAGGATGATGAGGAGGAGGAGGAGGAAGAGGAGGAGGAGGAGGGAGGAGGAGGAGGAGGAGGAGGAGGAGGAGGAGGAGGAGGAGGAGGAAGAGGAGGAGGAAGGAGCGAGGAGAAGCTGGCGCAACCTGAGGCGAATCCTGGCGCCACCTGCGCTCGGAGCGAAAGCCGTGCGGCACCTGATATAATTCTATGTGTGTATATATACATATACGTAGATAGAGAGAGAGAGAAAGAAAGACAGAGAGAGAGAGAGAGACAAAGAGAGAGAGAGAGAGAGAGAAAAAGAGAGAGAGAGAGAACAAAACAACTTTCGATATGAGAGAAACTATCCAAGCAAGTGCCACGGTCCCAACAGCCTGGAGACGAGAGAATTCAATCCTCCCTCCGTGATTCCGCGGGACTCCCAAGGCCAAGCCAAAGCAAGGGGGCCACAGAAAACACGAACCGCCCCCAGCTGAGGGCGAGGTGGTGCGTTAGCGGCATACACTGGAGGTAGTGCGTGATTTCATCTCGGCCCCCGAACCCGAACATCCCATATCGGGAATGCTGCGAGATGTGGGTGCAGCAGCTCGTGGCCCCACATCCTGAAACAATCCTCAGAACAGCCCATATCCAACACGGCCGAACTTGCTAGAGACAAGCTCGGCAACCGGTCGGCTCCACGGCTCTGGTTGGGGCGAGGAGGAGTTCTGGAGTCTGGGCGTGGCGACTAGGTCGGGAAGTATTGGCTGAAGCGCGGGATGTATGTCTCTTGGCTGGCTCAGCTCTGCTGAAAGTTTTGAGCTACAGGCCCAGAGAAATCCGATCGAGGCAATCGGCTCGACTGCCCTCAACTCGGCCAACGCGCAGCCTTGTGAGCTCCGTAAGCGGATGAGCTGCATGGAGCCCGCGCGCTAAACACAACCCCCCCCCCCCAGTCCCGCGCGGTGCCTTAGTTTGCGCGCTGGGTCGGGGAAGCCCCCCGCAATGCGCGCCCGCCGCCCAAGGTGGGGTCGAAGCGGATTCCGTCCACGCTTCGCTCTGGTGGCTGCACCTTTGCACCTACTGCATTTTATTTTCACTCGCATCGCGCAGGAATTGTTGAGACGAGAACATAGCACAGACATACGGAGCAGGAGGCCTAGGCTGGGCACGGTGGGCTGCTTTCCTACCAAGGCTGTTATCATGCTCTCGTTAAACTATCGGGGTCTCGATCGTGCTCTGGGAAACCTTCATTCTGACCAAGCAAGTTTTGTGTTCAACGGCATGGGCGCGCGCGCGGCTCTTCTCCGGCACTCTGGATTCGTCGGCCTCTCGAGCGGCGACGGCGTCAGCCATGACATTGCCCGAGACCCGCAATTCGGGCGCCTTGCCCTGCAGCGCGACTTGCGCCTCGCGGTGCGAGTGGGCGAACGGCATCGCGCGCTGCAGCTCCGGGTGCTCAGTAGAGGCCTTCTAGATGGGGTCGGAGTAGAAGGGGTCGGAGGATCGCGTCGCATCGGCGACGCATCGGCGATGCACCGGCGGCGCATCAGCGACGCCGGCGATGCATCGGCGACTTCCGCGCGAAGAAAATCGGGCCCCGCACCGAGCCGCATCGGCGATGCATCGGCGACGCGGCGCGCTCCTCCGACCCCATCTAAGAGGCCTGGACTCATATAGGCGTGCACCAATCTGCCGCCGAAAGTCACTCCCTGGACCTTCTGGCTTCGTATGCTGTTGGATGTGCCAGCCGATGATCCCGCTCTCGCTGTCCGCGGCGTAGACCGCGCGTCCTCTGCCGCGCGCAGCGCGGGGGGGGAAGACGGAAGCCCCCCCCTTGGGACTGTCTGGCGCGGCCCTGGCAAGACTCCCCATGCCCCGGGAGACAGCCCCACATTCTCGTTCAGGTGCCGAACACAAGCGAGCCCACATCCAGCGCGACGTCGTCTCGGGCCCCCAGTCACTGGGCCGCCGCTGGCGCCCCCGATAATCTGGGCGGGGTGCTCCTGCGCGCCCCCCCCCCCCCGAAGCAGCCGTCGATGAAGTTCTCGCACGTCGCGCTCCAGAGCTCGGCGCTCTGCGGGGCCTCCACTGCCGCCCATGCTGCTGGAATGAGGCCTCTCGTCTAGAATATGATGTAGGCGTCGGCCTCTCCCCGGGCATAGGCATCTCCAACATACTTCTCCGCGGAGTCGCATATGTCGCGCTGACATCGACCTTCGCAAACCCATGCCCGGTGGAAAGCAGTCTCGCGCTGGCCTCGACATCGTAGACAATGTTGTGTCACTTCTTGTTTAGCGGCCAAGCGCGCTCCTGCCGTCGAGATCGCGGCCATGCGGCTCCAACGGGCATCGCAGGCATGAGGCCCGCGAGCCCGCGACCTCCTGGAGCGCCTTCAAGGTGCTGAAGTATACGCCGACCCGATCGATAGCAAGCCCCCCCTGTCGAGACCGGATCCCGCAGTATGACGAGCTGCGCGTTGCCGCAGGCTGGCCTGGACAGCGTGCTCGGACTGTTCGAAGAAAGCACCGGGTAGGTCGATATTCTCGGTGCATGTAATATTGTCGGTTGTAAACTGCCAGATGTGCTCAGCTCCGTCGCCACTTCTGGGCGTCGCCCAACGCGTCGGCGACTCGGGCCGTCATCCAGCATGCAATGCATAACTGATCGCTGCACATTGCAGCCCACCTATGCGCCGCGCACGCTGAGCTTGTGGCACTGCAGCGAGGTCACGGACAAGGGCTGGCAATGCGCGCACGACGCCACCACGAATGCTCGGCTGACGAACCCAACGAGAACCCTAGCCGCAGACTTTCCCTCGGTAGCTCACAGGCTGGGTTCCTACCTACTGTCTTAAGATCTATCAATGTAGTTAAGCGCCGACCTGACATCCGAGGGCCGAGCGCATTGCCCAACTTCCTGCGATATTGAGCAATGGCATCTCCGAGTGCATCGTACAGTTGGTGCCCATAGGCACCAGCAGCCTGTGCGCCCTGCTGCTCTAGCCTCGATGTGAGGCCGTAGCGTCGGGTCGTTCGAACATGTTCGAACATGTTTGACAATCTGCTGATGCGCGGCATTATTTTTAGCCTGGCGCCCAGACCGACATGGCCGAGCGCGTCGGGGCCCTCCGCCAAGGACTGCTCCCAATTATGGCACATGCGAAACTGTACGAATCATGCATCTTTGAGCTCGCCCACGTCGTGCAATAACATCGGCACCGTCCACCTCTGCGCACGCAACTACACCTTTAGGTGACCTGGAGAGCCCTGCGCGCTGCATCGATCGGCGCGCGTCGGCCAGACACCTCGCGAGCTTATTGCGGATCGTCTACCTGGTACTCTTGACCTATGGCTGAGATCGTCGATCCATAGCCGCTGCGACATGCCCACGCGCGCCGTCGCCAACCTCTGCATGATGTGGTACGTCGCGCACTCGACGAACCTGGCGCCTCCGCGGAGGCCCTGCGCCACCGACCGAAGTGGCGCGAACGGCTGCGAATATGTGCCGGATTGCCTCAAACACCTAGCCGCCACACTGCATCAAGTCGGAAAATCAAGCCGCATTGCGGCTCTGCCGACCATTGGCCATCCGACGGTGCCGACCGACGGCGGGCAATCGCACGACGGAGACGAGAGCGAACCCGACGCTCGACCCCTGCTCAAGCCAAGTGCTGATAGGAATGTGAAACTCTGGCTGCCGCTCTTGCGCGTCGGACGGCTCGGGCGGCCCCTCGGGGGGCGGCTCCTGGGCGGCTGGGGCCGGGGAATCCATCGACCCGCGCGGGGCCGAAGTAGAGCTGCTTGGCCGTCCGACTGCGCGGCTGGACGCTTGCTTTGCAGAGGGGGCTGGGCAGCGAGTCTGAAAGCAATCTCGTCCGCCCGCGGGTCGTCCTGCGAGTGGCCCTCCCGCTCGTCGCTAGAGCGGCCCGGCTCGCCGCCGCCCTCGCAGCGGGTGCCCGCGTCGCTGCGAGCCGAGGGGTGAGCGCGTTAAGAGTAGGAGGGAACGAGACAAGGACCCGGGTCGCAGTCATCTTAAGCCTCCTTGCCCTTTAAGCCGAGCCCCTCGGGAAACCGAAATCAAAACTGGGCGCCCCGAGCTCGCTGGGCCTCCAATCTTGATGTCGCCTTCCTGGCCTTGGCGACGCTGGACTTGGAGCCTGGCGTGGCCTGGCGAGGGGCCCTGCGAACAGAAGGGGGCCGAGAAGGGAGATCAAGCTACCTTGCGCGCAACTGAGCCCCCCTCGGAGACGACCTCGATGACGACACCAGTGCGAGGTTTCCACGGCGCCGCTGCGACTGGCAAGACATGGCGTACATGTGCGCGTGCGTCCACGCGCACTGCGCGTCTGAGCGCGCTATCTGACCACCATCGCGCTCAAGCCATCCTGAACGCAATGCTGTCAGGTGCGATGTTCCAGTCTGCTGTCGCGACCCATGGGATCTGCAAGGACCGAAGCAAACGGCCTAACTTCCTGAAGCGGACAACGCTTGAATCGCGAAAGCCGATGCCTGAAGGTCCGTCAAACTAAAGATGGCGAGGGGGGGGGCCCTCACGTGGACGATGCACGGCGCGGACCCATCGCGATCGTTGCCTCGCTCCGCCTGAAGACCAGCCGCGGCTCTCGCTTCAGGCAGAAGTTGGACAGGACGATGATTGCGAGTGAGCAGCCACTCCGCCCCCATCGCTGCTGTGGCTGTCCATCTGCTCGTCGGGCTTGATCCAAGTGCACTCGGACTTCGGCCGAGCAGGGTTCGCGACCAACTTCAGCGACGCTTGTCGAGCACGCGTTGACCACTTGCTCGTACCTTGCTTCCCCACGCGTGCCTCGCACACGACTAGATAGCCGCTACTGGAAGACAGTGCCGTGAGAAAGTTCCAGGCCTTGTCGCCCATGCACGTGACGTTCTGTGACGCCTGAAATTCAATGATTTGGTGGTGGTTGGGCCAGTGGCATCACTGGCACTATCCCCCATGAGCTGATTCGCCGCAGCAAGGTCGGCTCCTGCCAAACCTACTCCTTCGTCTTAACTTCTAGTGCCCGTCGTCGAGGCGCCGTTCTGCTTGGCCGAAGCCTCCTGGGGAGCCGCGCCCTGGCCTACCGCCTTGGCCGCTGCCGCCGCTGCGGGCGGCTGCGCTGGGCCTCGGGCGTCTTCCTCGTCTCCTCGTCCCGCGCCGAGCGCAGGACCTTCTCCAACAAGCCGTCCATGGGAAGCACAGAAACATACTAATACTATGCGTCCTCCTTGGAGGCGCGCGTCCGACCCGAACATATAGTATAACCATCTTGTAGTATATCGTTTCCCGAGCGGTGTGGCCAGAGAGCGCCCGCCGCGACGCATATACTATAAGATTTCTCGGTGCGCGCGTCGCACCTGGAGGGCGACGCACATATAGTACAGGTATGTTTGGGCGACGCCGAGTCCAATTGCTTGGCCACCAGCTCCTTCTGCTTGCGCCTTCGCCCACGAGAGCGGTGGCTCCCGTTGCCCATGCTGCCGACGGTGCTGTTCTCCCGGTCCGAATCGTCCCCGAAGCGAAAGTGACAATCGGGTCCATGACGTTTGAACCGTTTTTTGCTCTGAAAGTCGCAGTACTGGCACTTCATACCGTTGGAACGAATCTTCTCGTTATACTCGCATCTCTGACAGTTGCCGCACCGCATCCATGGTTTGGACGTGCGTTGCGGCGTCGTCCCTGCTGTCGCGGACGCTCGCCAAGGTTGCGAAATCACAAGTGTACGCACTCAAGCACCACTCTCAGGTACTGGAAAGGACTCGTGCGGAAATGCGTGTGCAGAAACCCCCAAACCTCTGACCCACTGGCTCGAGCCCAAGCGGCTTGAGTTGAGGTGAGGAGGAGAAGGAGGAGGAGGAGGAGGAGAGGGAGGAGGAGAAGAAGGAGGAGGAGGAGGAGAAGGAGGAGGAGGAGGAGAAGAAGGAGGAGGAGGAGGAGAAGGAGGAGGAGGAGGAGCAGGAGGAGGAGGAACGGAGGAGGAGAAGGAGGCGGGAGGAGGAAGAGAAGGAGGACGGGCAGGAGGAGGAGGAGGAGGAGGGAGGAGGAGGAGGAAGGAGAACAAGAATACGAGGCAGAGCGGGGGCCGAAGACGAGACGCCGAGCGTTCGACGCCTCGAAGGCGGGGCCCCCTCTTCTTGGAGCGCCCCGGGGCCTGTTGCAGGCGTCGCGCGTGCCGAAGTTGACGTTGCCACATTGCTGGCACCTCCCACCCTTATCAGCTCAGCGACCTCCCCCGTGGAGCACACGCACACAGACGCGCACACACACGCACACATACGCACACACACACACTCACACACGCAAACGCACATACACACACGCACACACACACACGCGCGCGCGCACGCACGCAAGCACGCACGCGCACACACATATACACACACACACCCCTGAAGTGCATTCCGGATCTCTCCCAAACAGTCCTTGACGAAGATGAGGAATCATATTTTTTCGCGGCTCCGCGACTCGTGGCGGATCGTCATGTTTATGCTCAGGTGCTGCGCCAACCTACCTAGGTATGCGACCCCAGGTTTGTAGTACTACAATACGACAACGAAGAAGATCAATTTCTGATGAGCAAGATTGTCATTGGTACTTCCAGGCATGCTCGTTCTCGAATCTGAGTGGGGCCTTGATCCCAGCCTGAACCAAGGCAAGTTCCTAAGCCCCCGGACGAGCTACGGAGCAGAGAAGTCATGCACCCTGCTGGCACGCACCACGCCGATAATACAAGTTCCTGCTGATTCGTATCAACAGCATGCTGGAAGCAAAGCGGTGTACGTACACATGCACCCGTGCAGTACGCAGATTTGCATATCTAATTGTTGCATGCTAACGGGCTACCTCAGACTTGCCATCCAGCGCGCACACGCCAACAACTCGACACCCGTCGAAGTGCAACGAGGCACGAACTAGAGCAAGCATTGAAGACCCATCAACTGACATAGGACCAGCTTTTCCGAACTCCGTGAATACTCCACGTACGTAAACTGGCAAGCACGCGAGGCCTGACAAATTGACGCCAAGGTCTTGCGTGCAGGCCGCATGGCAGGGCCCGAAAGTGCCAGAGCGCTGCTGCAGACGAAGCGCACACATAGACGCATGCACACACGCAAGCCTCCGCAGCAGGGTGGGACAGGTTTGACCACAATCAGGCGGCTCAAAAGGCAGCGTCCCTTGCGCCTTCCCGCTGAGCTGTCTTGGTGCTGCTCAGGAGGAGGAGGAGGAGGAGGAGGAGGAGGAGGAGGAGGAGGCGGAGGAGCGGCGAGGTAATCCGAGGCGAGGGGAGGCATGAGCTACAGCAACCGACTCGTCTCATCACGTGCACTCACCAGGGCCGACTCGTGCGAAGCTCAATGCACAAAGCCTGGGATGGCAGCCAGGACAGGCATGGCAAGGGCGCGAACGCGTGGAGTCATCCAGGTGAATCCCACACGGCCTTGGACTAGACTGCATCGGGTGCTCCAGGAAATTGGCCCAGGGCTCCCTGGCGCTTCCGGCGACCCTGACACACACGCACACACACATACACACACACACTCACTCACACACAGACACACGCGCCCGCCCGCCCGCCCGCCCGCCGCCCGCGCACGCACGTCCTCCTCCTCCTCTCCTCCTCCTCCTCCTGCTCCTCCTCCTCCTCCACCTCCTCTTCCTCTTCCTCTTCCACATCCTTCCTCCTCCTCCCTCTTCCTCCCTCTTCTCTTCCTCTTCAACTTCCTCTTCCTCTGCCTCTTCATCTTCCTCCTCTCCTACTCCCTCCTCCCTCCTCCCTCCTCCTCCTCCTCCTTATCCTCCTCTCTCCTTCTCCTCTTTCCTCCTTCTCCTCCTCCCCCTCCTCCTCCTCCCCACCCCTCCCCCTCCCTCCTCATCCTCCCTCTCCTCTTCCTCTACTCCTCCCTCCTCCTCCTCCTCCTCCTCCTCCTCCTCCTCCTCCGCCCTCCTCCTCCCTCCGCCTCCTCCTTACCCTCCTCCTCCTCCACCTCCTCCTCCTCCTCCTCTTCCATTCCTTTTCCTTACCAACAACTTCTCCCTGCCGCACCCCGAGCTAATTTTTGGGGCGGGCCGGGCGTTTCGCCTGACACGTCCTCACCATGTATGACCCTGAAGCTTTAACATTGACAACAGCTTTACAAATGGAGGGCGGGTTATTTTCAGAATGTGGCTCTCGCCTTAGCGCCGCGCACACTCGTGTTAAACATTGCAAGAGTTTCACGGGTTGAGGGCGAATGGTTTTCAACATGTGGCTTTCGCCATAGCGCCACGCACATTCGTTTTTTATGCAAAGGGCTTCACGGATTGAGGACGGTTCCTTTTCAACATGTGGATCGCCTTAGCGCCGCGCACAGTAGGTTTAAACAGTTGCAAGAGTTTCACGGATTGCGGGCGGCTCTTTTTCAAGCTGTAGTTCTTCCCTTAGCGCCGCGTACATTCGTTCTTACATCTACAAGAGTTTCACGGGTCCCCACTATCAGCGTACTAGAAATGGTGTTTTTGAAGGATTCAGCATGATGAGGGTGCAGCAGTTATGTTGACTCGCGAAATTGAAGTGCCACGAATGGCGTTCTGGCACGGTTCAAGAGCGTCGAGATGCAACAGTCAGATTGATCCGTGGGGTTGGGATCCCGAGAACAACGTTTAATGCTTTGGCACGCTTCAGGGTATTCAAACGGTCGTCTTCCAACGAGGCAGTTCTCTCAGTGGCAACAAGCCCTGTCAGAGGCCTATGAAGAGGGAGCTTAGAGGGAGGGAATCTTTCCACATCGTTGATGACTCTTGGGTTTACTCTGGTCCTCCTCCTCCTCCTCCTCCTCTTCCTCCTCCCTCCTCCTCCCTCCCTCCCTCCCTCCCTCCCTCCCTCCCTCCCTCCCTCCCTCCTTCACTCTGGCCCTCCCTCCCTCCCTCCCTCCCTAACTCAGCGGGGCAACGAGGAGGGACAGAGGCTTGCTGCACATCCACTCCCAGGAATTTCGGTCCGAGCCAGCGAGTGCGTTGCCATCCAATAGCCGACTTAAGATCCTGATGCCAGAGGGCCCTGGATATCGATTTTTGGACGACGGGCCCAGCCAGTGGAAAATCAGGTTGGTGCGCAAGCATACTGTCGCGAGCGGGCTGCGCAGCACGCCTCATCATCTTTCTGCGAAGCTCGGTAAAGACAGGCGGTGAGAGCTCGGACGCATCGGCGATCTCCGTGGCGTTCTTCAAGTGCCCCTGGTGTTCCGGGCGCCTGACGAGACCCCTCGGCATGGGTCTCGAATCCCACCAGCCCTCTGGGCGTAGGTGGTCTAGGGAGCTTCCTCCTCCTCCTTCGGCCTCCTCCTCCTCCTCCTTCTTCCCCTTCGGGACAGGGTTTATCACTGTTCCCTACTAACATACACCCCCTCCCCCAGGCGGCCGGCGGCCAACCAGGAACCATGCCCCCCCCCCGCCATCCCTGTCACAAAATCAACAGAAGACGCACTCTGCCTCCACATTTGGAGCATGCGCGGCCAACCCGATGCGCATCCCCCCCCACCCCCCACCATCCTGGTCAAACAACAATGCAAAGTACTCTTGGGGCACGGGTCTTGAATCATGTTCGTAAGGCCCGCGAGCACTGTGTATTGTTCCCAACCCTCCTGGGTTGGGTATTAATTTTGAATAGAGCACTGTGGTCGCGTGCCTTCTTCCGCCTCACGCCCCCCCCTCCCGCCTCCTCTTGCCTCCTGCCCTCTCTTCGCCGTCGCTGGGGGGCTGCGATCTGCGAAACTGTCGCCACTTTCGAGGGCTGCTGGTGGGTCCTGCGGAGTGAGGCACCGCGCAGATCTGAGGTAGACCTCGCCGTCCCTGGGGGGCTGCGATCTGCGAAAATGTCGTCACTTTCGAGGGCTGCTGGTGGGTCCTGCGGGGTGAGGCACCGCGCAGATCTGAGGTAGACCTCGCCGTCCCTGGGGGGCTGCGATCTGCGAAAATGTCGCCACTTTCGACGGCTGCTGGTGGGTCCTCCGGAGTGAGGCACCGCGCAGATCTGAGGTAGACCTCGCCGTCCCTGGGGGGCTGCGATCTGCGAAACTGTCGCCACTTTCGAGGGCTGCTGGTGGGTCCTGCGGAGTGAAGCACCGCGCAAATCTGGGGTAGACCTCGCCGTCCCTGGGGGGCTGCGATCTGCGAAAGTGTCGCCACTTTCGAGGGCTGCTGGTGGGTCCTGCGGAATGAATCACCGCGCAGATCTGAGTAGACCTCGCCGTCTCTGGGGGGCTGCGATCTGCGAAGCTCTCGCCACTTTCGAGGGCTGCTGGTGGGTCCTGCGGAGTGAGGCACCGCGCAGATCTGAGGTAGACCTCGCCGTCCTTGGGGGGCTGCGATCTGCGAAACTGTCGCCACTTTCGAGGGCTGCTGGTGGGTCCTGCAGAGTGAGGCACTGCGCAGATCTGAGGTAGACCTCGCCGTCCCTGGGGGGCTGCGATCTGCGAAACCGTCGCCACTTTCGAGGGCCACTGGTGGGTCCTGCGGAGTGAGGCACCGCGCAGATCTGATGTAGACCTCGCCGTCCCTGGGGGGCCGCGATCTGCGAAACGGTCGCCACTTTCGAGGGCTGCTGGTGGGTCCTGCGGAGTGAGGCACCGCGCAGATCTGAGGTAGACCTCACCGTCCCTGGGGAACTGCGATCTGCGAAACTCTCGCCACGTTCGAGGGCTGTTGGTGGGTCCTGCGGAGTGAGGCACCGCGCAAATCTGAGATAGGCCTCGCCGTCCCTGGGGGGCTGCGGTCTGCAATACTGCCGCCATGTTCGAGGGCTGCTGGTGGTAGACCTCGCCGTCCCTGGGGGGGCTGCGATCTGCGAAAGTGTCGCCACTTTCGACGGCTGCTGGTGGGTCCTGCGGAATGAATCACCGCGCAGATCTGAGGTAGACCTCGCCGTCCCTGGGGGGCTGCGATCTGCGAAGCTGTCGCCACGTTCGAGGGCTGCTGGTGGGTCCTGCGGAATGAAGCACCGCGCAAATCTGAGGTAGACCTCGCCGTCCCTGGGGGGCCGCGATCTGCGAAAATGTCGCCACTTTCGAGGGCTGCTGGTGGGTCCTGCGGGGTGAGGCACCGCGCAGATCTGAGGTAGACCTCGCCGTCTCTGGGGGGCTGCGATCTGCGAAGCTCTCGCCACGTTCGAGGGCTGCTGGTGGGTCCTGCGGAGTGAGGCGCCGCGCAGATCTGAGGTAGACCTCGCCGTCCCTGGGGGGTTGCGATCTGTGCGATCTGCGAAGCTGTCGCCACTTTCGAGGGCTGCTGGTGGGTCCTGCGGAGTGGGGCACCGCGCAGATCTGAAGTAGACCTCGCCGTCCCTGGGGGGCTGCGATCTGCGAAACGGTCACCACTTTCGAAAGCTGCTGGTGGGTCCTGCGGAGCGAGGCACCGCGCAGATCTGATGTAGACCTCACCGTCCCTGGGGGGCTGCGATCTGCGAACTTATCGCAACTTTCGAGGGCTGCTGGTGGGTCCTGCGGAGTGAGGCACCGCGCGGATCTGAGCGGGACCTCGCCGTGCCTGGGGGGGGGCTGCTATCTGCGAAGCGGTCGCCACTTTGGAGGGCTGCTGGTGGGTCAAACGGACTGAGGCACCGCGCAGATTTGAGCGGGACCTCGCCGTCCCTGGGGGGCTGTGATCTGCGAAACCGTCGCAACTTTCGAAAGCTGCTTGGGGGGCAGCATCGCGATCCGCGGAACTGTCGCCACGTTCGAGGGCTGCTGGTGGGTCCTGCGGAGTGACGCACCGCGCAGATCTGAGGTAGACCTCGCCGTTCCTGGGGGGGGTGCGATCTGCGAAACTGTCGCCACGTTCGAGGGCTGCTGGTGGATCCAGCGGAGTGAGGCACCGCGCAGATCTGAGCGGGACCTTGCCGTCGCTGATGGGCTGCGCTCTGCGAAGCTGTCGCCACTTTCGATGGCTGCTGGCGGGTCCTGCGGAGTGAGGCACCGCGCAGATCTGCGCGGGACCTCGCCGTGCCTTGGGGGCTGCGGTATGCGAATCTGTCGCCACTTTCGAGGGCTGCTGGTGGGTCCTGCGGAGTGAGGCACCGCGCAAGTCTGAGCGGAGCCTCGCCGTCATTGGGGGGGGGCTGCGATCTGCGAAACCGTCGCCACTTTCGAAGGCTGGTGGCGGGTTCAGCGGAGCGATGCACCAGGCATATCTGAGCGAGACATCGCAATCATTGGGGGCTGCGAGCCTCACGTATGCCGCTCGCAGAAGTATATGCGCCCATGTCACGTCATCACCTCCGTATAACGTCTCCCAAACTACTCATGCCCCGCATTGCGCAGGGGTTGGGTACGTCGCCAGGGTAATGTTTGACAGGGGCGGCGGGGGTGTCAGCATATTGCCTGCTGCGCGCAGGGCTACCAGCCCGAACCAACAACAATAATAACATACAAACTGCACCTCGCGGCGAAATCTGGGTCACGCGCGGCCACCCCGCGATCACTGTCAAGTGCTTTTCGGCAAGGACGGCAGGGGTGGCGTATGGCCTGTTGTGCGCAGGCCCACCAAACACAATGATGGGCATTGCTTTTCGACAAGAATGGTGGGTGCCGACGTGTTTCCCGATGTGTGCTGTCACGTGCGCAAGCGCACCTGGCACACTCCGCATGTGCCGCGGCGCACCTGGCGCGGTTGGAACATGCGGCACTCCTGGCGCACGCGGAGCACGTGGCGCATCTGGCGCACCAGGCGCGCCTGGCACACCTCACTCCAACGTCGCGCACACAGGGTCGTGCTTGGTTCCCAATAGCTGCCCATCCAGAAACGACCGCTGAACATGCTGAGGCTCGGGTGTTACGTATGTGTTTGGGGGGGCGGGTGGGAGTGAGCTAGATGGTTTGCTATCTAGGGGGGTTCTTGATCACTGTTCCCCATTAGGATACACCCCCTCCCCCAGGCGACTGGGAGCCAACCCGAGACCATGCGCCCCCCACCACCCCTGGTAAAAAAAAACAATACAAACACACACTCTGCCTCCAAATTCGGGGCACGCGCAGCGAACCCGATGTGGCCTCCCCCCACCATCCCTGTCAAAAAAAATACAGAGTACACTTGGCGGCGGCGGCGGCTGCGGCGGCTGCGGCGGCTGCGGCGGGGGCAGCGGTCGCGGTGGCTGCGGCGGTGGCGGCGGCGGTGGCGGCGGCGGCGGGGGCGGCGGTGGCGGCGAGGGCGGCGGCGGCGGCGGACAGCGGCGGCGGCGGCGGCGGCGCGGCGGCGGCGGCGGGCGGCGGGCGGCGGCGGCGGAGGCGGCGGCGGCGGCGGCGGATTGGCCCCCAGAAGCTGCCCATCCAAAGACGACTGCTGAGTATGCTGCGGCTCGGGCCAGGCTCGGGTGCTACGTATGTGTTGGGAGGGCGGGTGGGAGTGAGCGAGACGGCTTGCGGGCGGGGAGGGGGTCTTGACCCCTCCCCCTACACCCTCACCCTTGGACCTGGACGGGGCATTGCGCGACGCGTTGGGGCGTCCAAGATGGCCCAAAATGGTTCCAAGAGGGCCCCAGGGAGCCCAGGATCACCTCCAATATGGTTCAAGATAACGCAAGATCGCTCAAGATGGCTCCCACGATGCTCCCAAAGGCTCCAAGACCGCCCCAATATGCCCCAAAACGGCTCCAAGTGTCCAAAGAGCTCCCCAAGGAGGCCTCGAACAAGCCCTAATCCTTCCAAAACCTAAAGGGCATCCATGGTTTTTGCGTTCTCGCCTTTGCGCTTCCGATGGCCTTCCGAAGCCCCCATCCAGTTCCAAAAGGGCCTACGTGGGCCCCCAAGGAAGCCACAAAAAACCCCAAGGCGGCCCCAAGAGCGTCCAAGAGCGCTCCAAAATCGCATCACGAGGGGCCCAAGAGGTGATTTCTGGGGCTCCCGAGGGGGGGCGCTAATTAAGCCCCCCCCTTTTTTGATCGATGTCCTCCAAGATGGCCCCCACGAGGCCCCATGATGGCCCCAAGATGGCCCCAAGAGGCCCCCAAAAGGCCCCCAAGAGGCCCCCAAGAGGACCCCAAGCGGCCCCCAAAGCCCCCCCCCCGAGGCACCCAAGTCGCCCAAGAGCCTCCCAGGACCGCCAAGCGACCCCCAAGAAGCCCCAAAAGGCCTCCAAGAAACGCCCAAGAGATGTCCCAAGAGGCTCCGAGAGGCATCCAAGAGACCTCTGGCCCTTTTGCTTGTCCTCATCCTCCTCCTGCTCCTCCTTCCTCCTCCTCCTCCTCCTCCCCCTCCTCCTCCTCCTCCTCCTCCTCCTCCTTCTCTTCCTCCTCTTCCTCCTCTTCCTCTTCCTTCTCCTCCTCATCCTATTCATCTTCCTTCTCCCCACCCCCTCATCCATCCATCCAGCTTCCTCCTTCTCCTCCTCACTCCTTCGCACGGTTCGGCTGTCCCCCTCTTTGCTCCTGCACTTCCCTGATCACCTCAACTCGCCTGGACATCGTTTCTGGATGGGCTGGTGGGGATATTTTTTTTCGCGCGCGACACAGAGCAACTGCGCGCCGTCAAAAACAAATGGTGAAGATATTTTTTCGGTCGCGTCCGCCAGCGACAGCGCAAGCGGAGTCAGAAGCGTTCCGGGACACGGTAAAAGACGCGAAGCGTCTAGAATTTTGGCAAGTTTGTCGTCTCAGAGAAATCGAAGCCGAAACAGCCGCGTGGCCAGATACCTCTCCTTCATTCAGAATATCCGGCATGCCTCGCAGCTCGGCCGCCGAGCGCAGCTGAGACCAGCCGGGAAACGATGCAAAGATGTGGTCGGTGCTGCTCGACGGGCCCATAGATTTGTTGAGACGCGCCCGCCCCCGCTGCCGCCGCCGCGCACCGCCTCCGCCTCTGTGGACTGCGAGGGGATGCGCTGCCAGACACGATCGCGGCGACGCTGCCTGTCTGCTCGAAGCTGCCCGCGAGCTCCAGGCGAGGGGGAAGGAGAAAAGGGGGCGAGGTCGGCGACGCTGAGGTCCCCCACGAGGATGTCCACGGACAGGGGCGGATTCTGCTGGACCCTCAGGAGGTCTAGCTTGATAGTCTTCTAGATATTGTCGGTATATCGGCGACTCATCATGATCATGGGCGTTGTAGTGAGCAGTCCAATGGAGAACTCGACGGTAACTCGCTGAGCCCTGCTGGGAACCCAAATGGTGCGCTCTAGGTTGGGAGGCCCGAGAGGCTGAGTCTCGGCGAAGTCGGGGGCGCACGCGGCAGCGCCCCGTGCGCCAAAGAAGGACGAGTAGGCGAGGACAGGGCGATGGAGGTGATAGAGAAAATCTTGCACAACGACCGCCCCACGGGCCAACGGTTTCTTACGGCAAGAGAAATTCTTGGAACGTGCCAGACCGTGAACGACGAGCGCACGAGCGTTCAACGTCGAGAGACTCAGGGGGTAAACAGACGTGGCAGCAAGACAATACCAGGACCACCACCAAATATTCGCCTCCTGCCGGCTGCTGAACCCGCGCAGATCCCCGAGGAACCGACCCTCGTCGAAGCGGAGGTCGGCGAGGTTGGCGGAGCAATGCTCGATGGTGGGGATTGCCGTGGAGCTTTGCGCGCATGCCCTGATGAGCCGCTTCTACTGGGGCGAACAAGATTCCAGCGACTGGTCAGTGAAGAACTTGGCCTGCGGGCAAGAGGTCCACTGTCCCAGCTCGCACCTCTTTGAGCGGAATTTCAGCGCGCACCATGGCGGGGCCTCCTTTCCACAGCGACGGGCACCTCCGCGTCGGTTTGGGGGGCGGTCTTGGCGGCGACGCGATGCCAGCTGCCGCTCCTGACGCGCCGAAGTCCCGATGGCCTAGGCAACGCGCCTCGCGGCCAGAGCGCCCCGCCCCACCGCGCGGAAGACGAAGCGCTTGTCGATAGGCTCGCACTCGAGCACGCGCGTGCTGAAACCCAACTCTTTCCAAGTATGGTTGGGTCGGGTCGAGGAGGGGCTGCTTCGAGACTGGTCCCTTCGCTCGCGCGATGAAGATCGACGCGTCGGGGCGGCGATTGAACGAGGCATCCTGAATCGGAGCTGAGTCAGGCTGCTCTTGCTGCAGAGCACCGAGATGGTTGCGCAGGTCCGTGATCTGCTTCTCGAGCTGGGCCACGCGCGCCTCGTGCCGGTTTTTCCCGCTTTCCACGCAGGCCAGCCTTCGCTCCCGAGCAGCTGGGGGGGCACTCGCGTGGCCAGGTTGGCAACAACTCCTTGCCGGTCCTGGGTCGCCTGGAGCAGCCGGGACTTTGTGGCATCGACGCGCTCGCGGCGGACTGCGCCCACATATCTTCGCGTGCTTCTTTACAAGAAGAAAGAGCGGCCGAAACATAAACTTTCGACGGTCCGCTCGGATTTCTTGGATCTGCGCTGGGCCCCCCATGCGGGTGATCGGGCGATCGATGCTTGTGGCGCGGGGGCTAGCCGCAACGCAAAGACTACAGGGTGCACCTAGGTTTTGGGAAGAAGCGGCGGCGGAGGGCAGGTAATATAATGCGCGACGCATTGAGCCGTCACCACCGCCCTCGCACACGCACTGATCCTATTTCTTCGCTCCCAAAAGCTGGGCGAGCACTCGCGCGGGCACTGAAACACGCGCGCGCGTGCAGAATGGCTGCCGACAGGCAATGACTATAAATCACAAGAAACATCGCGATATGAAAACGTGCACGGCGAGCAAGCACATTATAATCAGGTGCGGAAGCAGTTCACTGGCCATTGTCGGAACCAGGCATATTGCGAGGGATGTGCGGCGTCCTTGAAACCAATCGACTAAACTGACCAATCACATCCACCGGCCTAGTCAACACATCGGCTAACATATGTGCTGCGGGAGCCCAGCGCATGGCACATCCATGCAAATACTCTCGCGCGGGCACACTGCTGCATCCAACTGCACAGCCTCTCGCAACCAGGCCAGATCCATGATCAGTCGCTCTCCCTGGGGTAGTTTACCTGAGTCCCGGCGCAGGGTGTCGTGGAGGGACTTGCAGTCGGTCACGCAAGTGATCGGCAGCATGCGCATGTTGTCCAGCATCTCACGAATGGTCACGTCCAGGTCCACGGGCATCATCTCGACAATCACCGCGCGCACGAACTCAGCTGAATCGAAGGCCTCTGTGCAGCTCTGAATCTCGGCAGCGAAGGTGCTCCTCGCCACTCGCGGCAGCGCGCGACTCCTCCAATCCACAAGGGTCGCCTTGCGTGGGCGACCTTCCGCCGCGGCGCGTTCGCACGCGTGGACCGAGTGAACCATCTCGCCCTGGGCGATGCGCCGTAAGGCCTCGTCCTCCGCGAGCGCATTCCCCCAAGCGGCGTCGTGGTAGATGACCGGGCACCGCGTGGGCTCCAGGTCAAGCTTGGGCAAGTGGAACTTCTCGCTTGCCAAACTCTGCAGGACCGCAATAGGCTTGTTGAGGTCTAGCAGGTCCAGCAGGTCCTGCTTGCGCTGCGCCACTGATACGGTACATGAAAGGTCGTGTCTCGTCTTTCGGGCTGGCCATCCGAGACTCCCGACTGCACTCCGACTGTCCGCGATCTCGCGAGCGTTGCACTCCAGGCTCGGGTCGCGCTTCTGGGCCTTGCCGATCTCGACCGATTCGATCCCCCCTCGATGAAGGTCGACTGGTCGAGCAGGAAGCCCCCCTCAAAGTCCGCCTGCAGCAGCTTCCCGCAGAACATCACTGGTGCATGTCGCCACTCGCCGAAGTTGAAGAGACCACGAACTCCTCGACGTAGGGCCTGGGACTTCGTGGCTACGAGGAGGTCGTCCGCGTGCGCGCAGACAAGGGTGCACAGCCTCCCATCCTCGTTGAATCCACGAAAAACGGCTGGGTCGAGTCGGGACTGCATCGCGATGATAGGGTTGCCACACTCGTCCTTCAGCTCCGCCTCGACCAGCCCTCGACGTAGACGTCGCCACCGCAGCCGCGCAGCCGCGGCGCATCCGCGAGCCCGAAGACTCCGCTCGACCTTCAGGAGACAGCGAGGGCCCATGCCGGGGGGGGCCCTCCTTGGGCTGCGACATCTAGAGCTCCTCGGCACGTCCGCGCCCCTCACCCTGCATGAAGGCATACTCGATATCTTCAGCCACGACGTCGAAGTCGCGCGCCGCCACCGCCAGGAAGGTAAGCACCGAATGTCTAGACACCGTCGGTGCGTCGGTCCGAAGGCCCAGCGTGAGGCCAGGGTCGTTGTGGCCACCGCGCCACAGTCGCACCTTCGGCTTGGGCGGCGCTCCCTTGACTCCAGCGTTCTTGTTCCGGTAGAGGAACCTAGACGTCAGGATGCGGCTGTGATGGGCCCGCTGGCGTGCCTTCTGGCTCTCCTCGAGAGGGGCTCGACGGCGTCGTAGCTTTCCCACTGCTTCCACTGCAAGTCTGCCGCCTCCCGGTAGAGGTGGCGGCTGCTGGCTGGGACCGCGTTCCATTGCATCTCCTTCTCCAACGATCGACGTTGCGGCCGCGTGGTGTTCCAGCTCCGCCTCGCATTAAGCCCGAAACTGAAGTTGGCGAGGTGGACTGGCTGTTCAGGATGACCCCCGGGATGTGGAAACGGTCCGACGGGGAATGGGCGGAACACTTTGCCATGGCGGGCCTGCAGAGCCGCCCGTCGCTCCAGGAACTCCTCTCGGTCGTAGGGGGTCCCTTGCTCTGGGGGCGGGGCCTGGGCTGAGCCCGAAGCTGACGCCGATGTCGCAAGCTCTGCTTGGGCCGAAGACGGTGGCCCAGACGGCGCAGCCGCCTCCTGCCGCTTGCGAGGTGGCTCCTCCTCTGGCCGCTCAGCCTCCGGAGCTGGGCGCGTCTCCTTGACGCCCAGGAAATCGTCTTCCTCGATGCGACGCATGTCGTCCTCCTGCTCGTCAGCTCGCTCCTGGGGGATGTCCCCCAGGCCCCGGCCTTCCCTCCGCTGCATTGGTCGGGCTTTTTCCTCTGCCTCACGCGGCCCACGTCCTCATTTGTCCTCGAACTCGGGCTGATCCTCCTTCCCGATCTGGCGGATCAGCTCGTTCAGCTCCTCGGTGTTAGGGTCATCACCCTGCCTGGGCCCCAAGATCTCCTCATCCTCGGCGGGTCGGAGCTGCTCGTGAGGAACTTGAACGGCTCCAGCCCCGTGCGAAAGCCAGAAGTTCGAGGCGCCCGCTGGGCCGATGACGACCGCTGGTCCTCGCCACTCGCGAAGTTTCGTCTTCTTGCGCAGCCGCCAGTTGAACGCCAAGTCGCCAGTCTGGTAAATGACGCGCGCGACCCTCGGCTTCCGAAAAAGCGCCCGACGGAGCGCCCGACTGTTCTGCAGATCCACGAAGGCCGTCCGCGCAGCAGCGCGGATCGCCATCCTCCTGGCGAGGTCGGTGGACGCGCCATGCATGCTGTGCTCTGCTATTTGGCCAGGCCTGTCGATCAGGTCTGCTGACATCGTCGGTGGGCATCCGTGGACCCACTGCGACGGTGAAAAACCGCAGACCCTCCTCATGTCGTTCTTGTCCTGGCAAGTCCCCCAGATGGCGGTCTCGAGGTAGCCGCGGTCCTTGACCGACTTGTGTTCGACCGCTCGGCTGACCATGAGCTTAAGCCATCCTCCGCGTCGCTCTGTGCTGTTGTTCTGCCACTGCGACTGTCCGGCCACGGCCTTGACGCGGATGCCCATCATGTCCATGGCCTCCTGGAACTCGGCGTAGAACATGCCGCCAGGGTCGAGCCTCGCCACGTTCGGCGGCCCCGCAGGCTACAACTCTCGGAAAACCTCGGCAACTGTGGCTGGCTTCCGATTCTTGAGGTGGCGGGCGACGCGGTGCGTCGCGGAGGCCTCGACGATCGACGGGAACAGGTAGGGTTTCCCATGCGCGTTCCGCAGGTGGGGGCCGTCGACGCCCAGCTCGTCGCTGAAGCCGCCAACTGGCGACAAGCGTGAGACTCGATGTGGGCTCGACGCAGACTTCGTCCGATTGCGCGTGGCGCAGCGTAGGTGCTTGGCCACGCGGACGAGAACATCGCCCACGCCGTTGGGCCTCAGGTCCCTGGCCAGGTCGTCGCCCGAGGGGTGCCCGATGTTCTGGCGTAGGCGTCGCAGCTGGGATCGAACCTTGAGGGCGGAACTCCAACCTTTACGGGCTCCCACGGGTTCCTCCTCGGGCGCCTCGTCGCCGTCGTCGTCTGCGTCCGCTGCCATGGCATGGTGCGTCTGGTTCAGCACCTCCTCGAAGGCGCCCACGATGCGTCCGTTGAAGGCCTTGGTGTAGACCTGGCTCCAGGAGATCCCCTTTCTGCCGAACCCCTTCAGCTCGACCTGCCCGTGACCCTCTGGACACCGCAGGCCGCAGTGCTTCTCCAAAGCCTCATGGGTCGCCAGGACCCTCGCGGGCTTCTAGGCGGCTTTACCTGCGCGTGGGAACGTCGTGCCGTGAGCGCAAACATCGGTCTGGAACTCAACTGCGCCCGGTAGCTGCCTGGGCTTCCTCCACGGCCCCTCGCCCCAGGATCGCCCCAGCCGAGGGTGCTCAAGTGCCGCTATGCGGCCGCCCTCGTACTGCGTCGCGAAAATCGTCTCCACGAGCTTCAAGGTCGGCACCTCCTTCAGCCGCGCCCGCCGCGGGCGCTGCTTGTCTCCCTTGAAGACAAGCTTCTGCGCGTGGCTCCATATCCTGCAGAGCGGCCCCAGCGCCGCGCAGTCCGACCCCTCGCGTTCGACGAACTCGACCAGCTCCTCCCTGGCGGCCAGCTTCGCAAGGTCATCGCCGCACTCGATGCCCCAGGGCTGGCCCACTCGAAAACCTCGGCGAGCAGCTTCCCGGGGCGCGGCAGCCTTGCCGCCCCAGATCTCCACGAAGTCGAGCTTAGCAGCGCCGCCCTCGTCGATGGCGAGGCGCGTCTCCTTGGACGCGGACTCCGACTCGGCCCCCTTGAAGATGCCGCTCGCGGGGTCGAGGCCGGCCGACTCGCCAATGGTCACCGCGAGGCACATGGCGGGCAGCGCCCGCTGAGCACGCGCTTCTTCATCCTGCGGCGCAGGCGCCGCTGCACTTGGCCAACTGGAAACCAAAGCCGAGGTGGTGCATCAGCTTCCTGTCCGCGTCGCTGTCGCTCGCCGTCGGCTGGCTCGCCCCGCTTGTCTCGGTCTCGCTGTCTTCGTTGATATTCTCCAGGTCGGGGCCCCAAGCCGCCTCCGATGGCGGCGCCGCTGCTGTCGCAGCTGTCCGGCTCGTCATCTCCCGAGCCCCATCCAAGCGATCGTCGTTGCCGCCCAGGCCCATGCGAGATGACGTACGCGGGGGGCGTCGTTTCTGGAGCTTTGCCTGGAGCTCTCTCTTCACGGGCGGCGTGTTGGGCACGGCCTTCGGCGGTGGTCCGCTGGGCGCGGCCTTCGGCGGCGGCCCGCTGCGCGGCCTCGCCGAACCTGATGCCAAAACCTGCAAGGACCTAGCGGAGACCGCGCATGCCGGCATCGGTTCCTCGGCCGCTGCCCACGCCTTGACCCCGAGCTTCAGCGCGTCGACCGCCCCCTTGATAGCGATGCCCGCAGCCCGGTAGAAGGCGGCGGCCTCGTGCTTCCTGAGCTTGCTGAACCCCGACGCCAAGTCCGACCGCACCGTGCACATCCTGCGCATGGCGCCCTCGGGTGGTCGGACCGCTCGCAGGCTCTCTCGCAAGGCTGCACGCGTCTCGTGCCCTGGGGTCTCCACCCCGATGGTCAACGGCTCCTCGCGCAGCTCCGCCATCGTTGTCTGAGTGGCCCCCTTTCCGCTTCGGTCGCACATGGGCCATCCTCGAGACGATGCACTTCCGGTACCCCAGGCTCACCATCACGCCGCGCATGGGAGTCATGAGAGCCCGGACCGCATTCATCATCAATTGAGCGAAGCGCCACCATGCTCGGCGAAGGTCCGGCTGCTTCTGAATCGCGCCCCTCTGGGCGGGCATGCGCCCCGAAGGGCTCAGTGGATATGGCGCGCGAAATCGAAGTAGCTCGAGTCCACAACCGCTACGGGTGTCGACGCACGGGTTTGGCCGTTCTTGAGCTCTGCTTGCCTCGCCCGCTCTCCGTTTTCGCATGCTCGGCCTCCACGCTGATACACTCGATCTCCGCTTCGATAAGCTCGCGCCCCGCTTTGATAAGTTCGGTCTCCGTTTCGAGGGGCTTGATCTCCGTTTTGATAAACCCCGCTGGAATTGTCGCTCAGCTTCGTCGCGCTGCTGCTGCGGCTCCACTGCTTCATATTGCTGCTCAGCCTCGTGTTTCTGCTCGTTTTCGTAAGACCATGGGCGTTTGCCCCTTGTCCTGGACATGGCCTGGCACAACGGAGTAGCATGTCCAATGGTGATGAGATGGATGAGGGCCCTGGATATGCATTACATGTCTGGCGCCGTCTCGTCCAAGACTGCTCCTGGCGGTGCCGCCCAGCCTTCTGCTGGAAACTGATACAGGTTGAGCAGCGGGTGCTGGGAGTCAGCTTCTGTGACCGGCACTGGTGGCACGCCCAACTCCTCTGGAAACTGAAGGAACTTGATCTCGGATCGTCGCGGATGCCGAGCTGCTTCGCCGCTGGCCTCGAAAAGGGCAGCAGCGGGCCTCCAGGTGCGATGCTGACTCGTAAAATACCCGAATTGCGATGCGAAATGCAAATCGGGATGAGGGCTGCAAACGCACTCCAGACTGGGTCGCCAGCTCCGAACCTGAACCGCTCCTCCTCGGCGACCAGCTGGCATCTCAAGCCTCGGGCGCAGCGTCTCAGCATCGGCGCCCACAGCTTGAGCATGTTGTAGCCGATGACGCAACTCGTGCATCCGCTGTCGTAGATGGCGAACCACATGTGCTTCCGCATTTCCTCGAAAGACGCGAAGATGAATACAGGAAACGAGAAGACAAGGAACGAATCAAAGCCCGCGGTCGTGTTCGTCTTCTTCTTAGTCGCAGTTGTGGGCACGCTCCTGGTAGCCATCGAGCTTGTCGAATTCATAGCTGCGAGAGCCCTGTGGGGCTCCGCCTCCGCGCACGCGCTGTCATGAATCGTCACCAGCGGCCTGCGAGGAGGGTGTCCGGGTCGAGTCTTGGGGCACTCAGGGCCCCCCTACCAGTGTCCTCGCTGGTCACATGCTTTGCAGATAAACGTCTTCAACTCATCGATCTCTTTCTGCCGCTTTGGGCCCCGCTGAGTTCCACGTGGAGCCGCCGGCGGTGGGAAAACCCGCTCGTTCTTGAAATCCTTCGTCTTGAACTCGGCGCTCGTGAACTTCGCCCGGGACCTGTCCTGGTGCTGCAACCGCTTGCTGCTCTCTCTGAATGTTGCCACGTGCACCTTCGCCAGAGCAGCCATCGTCGCCTCCTGACCGTCAGCCTCGTCGTCGTCCTGGTCGTTATCCTCTGGGTCTTCGAAAGCGTCCACGCCTGGGAGGTCGGTTGGGTCTCCGCCGTTAGCCAAGAACGACTCCTCGTCGTCGTCGTGGTCATGGAGGTACTCGCTCATCGGGTCGTGCTGATCGTCCATTTCGGCGTGCATGGCCCTCTGTTGGCCCCCTTTGGGAGTCCATGTCCTGGTGAACTTCTTCGGCTTGAACGGCTGGTCTTGTCCGCGGCCCGTCTTGTCAAACTCAGCGACGTTCGGGCAAATCCTCTCGACCGCGGCTGACGTGATCCTGATGTCGTAAGCATTGTTCGCACTGGCCAATACTATCGCTCTGCGATCGCTCGGGAGCCTCGGCTTCTCGAGAAAGAACCGTCCGAGCACAACCGGCGGCAACGTCACAGCGAACTTGGCCAGCCTGTGCACAAGTGTATTAAACCGTCTATGCAATGTCCGTATCTGCTCCTGATGCCGCCTCTTAAGCAGGACGAAGAGCTCACGTATCACATCGCCCTGTCGTAGGACCTCCTGCTCTTCGAAGCGGTCCTTGAGGTTAAGCATGAGAAGCTCGAGGCCGCCTGGATCCGCGAGCCGCTCTAGGCCGATATCTTCGACAGCGGCCCACGCGTGTCGTCCGGCAGCCTGGCGTACAGCGCTGGCCCACGGCGCTCTTGCTTCAGGGAGGTCGCCAACTGCCAGGCCTCGACGCGCCACGAGAAGTCGCGCCATCCCGTCCCGTCGAAGATGGGAATGGGAAGGTTGTCTCGAGTGCCGCCGCTGTCTCTGTCGGTGCCTCTGGGCTCAAGCACCGCGTCGTAGTCCTCTGCCTCCTCGTCGAACTGCTCGAACGACTCGTCCACGTCCTGCCTCTGAGGACGCAGTCCCCGATCAGCTCGGCCGCGATTCGGAGATGTCCACGCGCGTCCCGACATGGCGGGCCGTGGGGATCAGCGCAGAGTGGTTCCGTATGCGTAGCGTAGACCAAAACCAAAAGCTCCGGCTACCAATGTGAGTGAAAAGCTGAAAGGTGCACCTGGGCTTTGGGAAGAAACGGCGGCGGAGGGCAGGCAACACAATGCACAACATGTTCAGCCGTCAACACTGCCTTCGCATTCACACCCTCTCCCTGGCGCGCGGAGCGCGCCAGGGGCGGCGCTGGAGGCGCCGCGGGGGGGGGGCCCAGCGCGGATCCAAGAAATCCGCGCGGAGCGCCCAAAGTCTATGTTTATGACGTTTTTCCTTTTTTTCCGATTCTTGGATGGGATCGTGATCGCGACCATCAGGGCAGGAGCAGAAGCAGAAGCAGAGCAGACCATCGGAGCAGAAGCTCCTCCGCCTCCTCCTCCTCCTCCTCCTCCTCCTCCTTCTCCTCGCCCTCCTCCTCCTCGCCCTCCTCCTCCTTCCCCCCTCTTGGCAAGCGGTATCAGAAGCCCGCGGAGCAGACGAAGCCCGCGGAGCAGACGA
>CAUYUJ010009058.1:490068-493652 GCA_963575745.1 Prorocentrum cordatum | reverse complement strand
GGTCCGTGTGTGTGTGTCTGTGTGTCTGTGTGTCAGCGTGTCCGTGTAACCATGTGTCTGTGTGTCTGTGTGTATGTGTCTCTGTGTGTCTGTGTGTCTGAATGTCTGTGTGTCCTGTGTGTTTTTGTGTTGGTGTGTCTGTGTGTCTGTGTGTTGGTGTCTGTGTGTTCGTGTGTCCGTGTGTCTGTGTGTTTGAGTGTTTGTGTGTGTGTGTGTGTCCGTGTTTCTGTGTGTCTGTGAGTTCGCGTGTCTGTGTGTATGTGTGTCTGTGTGTCTTCGTGTCTGTGTGCCTGTGTGTCTGTGTGTCTGTGTGTCTCTGTGTCTGTTTGTCTGTGTGTCTGTATGCCCGTGTCTTTTGTCTCCTTGTGTCCGTGTGCTCGTGTCTGTGTGTTTGTATGTCTGTGTGTTTGTGTGTTCGTGTGTCTGTGTGTCTGAGTGTCTGCGTGTCTGGGTCTCTGTGTGTCTGTGTGACTGGTTGTCTGTGTGTCTGTGTGTCCTTGTGTCTGCGTGTCTTTGTGTGTGTGTCTGCGTGTCTGTGTGTCTCTCTGTTTGTGGATCTGTCTGTGTGTCTGTCTTTCTGTGCGTCTGTGTGTGTGTGTCTGTCTGTCTGTCTGTGCGCGTGAATTTGCGTGTGTGTGTGTGCGCGTGCGTGTGTGCGTGTCAGTGTGTGAGTGTGTGCGCGCGCGGCGCTGGCGGCCCCGCGCTGCCGGCCCCCTCCCCCCCCTTACGGGCGCTCCGCGAGGGCGGAGTGGTTGGAGTGGAGGGAGGGCCGGCCCCCAAATGGGGCGGCGCCTCCCCCCTCCGGAGCGCTGGAAGGGGGTGTGGTGGGTGGGGGGGCTCTGTCTGCCTGTCTGTGTGTCTGTGCGTCTGTGTATCTGTGTGTCTGTGTTTTTGTGCGTCTGTGTGTCTGTGTGTCAGTGTGTCAGTGTGTCTGTGTATCTGTTTGTCTGTGTGTCTGTGTGTCTGTCTGTCTGGGTGTTTGTGTGTCTGTGTGCCTGTGTGCCTTTGTGCTTGCGTGTCTGTGTGTCCTTCGTAGCCGCGTGTCTGTGTGTCTGCGTGTCTGTGTGTCCGTGTGTCTATGTGTCTGTGTTTCTGTGTGTCTGTGTGCTTGAGTGTCTGTGTGTCTGTGTGCTTGAGTGTTTGTGTGTCTGTGTGTCAGTGTAATTGTGTGTCTGTATGGCTGTGTGTCTGTGTGTCTCCGTGTCTGTGTTTCTGTGTGTCTGTTTGTCTGTGTGTCTGTGTGTCTGTGTGTCTATGTGTCCGTGTGTCTGTGTGTCTGTGTGTCTGTGTGTCTGTGTGTCTCTGTGTGTCTGTGTGTCTGTGTGTCTCTGTGTGCCTGTGTGTCTGTGTCTGTGTGTCTGTGTGTCTGTGTGTCCGTGTGTCTTTTGTGTCTGTATGGCCGTATGTCTGTCTGTCTGTGTGAGAGTTTGTCCGTGTGTCCGTGTGTCCGTGTGTCTGTGTGTCTGTGTGCTTGTGTATCTGTGGGTCTTTGTGTCTGTGTGTCTATGTCTATGTCTGTCTGTCTGTATGTGTGTCTGTGTGTCTGTGTGTCTGTGTGTCTGTGTGTCTGTGTGTCTGTGTGTCTGTGAGTCAGTGTGTCTGTGTGTCTGTTTGTATGTGTGCCTGTGTTTCTGTCTGCGTGTCTTCTTGTGTGTCTGTGTGTTTGTGTTGCCTTGTCTGTGTGTCTGTGTGTCTGTCAGTCTGTGTGTCTGTGTGTTTGTGTCCCTGTGTGTCTGCGTGTCTTTGTTTCTGTGTGTCAGTGTGTCAGTGTGTCAATGTGTCTGTGTCTCTGTGTGTCTGTGTGTCTGTGTGTCTGTATGTCTGGGTGTCCCTATTTCTGTGTGTCTGTGTGTCTGTGTGTCTGTGTGTCTGTTCCTTTTTTTGCGTCTGTGTGTCTGTGTGTCAGTGTGTCAGTGTATCGGTGTATCCGTTTGTGTGTGTCTGTGTGTCTGTCTGTGTGTGTCTGTGTGCCTGTGTGCCTTTGTGCCTGCGTGTCGGTGTGTCCTTGTGTCTGTGTGTCGGTGTGCGTGTATGCGTGTGCCTGTGTGTGTGTGTCTGTGTTTCTGTGTGTCTGTGTGTCAGAGTGTCTGTGTGTCTGTGTGTCTGTGCATCTGTGTGTCAGTGTGCTTGAGTGTCTGTGTGTCTTTGTGTCTTTGTATTTGTGTGTCTTTATGTCTGTGCGTCTGTGTGTCTGCGTGTCTGTGTGTCTGTGTGTCTGTGTGTCTGTTTGTCTGTGTGTCTGTGTGTCTGTGTGTCTGTGTGCCTGTGTGCCTGTGTTTCTGTCTTTCTGTCTTTCTGTGTGTCTGTGTTTCTGTGTGTCTGTGTGTCTGTGTGTCTGAGTGTCCGCTTGTCTGTGCGTCTGTGTGTCTGTGGGTCTGTGGGTCTCTGTGTCTGTGTGTCTGTGTGTCTGTGTGTCTGTGTATCCCTGTTCCTCTGTGTGTGTGTTTGTCTGTCTGTCTTTGTGTCCGTGTGTTTTTGTGTCTGTGTATCTGTGTGTCTGGCGGCCTATGTGTCTGTGTGTCTGTGTGTCCGTGTGTCCGTGTGTCAGTGTGGCTGTGCGTCTGTGTTTCTGTGTGTCATTGTGTCAGTGTGTCAGTGTGTCAGTGTGTCTGTGTGTTTATGTGTCTGTGTGTCTGTGTGTCTTGGTGTCTGGGTGTCAGTCTGTCAGTGTGTCCGCGTGTCTGTGTGTCTGTGTGTCTGTGTGTCTGTGCATCTGTGTGTCTGTTTGTTTCTGTGTCTGTGTGTCTGTGTGTTTGCGTGTCTGTGTGTCCGTGTGTGTGTCCGTGTGGTTGTGTGTCTGCGTGACTGCGTGTCCGTGTGTCTGTGTGTCTGTGTGTCTGTGTGTCTGTGTGTCTGTGTGTCTGTGTGTCTGTGTGTCTGTGTGTTTTTGTGTTGGTGTGTCTGTGTGTCTGTGTGTTGGTGTCTGTGTTCCGTGTGTCCGTGTGTCTGTGTGCCTGTGTGTTGTCTGTGTGTCCATGTGTCTGTGTGTATGTGTGTCTGTGTTTCTGTGTGTCTGTGTGTCTGTGTGTCTGTGTGTCTGTGTGTCTGTGTGTCTGGGTTTGTGTGTCTGTATGTCCGTGTGTCTTTTGTGTCCGTGTGTCCGTGTCTGTGTGTCTGCATGGCTGTGTGTTTGTGTGTCCGCGTGTTTGTGTGTCTGAGTATCTGCGTGTCTGGGTGTCTGTGTGTCTGTGTGACTTGTTGGCTGTGTGTCTGTGTATCCTTGTGTCTGCGTGTCTGTGTGTCCGTGTGTCTGCGTGTCCGTCTGTCTGTGTGTCTGTGTGTCTGTCTGCCTGTGGATCTGTCTGTGTTGTCTTTCTGTGCGTCTGTGTGTTTGTCTGTCTGTATGTGTGTCTGTGCGCGTGTATTTGCGTTTGTGTGTGTATGCGTGCGTGTGTGTGTCAGTGTGTGTGTGTGTGTGCGTGCGCGCGCGGCGCTGGCAGCCCCGTGCTGGCCCCCCCCCGCCCATCCCCTTTCTCGGGTGCTCCGCGAGGGCGGAGTGGTTGGAGTGGAGGGAGGGCCGGCCCCAAAATGGGGCGGTGCCTCCCCCCTCCGGAGCGCCGGAAGGGGGTGTGGTGGGTGGGTGG
>CAUYUJ010009058.1:467568-487568 GCA_963575745.1 Prorocentrum cordatum | reverse complement strand
GGAAGCGAGACCTCGGGCGCGCGCGCGGACCCGGGGCAAAGACCCGGGGTTCGCCGCGGCCCGGGGGGCGAGGCCCCGGGTGCGCGCGCGGCCCCGGGGCGAAAACCCGGGGCTCGCGGCTGGAGCCAAGCAGATCGGTAAAAGGCTCTGATCTGAGCAGGTCCTCGGGGGGCTCGGCCGTCCGGGCGGGTCCAGGGGCTTCGGCCTACCGGACCCGAGACCCTACTCCGAAAAGAAAGCGCAACAGAAAACTTGCGGACGCCGCCGTCGCCGCTGACCGCCGCCGCCTGCCGCAGGCGACAACGGCGACGGCGACGGCGACCCCGCGCGCGACCCGCCGCCGCCCCCGCAGCGCGGCGCCCCGCCCCGCGCGGCCGCCCCGGGCCCCCCCGCGCGCGCGCGGGGCCGGGCCGGCGGCGCCGGGCGGGCGGGCGCGCGCGCTTGTGCGGCGCGGCGCGCGCACAGACACACACACAAAACACACACATGCGCACGTACACGCGCACGCACCGGATTGGACGGTCGCCCCCAAGGCGACCGTTCTTTCCCCCGGGGGGATGGCGGTCCTTCTCAATCCATGAGAGACCGTCGTCCCAATCCATGCGCCCCCCGGGCGGCTTGGTGGCCCGAGGGGCAGGCTCGAGGAGCATACTTCCCTCCCGGACGACTCCGTTTTCCTCGAGTCGCCCCTGGGGTTTGACGGGGAATGAGGTAGTACTTGGTGAACTGCCGCCGAGACTGGGTATCCCCAGTCTCGGTTCAGCCTACATAGGCTCCGAGAATCTTCGACACTGGGCTTGGGTTTTGTGGTTGGGGTCGGGGCCGGGCGGGCCAGCGCCGGGGGCGGGGCCGGGCGCCGGGCCGGGGGCCGGGCCGGGGGCTGGGCCGGGGCCGGTGCCGGGGGCGGGGCGGGGGGCCGGGCCCGGGGCCGGGGGGCCGGGGGCGGGATCCGGGGCCGGGTCCGGCCAGGAGCCGGGGGTCGGGGTGGGATGGGGGGCGGAGCCCGCGAGGGCGTCTAGCTTTCCCAACCGTCTCGGTTGGGAAGGCACTATCGCCAATTTTTTGCAAAAGTTTTTGCTGCGAAAAATTGGTGGTCGTCGACGCGTCACCGGGCGGGGGTGGGTGCGGGGGGCGATTCTCTGAAAAAATCGTTTTCGGAGGGCGTCACTACCGCAAATTTTTCGCAAATCTTTTTGCGAAAAATCTACGACCGTGTGTGCTTCGTAGTGCTGCGGCCATTGCTGCGGCCCCGGCGGCTCCTGCGGCCGCGGGTCCGGCCCCGGCGCCGGCGCCAGCGCCGGCCCCGCCGGCCGCGAGCACGGCCCCGGATCCGGTGCCTGTCTCGGCTCCGGCTCGGGCCTCGGCCCCGGCCGCGGTCTGGGTCGCGGCTCCGGCTCGGGCCCCAGCCTCGGCTCCAGCCTCGGCCCCGGCCCCGGTCTCGGCCCCGGCCCCGGCCCCAGCCCCAGCCCCGGCCCCGGCCGCAGCTCGCGATTCCGGTTCTGGCCTCGAGGCTGGCCCCGGTCTCGCCGTCCCCTGTCATTTATGTCCTTGGCGGGCAGGTGGCTCGCTCTGGGCTGGCGCTGCAGAATTCTGGGGGAACCGCTGTTCACGGAGGTGCCCGACGGCTCCGGCATTGACCAGAGCGCGCCAGGCGCGCCGCTCCTGAGAGATGCGGATGGAGACGTCGCTTACGAGTTCTGGGAAGAAGACGGGGTTGGGAATCTGATAATGATATTCCCAGGCGAGGAGGAGGAGAAGGAGGAGGAGGAGGAAAAGGAGGAGGAGGAGGAGGAGGAGGAGGAGGAGGTCCGGGGGGTTCCGGAGGCTCCAGTGGTCAAAAAGGAGGAGGAGAAGGAGGAGGAGGAGAGGCGGAGGAGGAGGAGGAGGAGGAGGAGGAGGAGGGGGAGGAGGAGGAGGAAGGAGGAGCTCGGTGGCCCCGGAGGCTCCAGTGGTCAAAAAGGAGGACGGAGGAGGAGGAGGAGGAGGAAGAAGGAGGAGGAGGAGGAGGGAGTTAGGGGGCTCGGAGGCTCCAGTGGTCAAAGAGGAGGAGGAGGAGGAGGAGGAGGAGGAGGGGGAGGAGGAGGAGGAGGAGGAGGAGGAGGAGGAGGAGGAGGAGGAGGAGGAGAGGAAGCGGAGAGCGGAGGAGAGGAGGAGGAGGAGGAGGAAGGAGGAGGAGGCGGAGGAGGAGGAAGAAGAGGAGGAGGAGGAGGAGGAGGAGGAGGAGGAGGAGGGGGAGGAAGAGGACTCGGTTTCGGTCCCGGGCGCGGCTGATTTCATCGAGCGTTGGTTGGCCGGTGTAACCTGTGGTTTTGCCGCCAGCGACGACGGGTTCGACGGTGACGACGACGTTTGCCCGGCCCCGGTCGCAGCCTCGGCCCTGGCTTTGGCTTTGGCCGCTGCTCCGGCCTCCGCGTTGGCCCCGGCGCCGGCCCTGGCCTTGGCCTCGGCCCCGGCTACGGTTCGGTCGGTCCGCGCCGCGGAGTGCGCCGCGCCGTCCGGGAGAAGCGCCGAGTGGGGCGACTGGCTGCGTGATTGCCTGCGCGAAGAGCACGACGTGATCCGGGAGGAGGTCGTCGACGAGTCCGCGTGGGAGGCCGCGGAGCGCGAGCAGAAAGAGCTCCGCAGGGCCTGCCGCGCGTCGCTCCGGAGGTCGTGCTGTGCGCGGCGGGAGGCGGAGTGGGCGCGGCGGACGGAGCTGGCGGCCGAGCGGAACGAGCACGTCGCAGGGGGTGTGCTGGCTCCCGTCGTGCCGCGCCCGCTCGTGCGTGAGGCGTCCCCGGAGCGCGCCCCGCTTGGCCGCCGGGCGCGGGGTGGAGCGCGCAGGGACGAGCGTGTGGAGCAGTTCCTGAACGCTCGCGCGGCACGTGCCGTCGATTCGGAGCTGCGTGCGCGTTCCGCTTCGCGCGCTGCCGTCGTGCCCGACGCTGCTGCGTGGACCGTGGGCGACACGGCCTTGCGTGCCGCGTGCGTGTTGGTTGCTCTCGGGGTGTGCCCGCCGCAGGCGGAGGACGCTGATAGGGTGGTCATGACGCGGCGGGTCGCGGTGGCGCGTCTGTGGCATCAGCGGGATGTGTTCGCGCGGGAGGTTCCGGACGCGCCCGATCCGTCCGATCTTGCAGCCGCCGTCGCCACTGCCAGGTGGTTCTGCTGCGCGCTCTCGGGGCGATCTGCGCGGAGGTGCGGGGGCCGCCGCGCGTGCGCGCGCCGGTTTTCCCCGGGCGTCGGCATCGGCGGGGCCAAGTGTGTGGCGAAGCGGCGACCTGGCCCCGGCGACGTGGCCGTGCGCGCGGCGAGCGCGGCCGTGCGCGCGGCGTGCGCGATGATTGCGTTCGGGTCATGCTGCCAGGCGGCGCCGTGCACGCCGCGCTCGCGGCCACGTGGCGGACGCGGGCGCGGGAATCGCCGCGCGCGCAGGGAGCTCGTGTCGTGCGAGTGGCGGGGCAAGTGCTTGCAGGACGCGGTGTCTGAGCTCGTCGGTCGCGACGCAGCGCGGCACTTCGCCCGCGAATGTCAGAACCACGAGGGGTCTGGCGCATGTGGGACGCTTGTGGAGCGCAGGAATCTGGACGTGGTCGCAGAGTACCTGCGTTCGTGCGTCCTGCAGGTGCGCGTGTTCTCCGCGGCGTCCGTGGAGGCGTTCCAGGCGGAGGAGGAGGTCGGAGGGCGCGTGGCGTGGGCGCTGGGCGACGCTGCGGGCTATTGCGCTGGTTCGCTGCTGTGGCTCGACGGCGGGCACGTGTGCGCCGTGGACGGGGCGGTGGGTGCTGGCGATGTTGTGGA
The DNA here is from genome assembly GCA_963575745.1 of Prorocentrum cordatum. NCBI lineage: Eukaryota > Dinophyceae > Prorocentrales > Prorocentraceae > Prorocentrum > Prorocentrum cordatum. Next base: position 483,788 of record CAUYUJ010009058.1, on the reverse strand, counting down.
GTGGGGGGCGGCTGAGAGCGCGCCGTGGTTCCGCGTCGTCGCTTGCGGCGGGTCTTCGCGCTCCAGGTCGCCGCGGTCGGCGCCTGCGGGTGCGGGGCGCGGGGCGCGTGGGCGCGGGGCGCCGAAACGCCGCGCGGCGCAGGGTGCTGCTGCAGGGGCGCGCGGCGCTGGCCGCCGCGGTGGCGGTAGCGCGCGCGCCGGAGTGGACGCGTCGGTGTTGGCGCGGATGACTCGCGACCAATTGGCGGACCTGCGCACTCGCCTGCGTGCCGATGGCGAGACCGGAGTGCCGGCGCCGGTGCGCTGGGATGGTCGGAAGAAGGGGCGATTGGACATTGAAGTGTACAGAGCCGCGCTGGCGGCGCACCTGGGCATCGACATGAGCGGCGTGCAGCACGCTGGCGCGGATGCGCGCGCACGGGATCACTCGGAGGAGATGCTGAGTGCATTGGCGAGCCACGTGGACCAGCACGGCCGCGTTCCGCGGAAAGCTGAATCTGCGTTGGGGAAGTGGGTGGACAACGTGAGTTCTCGACACATTGAGCTGACTCCGCAGCGGCGCGCGCGGTTCGACGGGCTCGTGAGACGGCGGGGGGCGAGGAGCGCGCGCGCCCGCGCTATGCTGGACCGCATCGCGGAGCACGTGGACGTGCTCGACGAGCTGCCGAAGCGAGGGGCGGAGGACGAGGAGGAGGCGAAGCTGGCGACATGGATCGACCATGTCACCCGTGGCCAGAACGAGCTGGACGACGACCACCGGGCGCGATTCGATGCGCTGGTAAACAGGCCCGCAGGGCTGCGGCGGGAGGCGCGGGGGCGCGTGCTCGAGGTGGCGGCGTTCGTGAAGAAGCACGGGCGCGCGCCGCAGAGCAGCTCGCTGAGCGGCAGCCCGCGCGAGCATCTGCTCGCGAGGTGGATCGGCAACTTGCGCGATCGCGGCTTCGAGGGCCTGGACGCGGTCGGGCGCGCGCAGCTGGAGGAGGTGCTGGACGCGGACCGCATCCAGTTCCGAGCGCTGGAGGCGTGGTGCGAGAAGCACAAGAGGATGCCGTCGGAGAAGGTAAAGGATGACGAGGAGCGGAAGCTGGCCAACTTCATCGCGAACCGCGAGCGGAAGGACCGCCCTGCGTCGTCGTTCAACGCGCCCGCCAGCTTCGCCCAGCTGCGGGAGCGGTTCGCGCAGTCGGCCGCCGCGCGCCGCGACGCGCAGAGCAGGGAGGCGGAGGCGCAGCGCCTCGAGGAGCAGCGGCAGGCGCTGCTGGACAGCGCGGCCGCGGCCGAGGAGGAGGCCGACAGGGAGGAGGCTGCTGACCAGGACGAGGGCTCGGAGGAGGCGATGGCGGGCGATTGCATCGCGGAGGAGCGGCGCGCGGAGGTCTCGCAGGAGATGTTCGACGGGTTCCAGCGGGCAGACAGGAACCTCTCAAAGGAGGTCAAGAGCGCGCTCGGGAGGGCGCTGATGTCGTACGTGGACGCGCCGCAGCGGCAGGGCGCCGCGCTCGGGCTCGACGTCTTCGCTGCCCTGGAGGCCGACGCGCGGGTCCGCGCAGCGCTCAGGCCTTCGGCGGAAGCGGAGAGGCGGGAGGACGAGGGAGATGACGAGGGCGACATGTCGGTCGAGGGAGATGACGAGGGCGACATGGCGCAGGAGGAGGAGCCGGAGGAGGAAGAGGAGGAGCAGGAAGGGAAGGCCGACGAGGAGGAGGAGGAGGAGGAGGCGATGGCCGACGCGGAGGAGCAGCCGCCTGAGATGGCCGACGGGGGCGCCGACGGGCAGGACCAGCCGATGCCCGACGTCGAGGATCCGCCGATCAGCATCGGCCAGGAGGGCAAAGACTACGTGCGGTACCTGCTGGCGACGTGCATGATGTCGGACGTCCTCGTGGCGCAGGGGTTCTTCGAGGGGGTGGACCCGGTGGCGGAGCTGCTGCGTCTGTTGGAGGTCGCCTTGGGGCGCGACGAGGCCACGGCGCGGGACAACGTGGCGCGATCGCAGGCGATCCGGCGCCTGCGCAGGGAGGACCCGGAGCTGCTGCGGCGCGCGCCCGTGCCAGGGTCGGACGGCCACGACAACTGGGAGCGGTGGCAGCGACTGCAAGACCGGCTCGAGGCGGAGGGCGTGGAGCGCGACGTGTGGGTGTGCTGCCGTCACGAGCCGTTGCGCTGGCGCGCGCCGCTCCGCGACGACGGCAAAGCCGCGCCTGTGCGCGTGCCGCTGCTGCCGTCGCTGGACGCCGCGGAGGGCGAGGTCTGGGGGCGAGCGGAGGTGCGCGAGGCCACGCGCCAGGCGCGGTACGCGGAGGCGGCGCGGGCGGACGGCGCTCCGGGCGCCCCTGTGCACGGCAGCGTGCTGCTGCGCTTGGCGTCCGACTTCCTCTGCTACAAATGCCAGAAAGATTTCGTGGGCGTGCGGGACGGGGACGATGTGTTGCCCGACGAGGAGGTCACTGCGTGGTGGAAGAGGTTGCAGTTCAAAACGAAGATGCCCGGCCTGGCGGACGCGCGCAAGGCGGTGGAAGACGAGCGGGGCCGCGCGCGGCAGCGCGCGCTGGCGGCCCGTTGCGCGGCGGTCGGGGGTAACGAGTTCGGCGAGTTCAGACGTCTGCTTCAGCAGGATTGCTTCCACATGGACCGCTGCGTGCAGCACATGCTGCCCGGCCAGCGCGCCGCTCTGGAGCCCTGGTACCAGCGCGCGGGGCCGGATGGGAGCAGGCTGGTGCCGTTTCCGCGCGTCTTCGGGATCAAGAGATCTGGGGCCGGCGGCGGCGTGTGGTTCTCCGAGGCCGTGGAGTCGCGCTTCGCCGCCGAGAGGTTCCCCCAGGGGCGGCGCGGCTACTACACGGGCGAGCCGGGCGACGTGTCCGCGGACCTCTGGCTGCTGCGGGCCTGGTGCCGCGCGCGCGGCGGCGTCGCGCGCATGGGCGACGCCCTGGCCGCGCGCCTGCAGCAGCTCGAGGGCGACCGCGACGTCATGTACAGGGCGGAGGCCGCCGTGGGCGCGGGGGTGCGTCCCTGTGCTGACCCGCCGGTGTATTGTGCGGATCTGAAGCCGCCGGACATCCCCGATTGGCCCGTCTGGCTGCAGCTCGTCAAGCAGAGGCCTGAGGCGGCGCGGCCGGTGGCGACCTGTGTGCGTGAGGAGCGGCAGAAGGTGGGCTTGACGTGGAACTACGCCGCGGGCCGGTGGAATTCGGACCAGCCCCGCTTGTTCGCCGCGCTCGAGGAGGACGCCGCGGCGGCAGAAAGGCACGGAAAAGTCTTGAGGAATCTGAAGGAGTTCCGTGGCCTCCACAACGGTGCGTGGCCAGACGCGTTCGCCGATCGGCGCGGGCAGCCCCGCGGGGAGGATTTCGAGGAGGCGTCACTGGCGCAGAGGGTCGCAGGGGTGGCGAAGACGTATTCGAAGGAAGTCTTCAGCGTGTGGGAGAAGCGGAAGTGCAGCGATTGGTTGCGGCTGGCGGGGTACGGGGACGAGGTGGCGGGGCACGGGGGCGGCGGCGACGAGCTTCCCGGGGGCGGCGGCGGCAGCGGCGGCGGCGGCGGGCCCTCGTCGGGCAGCGGGGCGGGCGGTGGGTCAGCGTCGGGGGCGGGTTCTGCTGGTCCGCAGCCGCCGGGCGACGGTGGCGCGGGCGGCGGCGGCAGCGACGGGGGCGCGGGCGGGGGCGCGGGCGGGGGCGGGGGCGGGTTGCGCGGCGGCGGGCCGAAGCGGCCGGCCCCCGAGGGAAGGCGCCCGCAGACGCGCCGGGCGACGAGAATGGAGCTGCAGCAGCTGGAAGAGGAGCGCCGTATCAGAGGGAAGACTGTGAAGGCAGGGGACGTGGACGTGAACGTGGCCCTGGACGACGTCCACGTGAGCGAGGAAGGCACTCTGCCGGCCTGGCTCCTGGCCCCCGAGCCGCGCGTCGCGGGCAGGTGCCTCGCGCGCGCCTGGCGCCCGTACGAGGGCGGATGCGTTCTCTGGCAGTGCAGCAAAACGTGCAAGGACCAGGGAGAGTTCTGTGCGGCGCACAGGCAAGCCGAGCAGCGACATTTCGGGATATGGGACCCGGACAAGCAACACAGCTCGCTGACGCGCGAGTGCGGGAGCCGCTATGACGAGGCCGTGCGGCACGCGCGGTTGCGCGAGAAGAAGGCCGACGGCGCCCCGCCTGCGCCGTCCCCGGCAATCGCCGCCGCTCGCAGGGCGCGCGTGCCCGTGCTCCAGCCCAAGTATGTGCACTTGCCCGAGGAAGAGCGCAAACGCCCTCTGCGGGACTTCAAAGACGTCCCGGAGGCTCTCCCGCCCTTCCCGTGCCGGCTCTGCGACCAGAACTTCGCCACGCATGCCTGCTTCATGCAGCACGTGCAAAGCGCCCACCACGGGTGGCCAGAGTACAGGAAGCGCCTGTTCTACCTGGCGGAGCAGCTTGACGGCCTGCGGCCCGTGAGGCCCCAGGAGTGGCGGCAGTGCGTGGAGGCGTTCTCTGAGCACCTCGTCACCGGGTCTGACGACTGGCCGGCCTGCACGGCGCCCGTCGACTCGGGGGAGGGGGGCGCCGCCGCGCAGGACGTCCCGCGCAACTGGTGGAAGCCGCCTGCCGCGGACGGGGAGGTGCCGCCGGGGGGCGTGGACATGTCGCCCGTGGACATCGACGCGCTGGGTGCTGCCCCGGCAGAGCTGGACGCCGCGGACGCCGCGCCCGGGCAGAGTCGCCGCGCCGTGCGCGCGAGGATCGCCTGCTGCGTCTGCGCCCGCCTGCACTGGGCGGACGAGCTGCACCGCGTCCACTTCTGGCGGCAGCCGGACGACGCTCCGGAGCCTTCGCTGCTGTGCGACGACGAGCCGCAGCGGCCCGCGCGCGCCGAGTTGAAGAAGGCTGCGGATGCGGAGGAGGAGGAGGAGGCAACGGAGAGCGCCGGCGCGCAGGCGCGGGCCATGCGCATGACGCAGCGGCAGCGCGCCCAAGCGCTGCTGGACCCCGCACGGTACCATGCGCGGTGGCACGTCGTGCGGGACCAGGGTGAGTGCGGCATCCCGCTCAGGGAGCTGGAGGCGTCCGCAGTGCGCGACCCGGGGCCCGACGGCAAGCTGTGGCTCTTGCACAAGAAGTGCTTCAAGATTGAGAAGCGGGAGTCAGACGGGGTGCTCGTGGCCGACGCGATGCAGAAGGTGCCCGTATGCACAGGGTGTCGCGGCGCGCTGTCGAAGAGGTTGCCCACGATGCCGACGTTTGCGCTGGCCAACGATCTCTGGATCGGTCGGTTGCCACCGCGGCTGCGGAATCTCACGCTGGGCGCGAAGCTTCTGCTGCCCATCGCGCGGGGCATCGTGCGGCGGTTCCATTGCAAGACCGATTCGGGCATGTGGACTCCAGTCGATCAGAGGATCCAGGCGTTCGTGGGGAATTTCGTGGCGTTCCCGCAGGCGGACGGCGGTCGGCAGGTCCTGTCGCTGCCGCCGCGGGAGACCGACCTCGTCGAGTCCGTTCAGATTGTCTTCGCGGGGTCCGACCCGAGCAGTCTGCAGAAAGCGCGGTTCGACGAGCTCGGCGTGTCCATCGATGATTTCAAGCGCGCTTACGAGTACCTCCGCGACACGAACGAGCAGTGCTCTGCGGTGCGGTGGGACGATGAGGCCGAGCAGGAGTTTGCTGACGCCGCAGGCGACGCCGACGGCGACGGCGCGTCGCTGCTGGGCCTGCCGCGCTGTCTCGCGGCGTGCGTGGCCGTGGGGGGTCAGGGCGGCGATGCTCGTCAGCAGGGCCCTGCCGACGCCGTCGAGCCGGGCGCTGGGCCGGCCCCGCGAGAGCGTGCGACGGGGGGCGTCGCCAGCGCGGAGGGCGGCGCGGGCGCGGCGACCGACGGCGGTGGTCGTGGAGTCGAGAGCCTCGGCGGTGAGGACGCCGCTGGCGCTGGCGGGGACGACTCCGAGGGCGACGAGGGCGACGCGGACGAGGGGGTGGACGGCGAGGGTATCGAACAGGGCGAGTACTGCGCCGCCGTCGCGGATGCTGACATGGTGGCGGATCTGGACCGGCAGTGGCAGACTGTGCACCTGAGCCTTCAGAAGGCGGAGAAGCTCGCGCTGCAGAAGGAGAAGTCGGAGGCGGAAGTGCGGCAGGTGAAGGGCCTGGAGAATTTCCAGGACAAAGATCTCGAGGCGCGCCTGGCGGAAGAAGGGAAAAAGATCCACGGGGCTTTGAAGGCGCTCTCCTCCGGCAGGATCGAGGCATTGACGAAGCAGCTGGAGAAGACGCAACAGAGGATTCAGGCCACGCGTCCTCCTCCAGGAGTTGCCGCGTCGCGCGCGGCAGCAGGCGGCGGCGGTGGCGGCGGCGGTGGCGGCGGCGGCGCGCCGGCGGGCGGCGTCGACGCCGCTGGCGTTGAGGGCGGGGAGGCGAGGCGCAGGGTGCGGGTCGTCGTGCCCTCTGGCACCGAGCCCGTCAGCATGTTCTCCCCAGGTTTCTGGAGTGCCTTCGACCCCATTGCGTTTCCGTACGGGGACGGCGTCTTCGGACTTGAGAGGGAGGCGAAGTTGACGTACGACGAGTGGTGCCGGTGCCTCATGGCTCGCGAGGAGCTCGAGTATGAGGTCCCCGACGATGGCCCGGCGCCCGACTCTGCGCAGGCGCCCGCCTCGTCTGAGTCGCCCGTTCCTCGGTGGCGTCGCCACGCGGATCTGCTCACGGCCCAGTATTGCCTCTGGCGCAGAAAGGCCATCATTAAGTCGGCCAGGTATTTCGTGCGCACGCAGCGTCTGGGGGAAAGCATCGCGGACCTTGCCGCTCTGACGCCCGAGGAGCTGACGCACGCTGTGGCCGTGCTCGGCAGGGAAGCCGGCCTGAAGGACGCGCTGAGCAGCCCGGCCGTGCCCCAGAACGTGAAGAGCGCGCTGCGCAGCATGCTCCTCAGCAACGCGCACGTCGTCGGCTCCGACGCGCACCGGACCACGCTGCGACACATCAGTGCCAGCTACACCCGCCTCTTCGGGCCGCCCCTGGTGTTCACGACGCCAAACATTGCGGACACGCGGAACCTGATGGTGTCCCTCATGTACGAGGGCGCCGACGTGCAGCGCTGGCGGCTGCTGGAGGAGACCGAGCCCGAGATGCCCGCGCTGCGGGACATGCTGCGGCGGGTGGCGGCCGACCCTGTGTCGCAGGCCATGGTGACGAACCTCATGCTGGAATTGTTCCTGGAGCATGTTGTCGGCGTCAAGGAGCAGCGCGGGGCCACGGGCGTCTCCGATGGCGTGGCCGCCACGGGGGCGTGTGGTGCGTTCGGGCTCGTTCGCGCGTACTTCGGCCCGGTGGAGTCGCAGGGGCGCGGCGGAATCCATCCGCACGTCCACCTGTGGCTCCTGCACCCGATGACTGGCGCGTTCCTCGCGAGGCTGCGCGCCGGGGAAGTCGCCGGCCTGGAGGAGCGCCTGAGGAAGTGGAGGGACAGTGTGCTCGCCAAGGTCGGTAGCGTGCAGTTCGACGCGGCCGAGGAGGTGGGCCGGCAGCTGGGCATGGTCGGGGCGGATCGGCTGCCGCCGCTTCCGCTTGACGCGAAGGCTCGAGCGCGCGCGTACGTGGACGGGAAGCTGGAGAAGGACGACCTCGCCTTGTCTGACAATACCGTGGCGGGCGCCTCCCGTCGTAAGCTCGAGAAGATTTGCAAGCAGGCCTATGACGCCGGGCGTAGGGAGGGCGTTCCGGCCCGCAGGGGCGGTATGACTACGGAAGCGCTGCGGCAGCAGGTGGCGGCCATGAAGAATGTCAATCTGGACGAGGAGCGGGCGATGCTGCAGGAGCAGCCCCGACCAGAGGGCCCGCTCCGGCAGCGGCCATTCGCACCGCTGGCAGACCCAGAGCCCGATCCCCACGAGCGGGGGGTCCAGTACCCTGAGATATACGGCAAGCCTCTCACGGGTGCGCACGTGACGCTGCAGCCGCAGTACCGCCGCAAGCCTCCGTACCGCGTGCGCGAGGACGGCACCGCTGCCATGCACTGTTTGGAGCGCCCCGATGAGGAGGCGGGCACCTGGGCGCGCTGCTTCGCGCGGGACGCGCGCAAGTGCATCATCCGGAGCCACCTGCACAGGTGCGGGCCCACGTGCTGGAAGCTGCTGAAGGACGACGTGCCTCAGCATTGCAAGGTGTGTCGGCTCGGCTTCTACCACGAGTACGAGTCCGCGGTCTACAGCCACCCTGCGAGGAAGCGCCCGGCCCCGTCCTTCGTGTATCGGCGCCTGCGCAAAGGTAAGGATCTGGTGTTGCCCGACGGAGCGCGGATCGAGTACGGCCCGCCACAGGAGGGCCAGCCGAATCCGCCGGGCGAGCGCCTGGTCCTGGACGACGTACCAGTGGATGGGTACGGCCCGTGGCCGCACCGCAGCAACCGGTACGGCAAAGCAGGGCGCGTCGACGTGGTGCGGTACCACCCGTGCCACGGGAGCACGAACCCTGTCGGCCAGGTGTGTCTGCGGAGCAACCTGGACGTCCAGTGTCTGGACCGCGTGGTGCTCGTGCCTGGCGACGACTGCGGCGGGGGCGCGCCCGCGGCCGACGGCGACCAGGTCGCGCCGCCGCCTCCGGAGCTCGGCGCGTTCGTCGAGGGTGTCGGCGACGCGGTGGTTGAGGCGCTGGATGGTGCCGAGCGTGGCGCCACCGATTGCGACGAGGGCACCGGGCAAGGCACAGGGGCGACGGGCTCAGAGGCTGCGGCCGCGACGCAGGGCGGGGGCGGGGCGGACGGGGGGTCAGCGCGCCCCGTCGCGGGGGAAGGTGTCCGGCTGCCCGTGGGGCGCCGCTTGCCCGGGCTCCTGCGCGGCGGAGCGCCGACCACGATGGACGATCCCGACGCGGGCGAGGAGTTCTGGGACATGGGTGGGGATGACGAAGAGCCGTGCGAGGTGGCGGATGAGGCGTCCGACGAGGGTGTGCCGCCTCCGCCGTCGCCGAGGCGATGTCGCGCAGAAGAAGCTTTCGAGCTAGAGCCACAGGTCGACGACACCGTGGAATTCTCCGCGGCTTCCTCTTACGGCGGGCAGCGGCCCGGTTTCGTGTTCAAGAAGGGGGGGCAGGGCCTCGGCTATTACCGCGACCAGCGGGAGCTGCGGGAGCTTTCAGAACGGGCCGTCGACCCCGACCCAGAGGCGCCGGCGCCTGGCAGCCCTGCATCGAGCGCCGTTCCCGGCAGCTCTGCATCGAGCGCGCCTCCGTCGCCTGCCGCCGCCGCCGCCGCCGCTTCATCTGCCAGCGCTGGCGGCAGTTCTCCGTCCGGCAGCCTGCGGGAGCACGTGTTGCACTCGCTGGAGGCTATGTTCATGGACGCCATCAATATGGCGCATTATCAGACGGATTACACGACCAAGGCGGGGCCGATTGCGGGCAACCTCGGAGTGCTGCAAGCGCAGAGCACCGGATTGGAGTTCCTCCGGCTCCAGCAGAGGGCGGAGAAGGAGGCGGAGGAGGCGGCGGAGGACGAGGAGGACCTCGACGGGGCCCGGGCGGCTGCTGCCGCGCGTCGCACCGGGTGGGGCGGAGTGCTCGACTCTGCCAGGCGAACTGTCATCAAGCTCACGACCAGCTCGCACCGGGCGCTCCTGAAGAAGCTCCCCGAGATGATATTTCAGATGCAGTACGGCCACGAGTGCTACATGCCCCATGACACCTGGACTCTGTTCTGCAAGGGGATCGTGGCGCTGGCGTACCAGGCCAGCGACGCCGTTCGGAGGGGCAAGGGCGACTTCTGGACCAACCCGCACGCTGACCACATCGAGGTGGACCTGCCGTGCGCGGGAGGAGAGGAAGACGCCGACGGCGATGGTGGGGGCGGTCTCATGGATGCATTGGACGATGGGCGCGCAACGCTGCGCCCCGAGGTCGTCGACGGCGCTGCCGGGGAGGGCGCGGCTGCCAGTGCGGCGGTGGGAGAACAGGAGCAGGAGCAGCAGCAAGCTGTCGCATTCCGGGCAGCGCCCGAGCACGACATGAGGACGAACTGGCTACATCGCGGCGACAGGGAGCCCCTGAAGTCCATGGGCATGTACCATTACGCCATGTACGTGTACACGGCGAAGGCCAATCCGCTCCACTTCGACGCTGGGGACTTCGAGACGTACCGGTTCGCGGACACGCATCCAGCCGCCCTGTCCCGAGTGCAGAAGCTCCGCGTCGGGGCGCCGTTCAGGGTCCCCAAGTTCTTCGGCTTCACGATGCCCTCGAAGGAGAAGGACGCAGAGGTGAACGCGCTGTTCAAATCTGTATTGTTCCGTCCGTTGACACCGGCCGAGAAGGGGGCTGCGGCTTGGGCGCCCTACAGGGCCGGTGTCGAGGCGGAGGAGGGGCCCGACAAGGGGAAACACGAGCCTGCGTGGCAGAAGTGGTGGGCGCAGCAGGTGGCGTTGTCCAGGCAGTACGGGGAGTGCGAGCGGAGAGCTGGGAAGTGGTTCACGATCGAGGACATCGACCTGGACAGAGGCCCGGACGAGCGCCCGGGCCACTTCGACTCGCGCCCCAGCGCCGCCGAGTTCATGGCGCACTGGACGGTCCAGGTCGCGACGAACCTCGACGTGGAGGCAGAGGCGCGTGGGCGGCCGCGAGGGAAGTTCAGACCGGACGCCAAGGACTTCCTGAAGGCGGAAGAGCAGGCAGCTGAGAATCGGCCTGCCGGGGAGGCGGACGAGGAGGAGGGCGCGGGCGCGGGCGGCGCGGCGCTGGACGGTTTGGCTCGGGAGGTGGACGATCCCGACGAGCAGGACGCAGCGTGGCTGGAGCAGCGCATGGCGCCGACCTTTCGCGTCCCCCAGAGGGAGGTGCCCGCGGTGGCCCAGCTGGAGCAGATTCGTGGGTCGTCACAGACTCTGGTCTACAAGAACTCTTTCTTGGAAGGGTATGCGCGGGACCACAGGCCGCAGCCTGCCGGCCCGAGTATTGCAGGGCAGACCAGCTTCGGCGGTCTCGAGGTCGACGACACTCACGAGTTCGAGGGGGCCAAAGCACAGCAGAAGGAGAAGTTCCGGTACCGGAAAAAGGGGGTCGAGGACTCGCGTGGAGATGGCGACGGGGGTGGCGGCGTCGCGCAGTCGGCGCCTGCCGTGCTCGTGCCCGGTCGGCCGCCGGCGCCAGCGGTTGCCGGCGACGAGAGGCGGCCGCCGCGGGCGCGCGACGTCGCGGAGGATCTGTTTGACGAGTGGGCGAGAAGGCCGGAGGAAGAGGGAGGCAAAGTGGTTTTCAATAAGGAGCAGAAGGCCGTGGTCGCCCTGGTCGTGGGCCAGGTGGAGGCCATCGTGGATTACAAAAGAAAGGTCGATGAAGGAGAAAGCCCAAAGCCGGTGGAGCAGATGGCTCTGCTGCTGCACGGAGAGGGCGGGACGGGAAAGACCGAGGTGGTGTCTCTGCTGCGACGTCTGTTCAGGGAGGTGCTCGGGCAGGGATCGGACCTCGCCGTGGCCTCGTCCAACAGCGCCGCGCGTGTCATCGGTGGCGAGACGATCCACAGCGCGTTCGGGCTCAGCGCCCAGCAGTCCTTGACGTACGGCAGGCTCTACGGGCAGAAGGTTTCCGATGATTTCAAATTGCGCATGGACGACGTCCAGGCCGTCATCGTGGAGGAGGTGTCCATGGTGCCGCCCGCGCTTCTCGGCGCGGCGTCGATCCGCATGTGCAAGGCCAGGAAGGCGGTCCATGGTTCCGATGCGGACCTGTACATGGCGCGCGGTCAGATGTTCGGGAAGGTCCCGATTGTCATGTTCCTGGGAGATTTCTATCAACTGGGTCCGGTGATGGGGAGGGGCAGGCGGTCTTCCTTGCTGCTGCGCGAGTCAGCCGAGGCGGCCGTACACGTCCGCAATGGGCAGTCCATTTTCTTGGACGGTGTCACCCACGCCATGTTCCTGTACGAGACGCACCAGTTCAAGGACCGTCTAAATAAGAACAAGCCCTGCCCTTTCATGCCGGGGTTCTCGAAGACCATGCGGGCAGGGCGCGCGTTCACGCCCGAGCAGAGGCGGATGGTGAAGAGCTGGGTGGTCAAACCGGGGCGGGGCGACCCGCGGCTGGAACAACCCGCAATCAAAAACGGGTTCGAGATGGGCATCGCCTGGGAGGCCGTGCACAGGCAGATGCAGTATCGCGCCGTGCGAGAGGCCAGGGAGGCGGGGCAGATGTTGCTGTACGTGCAGGCCGTGGACGTGCCTCCGCAGCGACGCAGAGAGGAGGATTACAAAAACATGCTGCAGGTGCCGAACGTGAACCACACTGGTCACCTGATTGGCATGTGCCCGCTGTACATCGGCATGCGCGTCCGGTTGAGCGTGAAGATGTCGGCGAAGTACCAGGTCGTGCAGGACGCCGCGGGGACAGTCGTGGGTGTCAAGTTCCACCCGCTTGAGTTCGGGCCGAAGGAGGAGGATTGGCGGCACAATAAGGGTCATGAAGCGCACCGGCTCGGTTATTATCGGTGCAACAGGTTACCTCGCTGCGTCTTCGTCAAGTTCGATGACTTCAAGGAGGACGTGGGGCTCGGGGAGGGGGTCGTGATGATCGCGCCGCACAGGGCGACCTGGGAGTGGATTGCGCACTACGATGACGAGTCCCACGAGCGAAAACCGCAGAAGGTTAGGGTTACGAGGTACCAGTTCCCATTGCTGCCAGAGCGGGTTCGTACCGTGCAGACCGCGCAGGGCATGGGCATGGATGCGGCCACCATGGAGCTCCAAAAGCTCCTGAGGATGGACAAGGACGATTGGTGGCTGCACCTGTACGTCATGCTCAGTCGCGTTCGCGTGGCCCATCGCCTCCTCGTCTACAACCTGCCGCCCTGGGACATCCTGCAGAGGGGCCCGCCCGCGTACGTCCGCGAAGGGGTCCGCCGCTTCGAGGAGAAGATGCCCCAGAGTTTCGAGCTCGCCAAGCAGAGGGCGCAGGAGTACGGCTGGGACGTGGGGGATGGCCCGACGGCACCGAGCGGCGCGGCGGGGGCGGGCGCTGCGGCTCCGCGTGGCGAGGGCGTTGCCCCCGAGTCGAGCTCGGCGCCCGCGCCGCCGACGGTGCCGCTGGCGTCGCCGCTGGGCCCGCCTCCTGCCGTGGGGAGCTCCGCGGGCGACGGTGAGCAGGCGGGCGTAGACGCCGCCGCCGGAGCCGTTGCTGCGGACGGGGTGCCGGCCGCTGCGTCGGCTGTGCACACGCCGCTGCCCTCGCACGCGCTGCGCCCGGGCCAGTCGCAGACGGTGCCACCGGCGTACATGGCGCCCGCCGGAGAGCCTGCAGGGCGGGGCAGGGGCCGCGGCCGCGGCGGGGACGCGACGGGGGGCGGAGATGCGGCGTCGGCGCCGTCCACCGGGAGCGCTGCGTCGCGGGGGCGGGGGCGCGCGGGTGGCGGCCGCGGTGCCGGAAGGGGCGCCGCAGTGCCGAGGGATCTTTGGGAGGAAATGTTTCGCATGGCGGCGACAGTTGGCGATGCTGCCGGGCCCCCGGTGCTGCGCCCGCTGGACCAGGATCTATGCATGGCAGCATACGGCGTGTCCCAGGAGGATGTGACCAGGGAGCTGCAGTGGCACTGCGGCTCCGGCTCTGCCGTGGGCATTCGCAACTTCGACGGCCATGCTTGCTTCGTGAACGCAGTCGCGCAGGTGCTGCTGCGCCTGGCTCCTTTCCGTCAGCTTCTCGATGCTCACGTGCGTGAACATCGCGAAGGTAACCCAGCATCTTGCGCGGCGTGCGCGCTCGGAGCTCAGGCCGCGGCTCTCTGTCCAGGGCGTGAGTTTCGACGACGACGCGCCGCTGGCTGCCGCCGCGCGCGCCGGGCTGTTTCACAACGCAGAGTTTGCCATTGAGCAGAATCAATGCGATGCGTGTGAGTTCTTTGCGGCCGCCCTTGGCGCCCTGACCGAGGCTGAGTGGGGCATCTGTGTCGCGGGGGGGGCTCACGGTCAGCGAAGTGTGCTCCAGCAGCACGTTTGCGGCATTTCGTTTCGGCAGCGGAGGCGATGCGACGCGTGCGGAGCAATCTCGGACTTTGGCGAAATTAAGACGTACCTGAAGGTGGTGCCTTCCGTATTGCTCGGGCCCGACAACCGGGGGCCCTGCCGTCTGTCGGACTTGATCCGGCGGGAACTGAAGCATGTTGGAGAGCCAGGGCAAGGATGTCCGGCGCACGCTCACCTCAGTGCTGCTCAGAGGGAGGCGGCCGGGGTCTGTCGAGGCATCAGGGTATATACAGGCAATCGCTGGGAGCGGTCGCCGCCGGTGCTCTTCGTGGCAGTGCAGCGGGTGATCAACCGCGCCGATGGGAGCGAGTGGTACGACAGACGGGCTGTGAGCTTCCCTCGGACTCTGCGGCCTGTGGATGGCGAGTGCGAGTACGATTTCTCTGGGGTCGTCGTGCACCAGGGCGAACGCGCGACGAGCGGCCACTATGTCGCGTGTGCAACCGTGGGCGTGAACGAATACGCGATATTCGACGATCGTACTGTCACTCGCAAGACTTGGGAGCAGATTTCCAGAAATCACGCTGTGCAGATTGGCGCCTATGTGTTTGCGTATGTGCGCAGACCGGGTGCGCGGGCAGGAGGAGGCGGGCGCGCGGCGGCGGGGTCTGGTGGGGGCGCAGGCGGCAGCGCTGGTGCGGGACCGTCTGGCGCGCCGCCGGCTCCGCCGAGTGCGCCGCTCGGGCATGCGGGCGGGCGCGCGGCGGGGTCTGCGGAGGGCGGCGGCAGCGGCGGCGGCGGCGGTGCTGCCTCCAGTGCCCCGGCCGCGCCGCCTGCGCCGCCGAGTGCGCCCGCTGGGCAGGAAGCGTCGGGGGGCGAGCCACCGGGCAAGCGGCGTCGGGCGGGCGGCGGGGATTCCAGCGCTGGCGCTGCGCCTTCCGCTTCGGGGCTGCCGCAGCCGCCGTCGCGCGAGGTGAGGAAGCGCGGACGGTCCCCGCCAGCCCCGGGCGCTGCGGGCGACGCTGGCGACGACGCTCGCACGGGCGCCGGCGCCGCGTCCGCGGACCAGGCGCCTGCTGGAGTTGAGCCGGGCGCGGGGGCGTCGCTTGCGGACCCCGAGGAGTGGCGTCGCTTCACGCCGGACGCGATCGATCGAACGAGATGTTTCGCTCGTATTTGGGGGAAGGGCATGGGTGCGCAGTGCCATCGTAAGCCCGCGCGGGGATGCGACGTGTTCTGCAACGGTCATTACGGAAAAGAAGGGGAATCAGGGTGGCATGGGCGCGTGGACGGGCCGATCCCAGAGGTGAAGTTGCAGGAGTTCCGCAAGGAAGCGGCCAAGAAGTCCTCGCGCGCGGTGTCCGCGCCCGCGGCGCCCGATCCGGGGACTCTGCCCGAGGCTTCGGCCGCGGCCGCTGCGTCGACGGGCGCCGCGCAAGCAGGTGCTGGGTCTGCTGGCGGAAGCGGGGGTGTGCCCGCGGGGTGGCCCGCGGAGGGGCGATCCGCCAGTGTGCCCGCCAGCGATGGTGCCGCCGCTGGCGCGCCGATAGGGGGTGGCGAGGGTGCTGGAGGGGCTAGCGCGGCCAGTGCGGCTTCGGAGCCATCGTCGGGCGGTGAGCGCGGGGGGCGTGACAGGCGCGCGAGCGCGAGGGAAATAGCCGTCGCTGCCGCGGAGAAGCGCGCACGGCAGGAGGATCCTCGAGAGAGGCAGCAGCGCCTGGCCATCGCCGAGCACAACAAGCGACAGGAGTTGGAAGGCAAGTTCATTGGAGCCCTCCGAGCGCGTCAGGAGCACGTGCCTGTGGACTTAGGCAGGTGGTCCGACGAGAAGCTGCGAGAGAGATGGCGCCGCCTGGGCGGGGGCGGAGATGGCGTGGAGTAAGAGCCAACGATTGCGGCGCTGTCGGACGCGGCTCTCTGAGTGCCGCGCCACGTCGGCAGCGCCGCTTGCCGCCCCGAGGGGAGCGGCCAAGCCCGTCCCGATGGGCCTGAACAAGTGGACTGAGCAGACGCTGCTAGCGGCGGACGTCGGCATCGCCCCCGGTGCGCGCGGGCGCGGCGAGGACGCGTCGGGGGAGGGCGCTGAGCAGGCGGGGGGGGCGCGGGGGGGGGGCGCCGAGCAGGCGGTGTGTGTGTGTGTGTGTGTGTGTGTGTGTGTGTGTGTGTGTGTGTGTGTGTGTGCGTGCGTGCGTGCGGGCGTGCGTGCGTGTGTGTGTGTGTGTGTGTGTGTGTGTGTGTGTGTGTGTGTGTTGGTGTGTGCGTGTGTGTGTGTGTGTGTGGTGCGTGTGTGTGCGTGCTGTGTGTGCGTGTGTGTGTGTGTGTG